>JALIGW010000001.1:289480861-289823361 GCA_023053685.1 Diadophis punctatus similis
CTCATAGGTCTTGGTTCCCAGTCTCCCTTGATAGCCCTCCTCTGAACCCATCTCCTTCTCTACTTCTATATGTGATCATCAGCACAAGTATATAATTATCTCCTGTGATAGGGACACTGTGTTAATGAAGCTCAAAATGCACCAGCCCATCAACATGTTGTATGACATACATTTCTTATGTTCAGTTGGCATTCCACTAAACCCCTAGATTCTTCTCTCAATCACTGCCCTCAACCTGTATCTCTCTGTACCTGCATTGAGCAGCATCCTATTGCGTTTGCCCCATTGATAAAACTGGATAAGTTATTCTGAATAAAGATTTTATTGTATAAAGTGCTGGTGAACTTGGGTGTCATCTGCAAATTTGATAAGCATGTCTTCCACTCCTCCCTCCAAAGAGTCACTAGGAGATGAGCTAAACTCAAAGGAGAGTTAATCATACTTATCTTGTATTTATGCAGGTATTTGAGAATACTAATAAATAAAGTCAATGTGATAATGAAAAACTATCCTGCTGAGAAATATTAAAGAAAAGCTATTTATTTTATGAAACTGGTACAGAATATTAATAGCATTATTTGTGCACAAACTGGGAAGATGTGGCATGGGTGGATAACTGATGTCTTTAATAAGGGGACGAACCCTTCTGTTTCCCAAATATATATATTGAAAGGATTGAAAAAACGTTTGATAGTGATAGGAAAGGTTTCCCAGTATAAATCATAACATAGGAAGAAATAAGTTGATTTCTCTTAGATGAGAGATAGACATTTTTTATTAAGAGTCCTACCTTTTCAGAAACAGAATTTTCTACATGAACATAATTAGCAGTTTGAAGCTGCAATCTGTATGAATTGCAAATACTGCTCATTGACAATTTAAATGATGGCTCCGGTTGAATATAACTAGATATGAAATTATTAGAAGACACATTAATTAAGTACATTGTTCTTGCTAGAAACAACAACTGACATATAATCAGGACTTGAAAGAAATAAAATATAAATTCTTGTTTTCTTCATCTAGCCTTGATATGATCTTGCTGATTTAGGAGATTTGGAGAAGGTTACTTTCTCAGTTCCACAGTGAAATAAGACATAGATTCCTCCTTATCTCTTTATTGAGGTATTTATTATGGGGAGGAACTAACTGTAATTCCGGGATCCATGAAAAAATACCCTTGGGATCACAATACCAATAAACATCCCATACAAAGAAATATAAAAAGTTCAAATGATGCAGTGAAATGTCTCATGAAAAGATTGTCATTGACTTCAATTTCCTGTGTTCTGCAAGTTGGAACACAACTCACAGAATTCCAGCTATAACCATTTCTCTGATACATAGCTCCATATTCTTACTATAGGCATCTGGGGGTGGGGGTGGCAGGGAGCAAAGGGGGACAAATTATGAAATCTACATTGTGGCACAAACCATCTGATTGTATGTACATTAACATTGGGACACAGATATGAAAAGCCAAGATTTATGTTGTGATGTTATGATGTACATTTCATCATTTTTTCTTCATTCCAGTTTGTACTGGACACCTTATGATCTCTGCACATTTAATTTATAATTCACAATTCATAAGCTCTTTATACCATTGTGTGTTCTTTAATTATTTAGTTGTACTGACTGATTTAGTTGTACTGACTGTTAGACCTTCTTCAAAGGAACTCACATCTCCCTACAAAAGGATAGCCAAGTAATCCTCAGCTGTTTTATTTTTTTATATTACTTTCCCATGCAAAATATTGGGGCTGTTTGTAAGCCTGATGAGACTTCATTATGTGTGAGCATCTCTCCACAGAATATTATGAAAGTCAGGCAGCATAGTTGGTCCAGAAGTAGAGAACAGGAGTCTGCCTATGTGAGTGCATAGGTATACATCTCAATAAATGCTGAGATGATTCTACTCACCATATTGTAATGCAACTGGCGAATTACAAAGCTGTTACATACCGTATTTTTAGGAGTATAAGACGCACCTTAGTTTTGGGGGAGGAAAACAAGGAAAAAAGGCCTCTGCCTCCAAGCAATATGCCAAACAGCAAACAGCACAGATGATATACACTGTTTGCTGTGTATTTCTGTGCATGTGTGCTTGACCCATAGAAATAGCAAAGAATTGGAGAAATGTACATTATGCCAGAAAGTTTTCTTAAATGTAGTCACATTAACTCCTCCCAATTATTTAAATAGATCTACTCCAAGGTAACTAAACTCTAATACTAAACAGGACACTGTTACATTTCAGACTATACAGAGCTGTTAAAATTAATTAAAATTTCAGGAAGTATACATTATTCTCTATTATTTAAAAGAAGATACAATAGCACTGGGCCTCTTCAGAGCAAGCATTTATTTTAAAAAGCTTCTTTATTTTGTTAAGTTGTCTAGATTTACAGGGATCTCCAACCTTGGCAACTTTAAGACTTGTGGACTTCAACTCTCAGAATTCCACACTCAGCAAAGCTAACAAAGCTGGCTGTGGAATTCTGGGAGTTGAAGTCCACAAGCCTTAAAATTGCCAAGGTTGGAGAACCCTGGGTCTAGAACAATAATTAAGCAGTCTTTAAAAAATAGGTCTAATAATTTGAACATTCTACAGACATTTATAGTTATTCACTTACCCCCTTCCATCCAGTTCAGCAGAAAATAAAAATCTGCATGTCTCTCCCAGCTATTTGCCTCTGCAGCTGGTTTCACTTTCATTTTAGCACGTGGCAAATCAGCTGTAGGTCGGGTAGCTGCTAGTGACTTGCTTGGCTTTACAGGCTCTTCCCTGTTTGCTGCAAACAGGTAAATTGCTGGAAGACAGAGGCCAAAGGGTGGTTTGGGCTACATTCTGTGTATAAGACGCACCCAAGTTTTCACCCTCTTTTGGGGGGTAAAAAGGTGTGTCTTATACTCCGAAAAATATGGTAATTTTACTGTAGTATAAGAGATGATGGAGAATTTAAATTAGTTCTGCAAGGGGAGTTAAGATTGTTCAGTTTTTCGTTGGTCCATGTGTGACCAGAACTAATACCCTGTATTTAGAGACAGATGTTCAAAGTCGAAAAGGATAAGTCATGTATATTAATGAGTTCTTGAGTCTATAATGGGTGCGTGTGTAAATCTTATCTGGGTACAATGAGAAGGCAGCAAAGAGATAAAAAAACTTTGCTGTCATCTAATGACCTCCCGGATATTTGCAGCTATGATATCCTGTTAATTAATACAGGTTTTTAAATAGTTGGCAAGTTCTCTTGGAATGCAAATGGAAAATAGTACTTTAAAAAGGAAGCACATTGGGTACCTAATTTAACCTCCATTGATACAAACCTGAGAGCTGCAAACTTCAATCAGTTTAGTTGGTCAATTAATCTTTGGAAGATTGTTTCTTTCAGGACATACTCCCCACTAAGTTTAAGATTGCATTTAACATTCCAATCCTTTGTGTATTTACTTGGAATTCAATCCCATTTTAGTGAACTATATTAACCCTCAGATAAGAATATATAGAGTTATAGCCTTAATTGGTTGATGCATCTGGCTTTTTAATCTTAATCATTGAAATTCAGTATAAGGGCACATTTAAATTGTGGGATTGAGAATTAAGAGCACTCTAATATAAAATATATTTTGTTTCTGGCACAAACTGTAAAATAAAATAAAAGACTAAGATGGATGTTTTTAAAACAACAAATAAAAGTTTTTGTTGATTTTGTTGCCGTTTTACCTTTTTTTCTGCTAATTTACAATATGATATGTGATAGAATGCAAATACAGTTCCAAATACTGGCCAACCTTATATATGTTTAGCTATAACTAAATCTCATTAAACTTAGTGGATTTCTCAAAAACAAATGTTTATATTACTTTTTCCTAAGCAAAAAAAAAAAAAGAGAGGATTGTTTAGATCAGTTGCTGATCGCCTTTTATTACCAATGTAAAATCAAATGAAACCCAAAACTTCCAAGGCTGTAATTTTCTTTCTAATTTAGAAGACATTTAAACAATGAAATATTATAAATATTTATTTTTTTCTGATTCAGAAATGCAGTAGGATTGACCAGAAGTCATCAACAATGCATCAATGCTACCTTGGTTCTATAAGTCACCAAAAATCATCTGCAAAAGGTTCATATAAACTAAACAACTTTATGCGACAGAAATTTACAATAATCCACACAATGGATCTGCACAGGGTCCCATGACTTTTCCTTATCTATGAGGGATTCAGCCTCCCAAAATAGTTTTGCCATATGTTTTGCCATTCAGGAATACAATAGAGAAATAAGTACTTTTTGCCAACTTCTTTTTTTTTAAAAAAAATAGTTTTTATTAAGTTATTTACATTTAAAAAACAGAAACATACAAAAGAAAAACATTTACGACATTGACAAGTACAATATAAACATATACAAAACATAAAAAGCGCATACAGCTATAAAGCTGTCTATTTCTATCGTTTGTTCTACGGCAAATATATATTTAACATTTAATTTAACATGGTTTTCAAATTTTGTCTCATATTTTGCATTGTGTTTTATAAATCAAACGTAGTGGTAGTAAAATTTAACCATAATATTTATAATGATATAACAATAGTAATATTTGTAGTAGTATAGATAATAATAGTAATAATAGTACAGAAAAAAAAAATAAGGCATTGTTGGTTTAGTAATATCTTAGTATACATATATAGTAATACAATATAACTGTTTTCTCTATAAATTCTCTAGTTCAATTTCTATATGCCTTATTTGGGTTATATTTCTATTTATTACATTGATGTTATTTGTTTTCGTTTTTCGTACCAATTGTAAAATAAATTCCAGATTTCATAGTAGTCGGAGTCTTCCTTTCCTTTCAGTTCCATGGTTAGTTTATCTGCTTCGGCACAGTCCAGGATTTTACTAATTACACTGCTTTCCTCGGGAATATCGTTTAATTTCCAATTTTGTGCTATCGTTATTCTCGCCGCTGTTAGTATATGTAGAATAATATAATAGTATTTCTTTTGCATTTTTTGATTTATGTTTCCCAATAGGAAAATTTCCGGTTTGATATCTATATCTTGTGTGATTTCTTTTAACCAGTTTTTGATTGTATTCCAGAAGGCTTTTATTTTTGGACAGGTCCACCACATATGATAGTAAGATCCAATTTTGTGTTGGCATCTCCAACAATTTGGTGATAGGTTTTTATACATTTTTGCCAATCTCGCTGGAGGGAGGTGCCATCTATAGAATACTTTATAATAATTTTCTTTATATGAAACTGATTTTGTCATTTTGTAGTTTTGGTTCCAAATTTTTTCCCATTCATTAATTTGCATCTCATGTCCGAAATTTTTCGTCCAGCTTATCATATTTCCTTTTATTATGTCTTTTTGTGTTTTGTTTTTTAGGAGAAATTTGTATATTTTAGTTATTGCTTTTGGTTCTTGATCTAGTAAAATTTTATCTAATTCTGATTTGAGTTTTTGTATTCCGTATTTTCTCTTGTCGTTTTCTAATCTGTTCCTAATTTGGAAATATGGCCACCAATCAATCTTGATTCCTTCTTGTTCCAGTTTTGCTATAGATTTTATGGCACCTCCTTCTTCCAGTATTTCTTCATATGTGACCATTTTTTCCAGATTCGTTGTGTTTGGGTGTGTAATGGCTTCCATACCAGAGAACCAGGGTGGTATTTTGGTGTAGTATTGTTTTTTGATCTTAAGCCAAGTTCCTAAGAGAGAGTCTCTAATTTTATGTCTTTTGAAGTATGAGTGTGTTTTATGTTTATCATCCCAGAGGAATCCATGCCACCCTAAATGTAAGTCATAACCTTCTAGTACCAGTAAACGTCTATTTTTAATTTGAATCCAATCCTTTATCCATGTTAAGGCGGATGCTTGATAATATAATTCAAAGTCCGGTAGTCCGAATCCTCCCTGATTCCTATTTTGTTGTAAATATTTTAATTTAATTCTTGGTTTTTTTCCGGCCCATATAAATTTGGTTAGTATTTTATTTAGTTGTTCAAAATATTTTTTCTCTAATTTGATTGGAATGGTTTGGAATAGGTACAAAATTTGAGGTAATATTGACATTTTAATCGCTGCGATTCTACCAATTAGAGAGATTTGTAATTTATTCCATTTATCTAATTTTTTTTTCAATTTGTTTTAAAATTTCCATATAATTTGCTTCTTTTATTGTGGTGCATTTTGCTGACAGATTGATTCCTAGATATTTTATTTTCTTAACAATTTGTAGTTCTAATTTCTTTTCTAGTTCCTTATTTTGTATGTCTGTCAGGTTTTTGATTATTATTTTAGTTTTTTGTTTATTGATTTTCAGACCTGCTACTTTCCCGAATTCATTTATTTCTTTTAGTAAAATTGGTCCTGTCTCTAATGGTTCTTCTATGTTGAAAACCAAGTCGTCAGCGAATGCTTGTAATTTATATTCCTGCTCTTTTATCTTAAGTCCTTTTATTTCTTTATTTTCTCTTACTTTTTGTAATAATGATTCCAATGATAGTATAAATAATAATGGGGAGAGGGGACAGCCTTGTCGAACTCCCTTTTCTATATTGAAATTTTTTGAAGTTTCTCCATTTATAAGAATTTTAGCAGTTTGTTTTGAATATATTGATTTGATTGTCCTTATGTAATTCTCTCCAAAATTCATTTTATTCAATTGATTTATTATAAAGTCCCAGTTTAGGTTATCAAATGCCTTTTGGGCATCTAAAAATATGAGTGCCATGGATTCCCCTGGGTGTGTCTCATAGTATTCTAAAATATTTGTAATTGTTCTTATATTGTTTTTAATATGTCTATTTGGTAGGAAGCCATTTTGATCTGAATGTATAATTTTGGTAAGTGTTTTTTTTAGTCTTTCCGCCATTATAGACGCAAAGATTTTGTAGTCTGAATTTAAGAGCGAGATTGGCCTGTAACTCTGGATCTTATGTTTCATATTGATGTCTTTTGGAATGATTGATATTAGTGCCTCTGTCCATGAATCTGGGATTGCTCCTTTTGTTAGTACTTCATTGTATGTAATTAGTTGTATATTTTTTAAAATCGTTTGTAATTCTTTGTAGTACTCTGCTGGAATACCATCCGGTCCTGGGGTTTTATTGTTTTTCTGATTTCTAATAGCTTTTTCTAATTCAATCAATGTTATTTCTTCATCCATCTTATCTTTAATATCGTCTGGTAGTTGCACTATATTAGAATTTTTTAAATACTCTTGTATGCTCTGGAGTTGTATAGTATCCTTACTGTATAGGTCTCTATAATATTCTCGTGCTATGTCTTTTTTTCCCTCTATTTCAAACTGCATTTTCCCTAGCGAATCTTCTAATTGTTGTATTGTTTTTTTTTCCTTTTGTTTTCTTAATCTGTAGGCCAACCATCTGCCTGGTTTGTTAGCATGTTCAAAATAATTCTGTTTGGATGTCTTAATTTTTAATGCAATTTCTTCTTGTAGTATTAGATTTATTTTGTGTTTAGTTAATTCTTTTTCTTCTTTTATTTCTTTATTTTGTGGCATCTCTTGTAATTTATGTTCCAATTCCCCTATCTTGTTTTGTAAGTCCTTAATTTGCTTATTTTTATCTTTATTTCTTTTAATAGAGTATGCAATAGTTAATCCTCTTATATATGCTTTCATAGTGTCCCAAATATTTTGTATAGATGTGTCCTCGTTCCAATTCTCCTGTAGAAAGAAAGTTAATTCTTTCTCCATATATTGTTTAAATTCTTTTTCTTTTATTGTTTTCTGGTTCATCATCCATCTCCTTCTTAGCTTACTCGTTCCTCTTATTGTAATTATTATAGGGTTATGGTCCGCCCACGTATTAGGTTCTATTTCTACACTCTCTATTTTAATAATTGGTTCTATATTTGACCAGACCATGTCGAGTCTAGACCAGGATTGATGTGGGTTTGAAAAATATGTATATTGATTCTGTTTCTGGTGTCTTTCTCTCCATATATCTTTTATTTTAAATTCATTCACCATTTCAAAAAAAATTTTAGGTAGAGTTTTCCTTTCCATATTTTTTTTTGGTCCCGTTTTATAATCTTCTTTAACATCTACCACTGCATTAAAATCTCCGATTATACAAATGTTTTCTCTGTCTAATTTAATGATTTGTTGGTATAGTTTTTTATAAAATTCTTTTTGTCCATTGTTAGGGGCGTAGATAACTATTAGTAATATTTTAGTTTTGTCTATTGTAATTTCCACTATGAGTATTCTTCCTTCTGTATCTCTATATATTTGTTTAGGGGTTAACCAATTTTTGATATATAATGCTATTCCTCTTTTCCTTGAGTCGGCCAGGGATGTAAAGAGATTACCTATCTTGGGATATTGTAATAACTTATATTCTTCTTTTTTAATATGAACTTCCTGTAAACATGTAATGTCTGAACCTTGTTTCTGTAGTCTGTTAAGTATTTGTCTTCTTTTTATTGGTGAATTGATTCCATTTATGTTAACTGAAAATATTTTAATTTGATTTTGCATCTTATTTTTTACTTGTTGCTCTTGTTAATCTCGCGGTCTTTACTTCTTTTGTTTTCACCCTCCTATCTCCCTCTCTCTCTTGTCTTTTCATTCTCTCCATTTCTTCTATCATTTCTTTTTCTTCCTGGCTTTGTCCCTCTCCCTCTGCACTGCTCTCTCCTTCCTTTTCTAAGTGTGTTTCGATAAATTGATCTGCTTCTTCCATTGTTTCTATCTTAATTTTTTTTCCTTTCCACGTCACTAGGATTCCTTCCGGAATCAACCACCTAAAAGGAATTTCTTGCCTTATTAGTTTTGCAGTACAGTATTGTAGGTCTCTTCTCTTTTCTCTTATTCGTTTGGGAATTTGTTTTAATACATTGATTTCTCTTTCCTTATGTAGTATTTGTTCCATTCTCGTGGTTTTATAAATTTCATCTCTTATTGCTTTTTTTGTGAATCGTACATGTACCTCCCTGGGTAGTTTATGTCTTTTAGCAAAGTTTGTTTGTACTCTGTAAATTTCATCTATGTGTCTATTTATTTCTTCTTTTTCTACCTGTAAAGCTACTGCTAATATCTCTACTACCTGTTCACGCAATTCCTCCTCTTTCACCTCTGGTATGTTTTGGAACCTTAAGTAGAATGCTGATTTCTCCATTTCGAGGAGGGCGACAGCTCCCTCTAATTCTTTGTTTTTTGCTCTTAGTAATTCTTCTGTTTCCTCTATTTTTTTGTCGGTTATGTCTGTTTTTTCCTCTAAATTTTTAATTTGATGTTCATGTTTTGCTACCACTCCCTGGATTACCTCCATTCTATTATCTAATTTTTTGATGTTTCCCTTGACTTCTTCAAAATTTTCATTGGTCTGTTCTTGATTATTAAATATTGTTTGCTGCATTTTAACCATTGTTTCTTGTTGTGTCATCATAAATTCTTGTATTCTATCTAATGTGGCCTGCATAGTGTGTAGTGAAGGTGCTTGTCCTTGTTTTTCAGTAGTTGCCATCTCTGTTATCAGTTTTTGCCCTGTTGCTGAAGGTGTTACCGGAGATGGTTTCTTAATTGGTTTAGTCACAGTAGTTGTTGTTGACATGATCACTTTGCTGAAAAAGTTATTCCACACTTTCATAAATTTATTACTAGCTACTAAGGAGAAGAAGAGGGAAGAATGAAATGGAGTAGCGAGTCTAAAGTTTAAAGGAATCGAATAAAAGTCAGAAATTCATTAAAGTACAATAAGGGAGAGTATTGGAGAGTATTGTTCGTGTTTTGAGATAGGGAGATAGAGAAGAAGGATTAGTTCTTAATCATTTAAATATCAATTTTCTATTTTGTGGATTTCTATTAAGAGCTTATTATTATTATTATTATTGCTATTTATCTTTTCATTATATAAATCAAAAAATATTTACTAACAATTCCTATCTTTGTTAATTCACACTCTAAACAGTTTAAGTAGTTTAATATTCAATAATAGTAGAAGAAGAAAGAAGAAAAAAAGAGGTCAAAGAAAATGTCTATAAATATATATATATGTAAATTCACTTAATTCAATTTCTTAGTTTAAATTATTGTTAATACCTCTTAAAGTCTTATTTCTTATTTCTTATTTTCCATAAAAAGAAAAACTAATATGTACTAATAACCGTAGTATTTAATTACTTAGATATCCACACACATTAATCTTAACTTTAATAGCTTTAGTAACTAAGTGTTAGAGTTTAACTATCAAAATGTTGATTTGCTCAATATATACGTTAAAGTTTTCAAGTTAATTGGGTATCATATGCTATATCTTACAAATGTCTCTTTGGGGGTGGCGTCTTCGATCTTCTTTTCCTGTTTCACAGTCTATTCAAAATGTCTGCGCTCTAGAGAATTGCTTTGTCACAGTTCTCTCTCCTTTCCCCCCACTCTTTAGTTGCAGAGTATTTCCAATATGATCTTCTCGTAGGTCCCTTTTTTTTTTACCCTCAACTGTTTTTCGGGTAATCCCGCAGTTCTTTCTGGATCGTATCCCTTTAAAGCAGTCTATTGATTTAGTTTTATTTGTCTCGCCTTCGCTCCTTTCCGCTAAGGCGCCGCTGGGTTTTTTTTTTTTTTGGAGACTCAATTGTCTTTCGGGGGTGCCGATCGTTCTCTTCTCTTAAGGAATATTCTCCGAAAGTCAAAACTGTAATCCAATTTGTCTGATGTTTGCAATGATCTGCGAATATTTTGCCGTTCCTCTATCTCTCCCTTCCTTGCTGTATGCTCAGGCGGCCATACCTCTGGACCAGCGTGGTTTGCTGGTTTCTTCTTCGCTCCAATTTGGGGTTTCCATCTGCTTCAGCGGGGGTTTGCACCTCCTCCCGTCCTCGCACGATGATCCCCTTCCTCGCGCTAGCCCCTGCAAGGCTCCACGCTGTGGATTTTCGGCAGTCTGAACGAAGAAACTCGAGCTAAGCTGCAGTGGTTTGCTTCTTAGCTTCGCTCCGCCATGGCCCCGCCCCCGGAAGTCCTCTTTTTGCCAACTTCATTGCCATAAAGGCTTGGAAAGAAAGAGTCTGTGTAGGAATGATCTGATTCAAGAGCCGAGGTGGCGCAGCGGTTAGAGGCAGTACTGCAGGCCACTTTAGCTGACACTGATCCGCAGGTCAGCAGTTCAAATCTCACCGGCTCAAGGTTGACTCAGCCTTCCATCCTTCCGAGGTAGGTAAAATGAGGACCTAGATTGTTGGGGGCAATGTAAATATATACATTGCTTAATGGTGTAAACCGTTTAGAGAGTGCTTGCACTGTGAGGCGGTATATAAATCTCACAAATAAATAAAATAAATAATACCTGGTCTCAGTCCAATTGTGCACTAGAAGTTCATCAGGTGTTTGGTCAGACCATTTAGGAGGCATCCAAGGAAAACACCAAGGCTAACAGGGACTGCTCCATCTTTAACAAGAGTCCAATGATAATATCCCCCCAATTTCTAATCATACTGCCACTGTCATAGAGCGATGTGAGTCAGATTATCACCTTGGTTGAGATACAGTATTTTGAGGTCTCTGCTCAAGCCTGAAAAAAGAGAGGCAGTGGTGCTTTGTAAATTGTATTAACTTTAAGAGGATCCTTACACCATTTGCTCAAATCATACCCTTGACAGTCAACTTTACTAGAAAACTTAGTATCATCTTTCTAAAGGTGGGAAGAGAAAAAAACTATTTTTCCTCTACCCTTTTTGGCTTTCTCACCTGGCAAGGTAACTTCAATTGTAGAATAATCTTTTAATGTTGAGGTAAAGGTAAGGAACAAATGTTTTGTATGCCTGTGATTGCTTGTTTAACTTAAATTAGCAATCTTACTCAAATGCAGAGAATCTTGCAAAATCCTTTTCACTTAAGTGCCATTCTGAGACTCTTTGCGACAGAAAAGTAAAAGGCAGCGGACAGGAGATGAGCAGCAAACAAATTTCTTTAACCAAGAGATTGTCTTATGCTGGATGAATTTGTTCCATTGAATTGATTAGTTTTATAACATATACTTATAAATTACTTCATATTTTATCTACCAATAATAAATATTAAATAATAAACATAACACTTTATAAATTACATCATAAATTATTAATATTACTAATAATATATAAAATGTTTATACTGTATATCATATGTCTCTAATAAATGTACATCATTGTGGGTGATATTTTTATTATATTTGTATCTCCTTTATGTTAACTGCTTCAAGTTTTGTACGGAGGTTCACAGGTAGTTTCCTAAAATGTGTTCAGATTCCAAATTTGAAATCCTGCATACACAATAGTTCCAGAAGCAGGCAGCTGATAGCTGATTTCCACAAACTACAGCAGACTTCCCTGTCTTTGTGTCATCCATACACAATGAAATACCATTTTCATAATCCCCAACCATGATGGTCATTTGGGAAATGTGAAATATAAATTCTAATTTGTTGACAAACAATCCTTTGAATTGTCCAAACTGGAGGATAACTAAGGTAGAAATGAATTGATCTATCACAAGTTTCTGCTGTTGGGTTGTGACAGTTTTCTGAGTTTGATTTTTCATTTACAGGCATTTCATTATTCACTGAAGTAATATCTTCAATGCTAGCTTATAATGCTTAAGAAGTTACCCTAGAACAGTGATGGCGAATCTTTTTTGGCTCGGGTGCCAAAAGGGTGTGCGTGCGAGCTATAGCGTGCACGTACGTGCCCACATCCATAATGCAATGCCCTCCCCCCATGCATGCGCACAACCCCCATGTTGCCCCCTGTGCATGTGCACACACACACTCCAAGCTGCCCCCCGCGCATGCGTACAGGCCTCACTGAAGCCTCCGGACTTCCAATAGGCCGTTGGCCCGTTTTTTGCCATCCCCAGAGTTCAGGAAAGCCTCCTAAAGCCTGGGGATGGCGAAAAACGGCCAAATGGGCCAAACGGAAGTTCAGAAATGAACTTCCAGTTGGGCAGTTGCGTACAGGCCTCACTGAAGCCTCCGGACTTCTGGTAGGCCCGTTTGCCCGTTTTTTGCCATCCCCAGAGTTCAGGAAAGCCTCCTAAAGCCTGGGGATGACAAAAAACGGCCAAATAGGCCAAACGGAAGTTCAGAAATGAACTTCCAGTTGGGCAGTTGCGTACAGGCCTCACTGAAGCCTCCGGACAAAGGCGAAAACGGCCGAAAAGAAGGTTGAAATCAGCTGGCCAGCGCACACATGCGCGCTGGAGCTGACATAGGGCAACGCCTCGCGTGCCCTCAGATATGGCTCCGCGTGTCACCTGTGGCACGCGTGCCATAGGTTCGCCATCACTGCCCTAGAAGGTAATGAAATGTCTGCAAAGAAATGTCAATCTCAAGGTATTCTAAAAGCTTGTTGGTTGAGCATGAGGGAGATCAAATCTAACATAACTAGAAAGCCACTGAATGGAGAATGTTAAACTAAATTCCGATTGCCAGTGGAAAATCAGCTTAATTTGTGTGCTCATGCAGGAAAGAAGCCACTTTGGGGCGGGGGGGGGGGAAGTGCTCAAACAACAATTAAGCAACAAGTAGACAAGCCAATTTTGCTCCTTCCTGCGGATAGTAGAGAGCAGGTAGATCCTTGAACATAGCAAATGGTTCTAAACCTGGCCTCCTCACAGCTAGTATGTTTACAAGGTCTTTTCTCCCTCTTCACTCTGTGCACAGAACATATAACAAGGCAGCCCATCTAATTACAGCACAGAGTGGGCTTATGCGTCCCAGGGGAGGCCTTCATGAAACAAAAGCAATATGTATTGGAGGCCAGTGAAAGAAGAGCTCATTGCTGGATTCAACAGACAAACAAATATATAAAAATGAATTGCTCAATTCGGTGGACAAATATTTTTTTAGAAAAACCTCTCCAACCTAAATTTCAGCCCTGCTGTGATTTTAAATGAGTTTGTTTGGCCCATGCCCTAATTTTTTTTTAATCTAAATACTAAATTGGGAGATTTTTCCCCCTCCTCTTATATGCTGCTTAGTCTTTTTAATAGAGCTGCTCTGCAAATCAAAGACATTTAATGCCTGAATTCCTCTGTCAGTAGGGGTTTTTCCGCCCTCCTTTCTTCTGACAGAGAAAAAGCCTCCAGCCACACTGCAGTCTTATGCAGTTATATTTGGCAACAAATGCCTGTGGACTCTGTGGCACTTATTTCCAAATAAAGAGGCAGGTTTCACTTCTGCATCTTCAGTACAACTTTACTTAGGAGTAAGTATTAACAACAAGCCCTGAAGTCTTAATTTTAAAAAAACTGCATTTTTTTAAAAATTGAGGAAACCATGGCATGAATCTGCATTCAAGAAATCATGAAAAGAAACCAAGATTTTTTAAAAAATACAGCACATTATCATATCCTTCCCAATGTTTCAAACGCCAGACATAAAGGGTTAACATTTCATGACCACCTGCTTAAGAGAGCTTCTGAGTCACTGTATCATGCATAGGTGGCATTAAGTTGTAAATAATCTAAGGTGACAGAGACCATGCCAACCTTTCCAAAAGAAATAAATTGTGATACTTTTGTTTTATGGAAAGTCACAGCTGTAGATTTTATACTCCTCAGCCTACCAATTGCAATCAAGGGAAACTAGAGCAATTGAGTCACCCTAAAAGGAGCATCAAATTTTGAATTGCTAATGTAAAGCAAGCATTCTACATCAAATGTAAATTCAGTTTTTATATCACTCAAGCACAAAACATTTATGGTAGTGAGCAGGGGCGAGTTCCTCTTACCTGTCTATCGGTGCACTGCGCGCGCATCATCATGTTTTGCGCATGTGTCCCCTCATGTGATTTTGCTTCCACGCATGCGCAGAAGCAAAAAAATTGCCAAAATCTTGTGTGCGTCCCTTCGCGAGATTTTCCTTCCGCGCATGTGCAGGAAGCAAAAATAGCCCAAAAATTTGAAAAAAAGATGGCGCCGCGCGACGGACCAGCGAAGACGGTACCGGAGCCATCACGCACAAATTGCGCAATCGGCGGGCTGCTACCGGGATGACAGAGTGGACCACACTGGTAGGAACCCACCACTGGTAGTGAGATCAGGATTGTAGAAATGCTAATAGGAGGTAAACATCTGTACTAACTTCATACAAGAAATCTTGGTTTTCTTTCTGTTTTGCACAGGATATGATGGTACAACCTATTATTGGTACTTCTCAACTTACAACAGTTTGTTTACTGACTGTTCAAAGTTACAATGGCACTGAAAAAAGTGACTTACTGTATGACCATTTTTCACACTTATGACTATTGCAGCATCCCCATGATGACACGATCAAGATTTGAATGCTTGGCAACTGGCTCATATTTATGACTGTTGCAGTATCCCGGGGTCACGTGATCACCTTTTGTGATTGTCTGACAAGCAAAGTCAATGGGGAAGCCAGATTCACTTAACATCCGTGTTGCTAATTTAAGAACTGCAGTGATTCACTTAACAAACATGGCAAGAAAAGTAAAAAAATCGGGCAAAACTCACTTAACAAATTTCTCACTTAACAACAAAAATTCTGGGCTCAATTGTAGTTGTAAGTTGAGGACTACCTGTATAATCTTGAGATGACATGGTTTATATGTTGTCTTATACAGTATATTAAAATATATTATTTAGACTGGAACCCACCATTGCCTTAAATCCTTCATTATCCATTCAGAAAAGTCTTGGAACAGAGATATTTTATAGGAAATCACCTTATGAGATCACAATTGCTTTCATGTCTTCTGTAGATTCTTTTTCCTTACTTTACAATCCCTTCTGGTCTTTTATCCACTCTGTGACATCTAGAACTCTATATTAAAATTTGCTACTCATATATGAATGTGATTGGGCAGAAGTCGGAGTGTGATTTTCATTGTATCTGTATCTGGAACACTATGAATTTCACAAGTTCAATGAACTCTACTCAACAGAGTATACCTGACTGAATTTGTCTGCATTGAGAAGTGAAATGAAGCCTAGTTAGACCTGCACAATGGGAGACCTTGAGGGAATATCAGAGCTGTAGGCTAGACTGAAAATTCAAAAAGTATCAAGGAAGAAACAGTGGCTAACTATCCAAAATCACTTGAGTCAGGAGGTATACAAATCTAATAAATAAGCCTTCATACTATCAGGCCCCCCACAATAAGGGCCAACAAGGATAGGGATTTCCCAGAGACACCAAAAAACCTCGGTAGGCATTAAATATTTATTTTAAATTAATAATTGTTACCATTAAAAGTAATTGACTATTACTGAATGGGTTTGGAAATCTGATACAAAATTTATACCTCTCATATCTATGGAGTCCTTCATGCTCTCTGAATTTGGTTGTCTGTTTGTAGTCATTCCATTACCCAACTAGGTAACACCATCAGTGCTAGTGAGTGTGTGGTTTGCATTCTGAACATGGAAGTCACCCCGTCCCCCACTTGCAAGCTGTGCATATAATTGAGAACAAATTGATTGAGCTAATTTTAAAAAGTGAACATAATACTATGCAATTATTCGTGGAGCTTACTTTCCCAAGTTTGTACGCATCAAGACTAAGCAAAATTTGGAATTAGGAAGGTAAGAGTTGACAAAATAAAATGGCAGGATATCCCAGTTTTGCTACATGTTCATAGATTAAAAACCTTTTGGTCTTTTTTCACCTTGCTGACCTCATTTATATGTCTGGTAGCAACAATTACCTTCTTCAGACATTCAATTGTACTTGTGAAGGGCTACAAAATGTGGGGATCACAAGCCATGCTTGTGGCTTCTGCCTGTTTTTCTCCCTGGCCTCCAAATCAGGGGTGAAATGCTCCCGGTTCGGGCGGGCCCAGTCGGTCGTCGTAGAACCGGTAGCGATCGCATGTGCAGAGGGTAAAAGAACCCAAATGGCGGCATCCAGGCGGGTGGGCGAAGCCTCGCGCTGCGATCTCTACTGGCTCTATGACGACTGACCGGCCCGCCCGAACCGGGAGCATTTCACCCCTGCTCCAAATATCCAGCTGCAAGTCTGAAGGAAGGCTGTATTACATGTTCCTAATTGTCTGGAAATCTATTGATTAGGGTCTTGGATTGTGCAGAGGACTGTGTTGCTGACGAGGCATATCATTTTCTAGAATTTGAGCTATCTGTGACTATACTATGTATGTACTATATTGTCGTGTGTTGTTGTTCTCTTGAAAACCACCTTGTACATGTAAAAGCTTCATTGAAAAAATATAAGTTAAAAGCACAGCAGCCTGATGGACAACAAAAATTACTAACTACAAAAGAGAGGGGGGGGAGGGAGGGAGGGAGGGATAGTGAAACCAACCAATTAAAAATGCTGTGAGTGGCCCTTGTACCAGAAAAAAAATGATGATGGGAGGAAATACTATTATCACCCATTAAAAGCATGATTGTGATAGTTAATTTAGAAAGCAAATGCTTTATTCAGTAAACAGAGCACATAGCAGAAAGGATACCAACCATGTAATATATTAGCCTTGAAAACCCTCTGGCCACAGTTTTGTTTCACTTTCTACCACTTCACTGTTATCACAGCTTATTTTCCTCATTATTTTGGATCAATGTTTCTCAACCTCAGAGATATTAAGATGTGTGCACTTCAACTCCCAGAATTTCCCAGCAAGCAATTCTGGAAGTTGAAGTCTGCACATCTTAATGTTGCTGAGATTAAGAAACACTGTTCCAGATAGTCATGTTAAATAATTAAAATATTATTCTAAAATGAATTAATATAGGAGACAAAACAGATCCCAACACACAAAATAAGAAATCAAAATATTGAAAGTAATAATTGATATACATCAAAGTGGATTGTGCTAATATTTGGAAGACAGTTAGTAAGGAATTTTAATTTTGTTAAAAATGCTAGTCCTACATCAATTTTTAGGTTCTGGGTTTTTTAAAAAAATAAGCTTTATGCAAATTCCATATTTTTGTTTATATTTCCCCAGGTGTACAGTGCTATGAATTATTCTCCTATGTGTTCATTTCATGGGTAATTTTACTTAGTGCTAACATGTATTTTATGTACATTTTCACTTATGTACACAATTTTGTGTGCAATTGTCACTAGAATATGCATTTTATACATAATTTTCCCAAATACACAAAAAAGCTTTGTACATCTTTTTAAATTGGAGAATTCCATTGTCACATTCTCAGAACTGCAAAACCTGTAAAGGACATTTTAATTTTTATTCACATTTTAGATCAAGAATTATGAGTTATATTCAGAGGTGGGCGTCACATACTATAACAACCAGTTCGCCCACCACCGGAAATGTGAGTGTGCATGCGTGCGGCGTCAAAACACACAGCAATTTGCTCATATGTGCCTTCCGCACATGTGTGTGGCGTCAAAAACACAGCGATATAGGACGGAATTGCACCCGGGCGAGTGGGCGGGCCAACCGCAGGTCGCAACTACCAGTTCGCCCAAACCAGTCCAAACCAGCAGCAGCCCCACCGCTGGTTATTATTGTCTTGTATTAGAATGCAAACAAAATAAATTGAAAAACTATCCAGAATAAGTCCAGTTCTTTTTAAGCTTTCATGAGCCATGGTGGCGTAATGGTTAGAGTGCAGTACTGCAGGCTACTTCTGCTGACTGCCGGCTGACTGCAATTTGGCAGATCGAATCTCACCAGGCTCAAGGTTGACTCAGCCTTCCATCCTTCCGAGGTGGGTAAAATGAGGACCCAGATGGTTGGGGGCAATATGCTGAATCTGTAAACCACTTAGAGAGGACTGTAAAACACTATAAAGCAGTATATAATTCTAAGTGCTATTGCTAGTGTTATTTCAAGCTTGGATGTGATATAATGTAGTTAGGGGGTGGATCTGTGGTGGGTTCCTACCGGTGCAGTGAGGAGGACAGCTCCGAAAGGAGCCCGTCGATGATGTCATTTTTGGTGCTTCTCCGCATCCTGAGCTGTCGGGAAAAAGCCCTCCCACCTGCCCTTGTGTGAAGACTGACCTTTATTCTTCCTCCGAAGCACAGCTGAGAAGCTCCTCAGCTGTTTCGGCTTGTAATGTCATCCTGAGCATACGCGGAAGTAAAATTGCATGGTGGGATGCGATTTCACTTCCGTGCATGCTCGTGATGCGCACCGGTAGCGAACGTAACCGGAACCCTCCTCTGAGGTGGATCCCCTGAAGTGAGGGGGTGCATTCCAGAGGAGTAAGAGACAACTTAGCCCAAATGTTTTGTGTGAGAGAAATAGGGTGAAGACTGTCCCTCCTTAATAATTCTCAGAGTATATTATTAATGCAGATAGTATTGTTCTCAGTCTTGCAAAATTTTATCTATAGATGTGAAACAATAGAGCACCTCGCTTGGAAGAATTGGGCTTGATGTTAGGGGCTTGAAGTTGCTAACTAATAGTTGGTTCTAGAAAGCAAACTGAGCAGGTACATAGCTTATTCAGCTGTAATTGCATTGATGGGGAAATGCATTATTTCCTATCTAAATTATAATAATCTTTTCTCAATGTCCATCACTACATATAAATTAACATGGGCAATTCAAATTGCTACCCTCCTTTCTCATAGTTTAGGTAATGAGGCAGTGTGTTGTTGCCTGACAGATTAACAAAGAAGAAATACAGATTTGATATAAGAAAAGTGAAAATTATCACAAATCCAAGATCTCCCACATTGAACTTGGACAAGCAATTTTCCCACACAGGCATCCTTTACCAATCCTCATGTTCATTCTGGTTGGTTGCTATTAATCTCCTTCTCTTACAATTTTGATTTTGTTCCCTTATAATGTTTCTTATTTCACATCTGCCCCTAATGCCACCCCTTCTAAAAAAAAGGATGCCTGGCAATTTATCAGTTGACCTATTCTGATGAATTGATTTGAGAACTTCTAATTAACAAAAGGTTGACTCACACTCAGAGTCAAGCTCAAAAAGCAAAGTTGTGGGGATGTTTGAAACCTTCCAGACATAAACCTCTGGTTTCAAATGATCTCTGCCCAAACCAAAGCATGCATTTTTCAGATGTTTGGTCAGGATATAGATCGAAACAGAGCTGAATGGTTTTAGATATGATCTGAAATATGGATATTCCAGATAAAAAGTGTGTTAAACTTTTCGATTCTGTTTCAGCTGCTGTGAGTCAGGTGTCTTTCCCACTTCTGGCGAAACTTGGCAACCTATATTTCCCAGCTTGTTCTAAAGATGCCTGTGCTGAGAATGCCTGTGAAGTGATTGGAGTAGCTTTCAGATGCTCCAAAGGCATCAGATAATGTGCAGATGATGACTTTGGATGATTCGTTTAGTGTATTAGCCCACCTAATTCCATGCATCTATTGTTCAAAGAACTGATTTTCTATGCTGACAATACCTCTCAGGACCAAGAGTGCCTGCTTCAAACTGTTGGAGGATAGTTGGATAGCTGCCCAGTTGGACGATACCAAACTAAGCTGCATCCAAGTTCTTACTTTTATCTTAGGATTCTCTTTGTCAGGCCAAAGCACACCTCTTTCAACTTAAGGTAGAATGTGTGGCACTTTGCCATGGATAAGAGGTCTAGTTTTTGTTGGTTTGGCCAACAGTGCAATATCTTCTGGTTTTTCTGCCTGAGTTAGAGAAAAATGAAGAGATAGGACCACTCCCATTTTGGGTACCCAGGGCCAAGGTCTAGTTTGATCATACTTGGTTGTCCAGTCTCTTGTCTATCAACCAGTATCCTGAGAGGATAACCAGTATCATAAGAACCGTAGTGGCGCAGTGGTTCGAATGCAGTATTGCAGGCTAACTCTGCCTTCCACTGCCAGGAGTTCAATCTTGATGGGGCTCGAGGTTGACTCAGCTTTCCATCCTTCCGAGGTTGGGGGCAATATGCTGACTCTGTAAACTACTTAGAGAGTGCTGTAAAGCAGTATGAAATGGTATATAAGTCTAAGTGTTATTGCTATTAATCATGCCTAACTGCTGATTTGGTAGAGCTACTTGTTTTTCTTATAATGAGTGCCTTCCTGTTGGCCTTTCCTGACTTACTAAAAGAGGATTAATGGCTAACCCTTTACCTTTTTTCTAAACCAACCCCATAGCAGCAATGTGTTCATTTGCTCAGAAATGGCCAATAGTGAAGGATAAGTGCTGTACTTGAATCACATTGATCTCATTAGAGCAAATCATTTTGAGAGGAGTCCCTGGCTCCTGAGAGGCACATTGGATAAGACTTACCATATTTTTCGGAATATAAGACGCACCAGAGTATAAGACGCACCTTAGTTTTGGGAAAGAAAACAAGAGGAAAAATTCTGCCTCTGCCTCCCAGCAATTTGCCTCCCAGCAAACAGTACAGATGATATACACTGTTTGCTGTGTATTTCTGTGCATGTGTGCCTGACCCATAGAAATAGCAAAGAATTGGAGAAATGTACATTATGGCAGTATATTAATGCCAGAAAGTTTTCTTAAATGTAGTCACACTAACTCCTCCCAATTATTTAAATAGATCTACTCCAAATATGACTAACTCAGGGTTTAACTCAGCTGCCTTATCTTAATACTAAAACAGGACACTGTTACATTTCAGACAGACTTGTACAGATACTGTTAAAATTGATGTGGCTTTCTGGAAGTATATATTTATTCTCTGCTATTTAAAAGAAGATACAAAAGCACTGGGCCTCTTCAGAGCAAGCATTTATTTTAAAAAGCTTCTTCATTTTGATAAGTTGTCTAGAACAATAATAAAGCAGTCTTTAAAAAATAAGTCTAATAATTTGAACATTCTACAGACATTTATAATTATTGACTTACCTCCTTGCATCCAGTTTCAGCAGTCTGATTAGCACAAGAAAATAAAATTCTGCCTCTGCCTGTCCCTCCCAGCAATTTGCCTCCTTGCAGCTAGTTTCACTTTCAGTTTAGCACGTGGCCGGCTGGGCTGCAGCCTCACTCAGCTGAGAGCCGGGAAGCTGATAATTAGTTGCTTGGCTTAACAGGCTCTGTTCTGTTTGCTGCAAGGAGGTAAATTGCTGGGAGGCAGAGGCCAAAGGTTGGGGGTGGCTGGGTGGGACTACATTCAATGTATAAGACACACCCAAGTTTTAACCCTTTTTTTGGGGTAAAAAGGTGCATCTTATGCTCCAAAAAATACAGTATGTGGTTTCCCCTAGCTGTCCCTTTCAGTCTCCTAGCAACTGAAAGGGAAGGTTAAGAGCAGAAGAGACATTGCATGGGTCACCTAACTATCTTTCTGTTCTTGAGCAACTCCACTGAGTGAGGCTTATATTGGAAAAGACTCCAGGTGAATTGATCTACTCAGTGCAATACATGAATTGTACTGAGATTCATTCACTCTTGCTCCCGTAGATCTCTACTCTCTCTCATCACTGCTTCAACCCTACTTATCTTATTTTTTTTTCTTTAATTATATTTTTAATTATATTTTTAACTTAAATTATGATTATTGTTTTTAAAATGCACGTTTCTTATTCATGTTGTACGCCGCCCTGAGTCCCACGGGATTGGGCGGCCTATAAGAGCATCTAAATAAAAAATAATAAATAAATAAATAAATCTTCATGCATGGCTGAGTTGGTTGATGTTGCTGGTTCTCAGCTCTCATCTGGCTTGGTCAAACAGAAGGGGCTGGCACTCACAACATACATGTGCAGGATGGAAGCAATTCAGGGGCTAGCAAACCACAGAGCCTAGCCAGAAGAAAATAGATGACAATTCTTTTGTCACTCATTGTGCCACTTCCTGGCTAGCTAAAATGTAAATTACTGTTGTGAATTGGAATCTTGGGAATCTTTTTTTTATATAGCAATAGCACTTTACTTATATACCGCTTCATAGTGCTTTACAGCCCTCTCTAAGCAGTTTACAGAGTTCACCATATTGCCCCCAACAATCTGGGTCCTCATTTTACCGACCTCAGAAGGATGGAAGGCTGAGTCAACCTTGAGCCTAGTGAGATTTAAACAGCTGAACTGCTGAACTAGCAGTCAGCCTGCAGTCGCAGCATTTAACCACTGCACCACTTCAGCTCTTTTGTGAAGATTCCAAGGGGAAAGCAGAAGTTTTCAAAAGAAAAACACCATGACTATTGCAAGTGGCATTTGAAAGGTATGCATTTGTGCTTATTTCATATACAAGTGATCTAACTGCAGAAAATAGTAATGCACTTTGATTTTGTTTAATCAGCTGCTTATGTCCATTCTGTGCAATAATTTGATATTTTTGATGTTGAGTTTCAGGATGCTTTTATATATGATTGTGTCATATTCAAAGGCAATCTGAAAGCTCCACAACCAAGAGGAAAAAGAGCATAAGCTGTAACTCAGATAATCATATATCCCCCATCCAGCTCCCAAATGTTACAGTGATGGTGTCAGGGTTCCAAATAGCATCGAAAATTAAATCAGAGTCCGAGGCAAAGTATTCCTCAAAGTTCCAATTTATTAGCAGAGCCATGTTGGCACATCTGGGAGAAACCTGAATCTGAAGTCCAGGGGTTTCTCCACCCAGTTGAAAGTTTAAGCCTTTGCCCCCACACCCCCAAGTCCATCACGTTGACCGATTTTCATCTGCCAACTTGGCAGAAACTCCCATCTCCTTCCGTGCAGGTGCAGGAGTGCAAAGACAAAGGATGACCTTGACGATCTAGAAAGAATTTGTTATGGCTACATGCAGACAGCCCTCATTCAATTACCCCTCCCAAATTCCCAAAGCAAAGAATACATATTAAAATAGCATAAAGTGTGGCAGGCCAAAGACCCCAACTAAAATGGCTTCGGCCTTGTTTTGGTTTGATTGAGTATTTTGGAGTTTTTAACTTTTGTGTTCATCTTTGCCCTCTGTATTTCACCCTGTTTTACCAGGGTTGTTGTGGAGACCTCAGAGTACAATTAAAAATGCAAAATCTGACACATTGGTTGCCTGCTACGCTTAAATATAGGAGTATGTATGCCATTCACGCCTTTACATCAGGAGTGGGTTCCAGTTTTCTTTGCTGCTGGTTCACTCAGGGATGCGCCGTGAGAGGGGGCACATGCACAGTACTTATAAAACTTCTGCACATGTGCAGAAGCCAAAAACAAGATGACGGTGCCTATGGCGCCACCGGGAGAACCGGCTCGGGGACGTGACAGGCCTGGGTCGCTGCCGGTTGTAGCGACCCAGGCCGCCAAGTTACTACCGGTTCTATAGAACCGGTCCGAACCAGGAGGAACCCACCTCTGCTTTACATACTGTGCATGTAGTTGATAGTGAATTTTGCTACAAAACTCTAACTAAAATTATTAGTTTAGCTTGTTTATTGTCATTTTTTTTTCAAGTTTAACAGAATTTTGCAAAGCAAGGGTGAATGAAGGATTCACAATTACTACTGAGTTCTGAAGATGTTAATGCAATTGGCACTTAAGATACAAATAATGACAGCCAGGCAGACGGGAATTTTTGTGTTTCTCAGGATGTGGGCTCTCTTCTTGACAGCAGCATTCCTGCATGCCTTCCTTCCTCCCTGCCAATAAATAAATGTAAATCTTCAAACAAACAAATATTAGGTTGGTGGTAGATGTTACTTGTTCCTCTCTCCATTTAATAAACAATGAAATAATGAAATGAAATGAAATAATGAAATGAAATGAAATGAAATAATGAAATGAAATGACTATGTGTTGCCAAGATGTCCTTCTTTGAAGAAGGTGATTTTTATTTATTTTTATTTATTTTATTTATTTGTCAAACATGTATAGTAGTAATTTGTATAAACATAAGTAAAAAGTAACGATAAAAGAGGACAATTGGACAGTAGGACAGGGACGGTAGGCACGCTGGTGCGCTTATGCACGCCCCTTACAGACCTCTTAGAAACGAGGAGAGGTCGACTGTAGTCAGTCTAAGGTTAAAGTTTTTGGGGTTTGGGGAAGAAACCACAGAGTCAGGTAGTGCATTCCAGGCATTGATCACTCTGTTGCTGAAGTCATATTTTCTGCAGTCGAGTTTGGAGCGTTTTACATTTAGTTTGAATCTATTACGTGCTCGTGTATTGTTACGGTTGAAGCTGAAGTAGTCATTAATAGGAAGGACATTTTGGTATATGATTTTATGAACTACATTTAGATCAGATCGGAGGCGACGTAGTTGTAAATTGTCTAATCCCAGTATTTCAAGTCTGGTGGAATAAGGTATTTTGTTGTGAGTGGAGGAGTGAAGGACTCTTCTTGTGAAATATTTCTGGACTCTCTCAATTGTATTTATGTCTGATATGCAGTGCGGGTTCCAGACAGGTGAGCTGTATTCCAGAATTGGTCTAACAAATGTTTTGTATGCTCTGGTTAGTAATGTAATGTTGCCAGAGAAGAAGCTACGCAAGTTTAGATTAACAACTCTTAGTGCCTTTTTGGCAATGTTGTTACAATGGGCTCTAGCACTTAGGTCATTGGATATGAGTACTCCAAGGTCTTTGACAGAGTGAGGGTCATCTACAAGTTCGTTTCCTCCAAGTTTGTATTTTGTATTCTGATTTTTTTTGCCAATGTGTAAGACAGAGCATTTGTTGGTTGAGATTTGAAGTTGCCAGTTGTTTGACCATTCTGCTACATGGTCAAGGTCTTTTTGAAGGGTAGCAACATTGTCGGTGGTGTTAAATAGTTTAACATCATCAGCAAAGAGAACGCAGTTGCTTATAATATGATCACAAAGATCGTTTATGTAGAGTATGAAGAGTGTTGGTCCTAGAACACTGCCTTGAGGGACACCGCTGTTGACAGGAGCAGGATTTGATATGGCACTTCCTATTTTGACCACTTGTTGTCTGTTAGACAGGAACGCAGTTATCCAATTATGTAGGGGTCCAGAAATGCCATAGGATTTTAGTTTCAGAAGTAGTTTGTCGTGTACAACTGAATCAAAGGCTTTACAAAAGTCTATGTAAATTGCATCTATTGTTTTACCTTGATCAAGTTGAGTGGTCCATAAGTTTTTGCAGTGCAAGAGTTGCAGATTACAGGATAATTTTTTTCTGAAACCAAATTGTTTGTTGGAGAGTAGGTTGTTAGTTTCTAAGTGGAGCGTAATGGATTGGTTTATGATTGATTCCATGACTTTGCAGGTGACGCAGCCCAAAGAGATTGGTCTGTAATTTTCAACGTTACTTGGATCTCCTTTTTTGAAGATAGGGATGACTGTGGCTAGTGACCATAGGTTGGGTAAGGAGCTAGTTCTGAAGGATTTTTTAAAAATTATGCTTAGAGGTTCAGCCAAGGTGTGGAGAGCTTTTTTAAGAAGTATGCACATAGTCCATCAGGTCCAATAGATAGAGATGGTTTTTGGTTGCGTAATGCCTTTCTAACGTTATCTTCTGTAAAATCGATTTGTGTTAGATCGTTGCAGTTAATTGTGGTACGACTAGGAAATATTGGGCATGAGCCATTGCTGTTTACAAAGACTGAACCGAAGAATGTGTTAAAGAGGTTGGCTTTAACTGTTTCATCGTTATAGTCTTTACCATTCGGTCCTTTAAGGGGTGGGATGGATCTTGAGTCTTTGAGTTTGTTGTTTACAAAGTTATAGAAGGCACGTGTGGACTTCGTACGTAGAAGGTTTGCTGGAAGGTTTGTGTATCAGATCAAAAATATAGAATTAGCGGCTCTGTCCTCACATTCCTTTCAGTTAAAATACCTATAAAACTAGGGCGAATGGTTGCTTTATATTTAGGGAAGATTATGTTAAGGCTACTGGATCAATAAGATTTTAGTGTTTTGCAGCCCAAGACCCTTGTTCTGAATCCCACTGTTTCCTTCAACCAAAATATCTATTTTAAGTTTTTATTTCACCAAGACTAAAAACAGAATAACAAACTTGGAAGGGACCTTGGAGTTTTTCTAGTCCAGGGGTAGGCAAAGTTGGCTCTTCTATGACTCATGTACTTCAACTCCCAGAATTCCTAAGCTAGCATGATTGGCTCAGAAATTCTGGGAGTTGAAGTCCATGAGTCATAGAAGAGCCAACTTTGCCTACCCCTGTTCTAGTCCAGCCCTCTACTCAAGCAGGAATCCCTATACCATTTCAGACAAATGGTTGTCCAATCTCTTCTTTAACTAAACCTCCAATGTTGGAGCACCCATCATTTGTGGAGGCAAGTCATTCCACTGATTAATTGTTCTCACTGTCAGGGAATTTCTCCTTAGTTCTAGGTTGGTTCTCTCCAAAGACCATTCCAATTCTATGTTTTCAAAAAATAAATATAATAATTATATAGAAAATACCTACAAGAAGTATCCAACTCCTGATTTCTAAAAATATTAGTTCTCTGGCTGAGGCTAAATATTTTGGCGTGACAAAATCTGGCATCCCAGCCACAATGTCACAATACATATTTAACCTAGTGCATTGAGACGTAGGCTGAATGCCTGCGTTTCAAATATCATTGCTGGTCATATGATAAAACTTCATTTTACTGTGACCAAAAGAATTTCCTGAAAACAATGACTTCTTGCCATTTATCAAACTGTCCAGGCTTACACATGTTTTACTTGATGTTCAGGGTAGGTAATAAAAAAGAAAATCAGTTAATTTTTTTTATTGTTTATTGTCAAGCTCAACCCTGACAAGACCGAGTGGCTATGGATAGTGCCCCTCAAGGACTATGTCGATCGCCCCTCCTTGGTTCTTGGGGGAGAGAAATTAACTCCCTCAGAATGAGTCAGCAGTTTGGGTGTTCTCCTAGATCCACAGCTAAAATTGGATCAACATCTGTCAGCTGTGGCTAGGGGGACCTTTGCACAGGTTCGCCTGGTGCACCAATTGCGACCCTACTTGGAGAGGGAGGCCTTACTCACGGTCACTCACGCCCTCATCACCTCACAGCTGGACTACTGTAACCAGTGGTGGGTTCCTACCAGTGCGGTCCACTCTATAGCACCGGTAGCAGCCCGCTGGTGATGTCACAGTACCGGTGCGGTCGGTTGCTGGTGCCTGGGTGCTGCCATTTTTTAAATTTTTTTTTTAAATTTTTTTAAAAAAATTTCTTCTGCGCATGCCCAGAAGCCGAGCTTCCGGCACTGCGCATGCGCTGCCTTCCTACCCCACAGTGAGTCCAAGCAGGGGAGGATGGCTGAGGGAGTGCGTGAGATGCTGAAAGAACGGGCGGCAGGAGCTACCTCCATTCCCCTCCCTTCAGCAGTCCGAGAAGCCACGAACGCGCGGTGATGATCCTAGGCATTTTTGCACGTTTGAGGCTTCTCGAGCTGCTGAGGGGAGGGGGAATGGGTGGCAGGACCTATCTCAGTTCCCCTCCCTTCAGCAGTCCGAGAAGCCACGCCCACCCAGTCACATGGCTGGCAAGCCACGCCCACAAAATAAGCCACACCCACAGAGCGGTAGTAAAAAAATTAGGAACCCTCCCCTGACTGTAATGCGTAGTACAGTTACTACTGTAACGTGCTCTATATGGGGCTACCCCTAAAGAGTATCCAGAGACTGCAACTCGTGCAAAATGCAGCTGCACAAGCCGTAGTGGGTGTGCCAAGATACACCCACGTAACACCTATTCTTCACCAGCTGCATTGGTTGCTCATTAGTCTCCACACACAATTTAAGGTGTTGGTTTTAACCTTTAAAGCCCTACATGGCTCAGGGCCAGGTTACCTCCGGGACCGTATCCTACCACATACCTCCCTACGATCGGTTAGATCCCACAGAGTTGGTCTCCTCCAGGTCCCGTCAACAAAGCAATGCCGGTTGGTGGGACCTCGGGGGAGGGCCTTCTCTGTGGGAGCTCCGTCTCTCTGGAACTAACTTCCTCCAGAGATCCGGATTATCCCCACCCTATTGGCCTTCCATAAAGCCATGAAAACATGGCTCTTCCTGCAGGCGGGGTGAAATTAAGATCAATCCCCCATGTTGGAATGATGGTCTGTTTTTTAATTTTTAAATTTGTGTCATTGGTATCGTTTTTATAAATTGTTTTTGTATTACGTTGTACGCTGCCCTGAATCCTACGGGAGTTGGGCGGCATCTAAAAATAAATAAATAAATAAATAAATAAATAAATAAATAAATAAATAAATAAATAAATAAATAAAAAATAAATAAAAAATAAATAAATAAATAAATAAATAAATAAATAAATAAATAAATAAATAAATAAATAAATAAATAGTCTCTCTGTGTGTCTGTGTGTCTGTATGGAATTCTGGTGTGAAAGCCATGCACTGTCCAAGGAATGGTTTGCCACAGTTGTTTTCCAGACGTACATGATTAGTTTTGGAGTTGAGTGCATGCTAGATAGAGCTTATGACTTGGGAAGTAGGGCAAGGTTTGTGGAGTTTTGTTATGGCAGGGGGAGTAAGAACTTGTAACGATCAGAGGGAAAAACAATGAGAATCTGGAGGCAGATCACTCATGGAGCAGGTAAAAATTATTTTTGAGACTGATTTCATTTGCTAGCTCTCAGTAAATGTATTTGGTCACTGGGTCCTCAGTTATCCTACTCTCCAGCTGTTGCTGCTAAACACCAGATCAATTTATAGAAGACTGTTTTCATCTGTCTTGCTAGTTGCATGGCACTGCCTCTGAAAGGGGACTTGGAAACATTCGGGGATTCTTTCTTGGAAAACACTGAAAGCGCACTGGGAAACACTGACTGTTTCCTTCTGAAATACTCAACCTGAGTTTCAAGTGTGGCACTAACCATTTTCCTAGGATGATGGTGTGTGACATTTGTCACCTGAGAGGCTTTAACAACTTTCAAAGTTACCATGCCAGTAAGACAGATGAAAACAGTCTTCTATAAACTGATCTGGTGTTTAGCAGGGTTTGAAGGAGCAGATAGGCTTGTTGCTATTATACCTATTGTGTGGCAGCCTGTTTTATTTCAAGGAGTTGGTTCGTAATGTACTGTTCATTCTGGAGAAGTTCAACCTCCCCTTTGAGTCAGATTTGTTTAGGAGTTCATGACCATCACTGCAATTATGAACCTTTCCTAGATCATCAGGGATCTGATTCACATATGCTAGATCTAGTTTATATACTGAGACAAATGCAATGCAATTTAAAGATGGAGGACATCAACAACAGTCATTTGGTTATTGTCAGACAACTCTCTGGTTGCTTTTGACTTGCTGGTAAGATAGGACCTATTGACCTACTGAGTTTCAGAAACAATTTGTTGATTCCATCCCCAGTTAAGTTGGGGTTAATTGGACAGTTCAACTTAGTCTCCACCTGGAATGACCAGATTACACTGACCTTAGATTGGATTGCTCCTATGTGGAGTCTTTTGCTATGCAAAATATGCTTATTCTGCCCTTATTGCATCTGCTGTTAGTTAACAGCCTTTCTTGGAATGCCTGCCTCCATTCTCCTGTAGTACTTATCCATCCTATAAGATCTAACAGAGTTCACATGATTTGAGTCCCATCTATCAAACAGCAGCTTTTGATTGGACTAAGGAGGCATGACTTCTCTGTCATGGCATCTGACCTCCCGAAGAGCATCCTCCAAGTTATCCAAAGAGCCACAATTTCACTTTCGTTTAGATGTACCTTAAGGCATTGTGTGCTTTTATAGGTCGGTTTTGCTTTCATTGTGTTTGTTGTTTGTTCAGCTATCTTTTTGATTTTTTTACAATTTTGATTGTTGTTTCAACTTCTTATGTTTTTTTATGTCTCAGAGTCAATTCAAGTGGGCAGCACATAAATGAGAGAGTATTTTTTTTCAAGTTCCAAATCTACAGCTCTGAAAATTCTAGGCAGAGAATACTGTACAAAGAGTAACCAAGACTGTCCCACCTTTTTGTCTATCAGGGTTCTGCATGTCTGCTCCCTTTGTGTAGATGCTTCTGACACTGAAGCAAAATCAGTTATTGAGGAATCCTTTGTTGATTATGCAATGATGAACAAAGCATAAGACAAATAAGACAAAGCATCTCATTGAAATAAATCCTAGTCAGTCTGCTTTGACCTAATATTGACAAAGCTCATGACAACATTGCCTCACAAATTACATCCATGGTTCTCTCTCTGAGCTCAAGGATTTGTAACCCAGATTTGTAAAATGTGGTGCTGAGAAGGTAGACAATCTTCCCTAACAATGTGCTTCTCTAGGGAGATGCTAACAGAACAGTGGGTTATTTTGGGAAAATCTTCAGGCTTAATTTTTCCTGTTTGCAAAGTGTAGCTGTTTAGCTTGTGGATTTGACGTTCTGTTTATTGTTTGTCCCTTTTTGAAGCTGCTATTTTAAATCTTTTCATTTTAAAAAATGAATTTATTTTTTGTATCTATCATCTCTGGACCAATGTATTCATAGAGGGATGTCTTCAGGGAGATTTAAAAACTTAATATGCCAGCTACAACCACACAACTGAAGACTTTCCCCTTTTTATGGGCATCAATTGTTCTGGTATTATCATGATTGCCCACCACCATCCTGATATCTATAACTATGCAAAAAGAGGAGAAACTATCTTAAAAACTATTGGCTTGCAAGTCCAACAGAAGAAATAAGCCAAACCATGACTAGCTAGCTAGCTAGAAGATAGAATAACTTTATTGTCACTTTGAATCTGTATACATTAAAATGAAATTTTGTTGCATTCAGCTCTCAAAGGGTCCAATATACACTACATAAACATGACAAATAAATAAACAAATAAATACAAAATTATGCATATATCTACATATATTATATGACACAGAGAAACAACACGGTATAGTTCGGATGTATACATGTACACGGCGAGAAAAATGAATCTTGCAATTTCACCGGACAGATGGCATAGGGAACAAAGCTGTTACAGAATCTGGTAGTCCTGCTAGAAATAGCTCATTTTTTTCTTGGCTGAAGGCAAGACTGTACAGTGGGAGTACAAGCCTCCAAGTTTGTTTGTTTTGGGGAGGTGTCCGCCACCTGTTCGCCTAGAGCTTTACAGGATACACATTTTTGAAATTGAAAAGTGGGGCTGCATTTGAGAAGCATTTTGAAATGGTTGCTGATACAGAAAATAGCAGTTCAGTTATCTGACCGGAGCTGGCAATATACCCTTAATTTCTTTCTGAGCTGAGGCTTGGCTCAAAGGGCTTAGTATTTGTATTTAAAACAGGGGCAATAACCTGAGCCTCTGTTCTAGTTTCAAACATCCCTGTGTATAATTTCTGCCTCCTCCATGCACTTAGGTCTAAATGTAGCAAGAACAGTTTGTTGCTTACTCAGATGAGCAGTAAGAAATCCTTTTATTCCGGGTGCAGAAGATAGTCAGATCTAAGAGTGTGATCCTAGTTTGTCTGGAAAGCACCAGGGTCGGGAAATGTGTTGCAATCTTATCACAAATTCTGATTGCAAATGGTCAATTAGCTTTCACTCTCTTTCTCTATATTGTAGGTTACTCTGAGAAGAACGTTTAAGAAACTGGCAAACAAGATGGTAATTATTAATGGAAATGAAGAAGAAAAAGGAAATCAAGAGAAGGAGAGCAAGGAGGAATCTATTCTCGCCCTGCTGGGGATTATTGGAACAATTCTAAACCTTATTGTAATCATTTTTGTGTACATCTATACAACATTGTGAGTTGCTGAGGCAAACTGCTGATGACATCTGAGAAGAGACCTTGGCAAACCACTTAATGAGAACTGACTCTTTAGTATATGAAATAGTAGCAAAAGGATTGCTTGCAGAGTAGAGGCTGAAGCATATTATCTGAACCAGATTTTTGCTCCCTATAGTTACAAGGAAACTTTCCTTTTTCTCTTTCTCTATTTTCATTCATTCTAGAGAAATGTCTGCAAATATGTAAATATCTGATTTGGGAAACAGCATTTCAATTCAGCCAAAGACTGGACACTATGATAATAGTGACAAATGTATAGCATTTCTATGCCAAAATGTGTACCACAGACAGCTAGATAGCTTTCTTTCATATTTCATTAGGTCATATCATTTCTTTGGGGTTCTAGTTAGGTTGTGGCAAGTGGGCTTTTTAGCTTCAAGTGAACTTGTATGGTGCAATCACAAATGACAAACAGGGAGGGAAAGATGGATTCTGCTGAGTTACCTGAGCAAACAAAAGATAAAACTTTGAGCAAAGTAAGTAGCAACACTTCTTTTTCATTTTCTCTTATTATCTTGACATCGGTATCCATTCATACCAATGTTTATAAATATATATTTTTAATAAATGTGCTATATTTTTAGCATGAAGTAAACTCGTTGGCCACGCTTACATTATTTGATCAACCTAAATCTATCCCATGAAATAACTACCATCCCTTCCACCACACATTTTTCAAAACCGCATGTGTAATGTCCTTTATCTAATGTTGATGGAAGTCAAGGAGTGCAGTGAAAAATTAACTTAATATGCTGTAGACTAGCACTCAATTGAGTAGCCATGAAGGCCTTGCAAAAGATATTCAGATACCATGATGGGTCTATACCAACAAAGATCAGAACTGTGAAAGCAACGATGTTCCCTGTGGCATTCTATGGAAGTCAAAGTTGGACTTTGGAGAAGCAAGATGAAAAGCATATTGACATTTTTGAACTTTGGAGTAGGAGAGGATTCCTGACAATATCATGGGTTTTGTACTAACCTATTTATGTTTTTATGTATGTTTTTAGTTTATATAACGTAGTTTTTTAAATTATTTTTCATGATTGTAAGCCGCCCAGAGTTACCTTGAGGTAAAATGGGTGGTCTATAAATTTTATAAATAAATAAATAAATAAATAAATGAAATGGTAGCCAAGGAAGCAAATGGATCATAGAACAAATGAGAATTCTCACTTGAGGCAAATGGCCACATTCAAATGATCATATTTTGGACCTGTTATGCAAAGCCCTATTTCCCTTCGAATGGTCAGTTGAATATTCAGAGATTGTTGAAGTTCAGTTCCCATCAATCTTCACCAGCATAACCAATGGTGAGAAATTAGGAAGACGTTTTGTCCAAACTTTTCAGTGGTTTTCATCTCAGAATCTTTTTTCAATACTATTGGTTCCAAATGATAATAGCTTTTCAGAGGACAAATTTCTTATCCTTTGCTATCTAAGTCTGTAAAATAGAACTTTTTGTTTGTCACGTTCAGTTTTAGACAGATTAAACCTTTAGAACTATACATTTGAAATAGCAAATTTAGACTACTGAGCTCTAGCCAATGATGTCCACACAGTAGGAAAATCGGATAGGAAATATGTTAGATGTGGAATTGTGCTCCAAGCCTTGCTGCTTTTCTGGATGCTGAAAACCTGCACATTCCGAAGGGGTTGGGTTTGGATCTGAACACCATGTCCTTCCTCTTGCCTATTTTGACCTCATCTGGAAAACACTATTGGTTCCACCACCTTGCTTATTCAAGCATCCCAGCAGATGGGTCTCTATCCATTGCTTGAACAAATTTAATGAGCAAGAAAACACCATGTCCCTTATTTAATAGGCTCCACTGTCAAACATAATATTAAAAAGTTTGAATCTGCCTTCCTAACTTGAATCTCTTATCCATCCTCTGCACTCAAAAAATAGAGGGCATGGTTTCCCTTTCATCTGTGGGGCATCATTTGAGCCTTTGAAAGAGGGCCATCGTGTACTCCTCAGTTTTATCTTCTTGGGGTTAATATATCTAGCTCCTTCAATGTCTCCTCATAATAGTTTATAGTCCCCTGATTATTCTCACTACGGTTTACTGAACTTGTTCCAGTTTCTCTGAATCATTCTGCAAATGTGATGCCGGTCGCAATTTAAGGTGTTGGTCGTTACCTTTAAAGCCCTACATGGCTCAGGGCCAGGTTACCTTCGGGACCGCATCCTACCACATACCTCCCTACGACCGGTTAGGTCCCATAGAGAGGGCCTCCTCCGGGTCCCATCGGCCAAACAATGTCGGTTGGCGGGGCCACGGGGGAGGGCCTTCTCTGTGGGAGCCCCGTCCCTCTGGAACCAACTCCCACCAGAGATCCGGACTATCCCCACCCTGCTGGCCTTCCGTAAAGCCATAAAAACTTGGCTCTTCCGGCAGGCGGGGTGAATAGGAAGATCAGATTCCCCCCTTGAATGTTGTTTTTATAATTGTTTTATCTATGCCTTTTAATTTTAAATTATGATAATTGTTTTTATTGTACGCTTCTTATTCTGTTGTACGCCGCCCTGAGTCCCACGGGATTGGGCGGCCTATAAGAACGTCTATTAAATTAAATTAAATTAAATGCCTAGAATAGGATGCAATAGTTTGAGGCTGACCAATGCAGAATGCAGTGAAATGATTACTTCCTTTGATTGTGAATCTATATTTTTGTTGATACTACCTAAATAACATTTGCTCTTTTTGCAACTACATCACAGTTCTGATTCATATTTATATGCTGTCTGTTTCTATCTTTTTCAGAAGCGCTATTACTAAGCCAAGTATCCTCCACATTATTCCTGTTCATTTAATTGTTTTTTTCCCTAAGGGATGAACTTTGAATTTGTGTCTATTAAATTTCATCCTGTTATATTAAGAATATAACTTCACTCCATCAAGATCATTTTGAGTTCAGTATATATCAGAATCAGCTTTGTGTCATCTGCAAATCTGATAAGCATTTCCTTCATCACTCCATCCAAGTCTTTAATAAAAACACTGAAGAGTCAAACTCAACTTTGTGGCAGCCCATTCATTCAATTCCATTCTTTAAATTGATAAGGAACCATTGAAATTATGTTGCCATGCCATTAACTCAGAGGTGGGTTCCTGCTAGTTTGGACCGGTTCTATAGAACCGATAGCGGGAATTCCCCCCCGCTCGCCGAACAGGCAGCAACCCAGGCTTGCCACGCCCCCGAACTGGCTCTCTCAGCGGCGCCGTAGGCAGCGCAATCTTGTTTTTTGCTTCTGCGCATGCGCAGAAGCTGGGTTTTTAGCACTGCGCAAGCGTGCGCCCGCGTGAAGCATCAGGAAGCGAACTGGCAGTGAGGTAAGCCAGGACCCACCCCTGCATTAACTTGCTAAAATCCTAGTCCTAGACCCATCTATCCAGCATTTAATTAAGTTGCTAAATGGCATGGAGTACTCTTGCAAATGTTTTACTGAAATCAAGATATAGTGTATCTATGGCTTTCTCTTAATCTATTGAAGTAGTTACAAGACATAGAGATTGTCCAGTACTCTGAAATCATGCTGATTTCTGATAACTACCCTACAGTTTTCAGGATTCAGGTTAGAATCACCTTGGGAGACAGGAGGTGGAGATGCAGACTAGACAATAGTCAGACAAGAGATATTTCAGCCCAGATAAAGAATGTGAGTGGAGAAAACATCTTGGAAGGAACCCTCCCCAGCTCTCTGGAAAGTAAAGGCAAGGGAAGCTTATCCATGAGTATATATACAGTATATTAGGTTCCTCCCTCAGGTTTTTAAAAGAACCAATATATCCTGTCTGTACTCATAAGCCCATTTGCTTATGAAAAAAACCCTCAATTTTTTCCATATTTTAATTTTCATGATTTAACTATGGGTGGCACATTTTTCATGTTTTAATTAAAAATATGATGGCCAGTTTATCAGCAGATTGAATTATACCTGAGTATATAAAGTAATTTGAAATATATCCCCTGACTCTGATATTCTGGGCTTCTTGATGATGCCCATGTATGATAAAAACGTGTCCAATGGAAATCAATCTTTGAGGCCCCAAAACTAGATTGACAAAGTCCATCCAGTAGCTGTTATATTAAAATAATGCAATATAATATATATACTATTTTACATAAATTAGAAATTGTTAATAATTAATCATATTATTAAAGAGTCCACTAGAATTAGGTAGCCAATAAGTTTAAATGGGACTTTTGAATGCAAACAGACACCTGGCCCACAATACACCTGACATCACTATTGTGGAAAAGAAAAATGGCTGGTTCATTGATATTACAATACCAATGCACAAATTGAGAAAGAGCTAAAATAAACACCAAATATCGTGATTTGCAAATTGAAGTTGAGCGATTGTGGAGGAAGAAATCAATGGTTGTACCAATAGTAATAGTAGCTCTTGGAGCAATACCGAAAGGGCTGCCTAGATACAAGAAATTTTGAACTTATTAGATTTGAATATCCTGACTTTGCCAAAAAAACCCAAAACAAAACCCCACCCTACTCAGAACTGCCTATATACCCAGAAGCTACCTTAACAGCTTTTAGGTCCTTGGTTAGCACTTAACTTGTTACATTTTTGCCAGTCCCAGACTGTGAATCAAATTGAAGATTAACCCTAATAATAATAGTAGTAGTAGTAGCTTACATCCTGAAATACCTTTAACACATCAAACGACAACATCTGCCTATCTTAGGTCCTTGAGAAGGACTTAATAGGTAGATAAAAATGCCAAAACCAGTCTAAACATCTGGCTGACTGTGCAGTGAATAATAATAACAATAACAATAATGACTGCCCAAGCTGGAGAGAAAAAAAGGCATCAGATTTTCCCTTCCTTGTGTTCTTCCTTTAAGTTTCATAACCCCTCTCCAAGACCAAGGTGGCTAGGAATTCTGAGAGTTGAAACCTAACATTTCTGAAGAGAACCTAGATAGGGAAGGCAGATTGAAGCATTACTTTCTATTAGATTTAAACAACCAGCAAATAGAAGATAAATTCAGAGCACTTACCTCAAGTACAGCTGAGGCTGGGCTGCAAAAACCTTGGGAAGAAGAGTATTAAAATGTTCCAACACTTGCTGCCTTAATGAATTTACTAATAAATGAATACCAAAGATTCCTACCAAAGTTTCCAAAATTCTGTACTCTACAATTTTTGCATTAAAACACCCCATCAAACTCTTTGCATTCTTTGCTTCTTAATCATGCCACACTGTGAAGGGCTTGACATTTTCTGCCTGTACTGTTGGGCCTGAAATAGGGCTATCATATATATGTTACAAAAATCCGCAAACGTAAGAGTTGGCCCTGTGATGTATCTATTTACTTTCTTCTCATGACTGTCTTGAGTTTGGGAGCCCTAAATGAAGCATAGAACAAGAGTGAAAAGCTTCTACCAAGAAAGAACACATTTCAACTTTATTCCTTATGTCAAGTCAATGCAAATAGAAAGATCCTCCTATTTCAGCTAATGAATGAGGTTCTAACATGTTCTTCTGTATATCACCCTTACAGAGTATTTTGAGAGTATTAATTTTCAAAGACAATGTTATTGTCAGCCCACTGCTGAGACAAGGTGACCTGGCCAGAATTAGGAACTTTTCACTTGAAAAATAGAGGAAAATCTATGAAAACATTGGAGGTTATATAGGCAGCAGGGCTCTAACTGGCCAACTAGAGGACGTTTCCCTTCCATTCGTTTACTAGATTTTATTTTCTGTTTTGACTGAGGGACAGTACATAACCTCTTTGAGCAACTATTTTCTTTGGTGATATTCCAATTGGTATATTTTATTTTTGGAAAAATCATGCCTACAGTAAGCACTGTACACTATTCTGTAATCTGGTACAAAATTGTGTCAAACTAGTAATCATATTGCTTCCCTGCCTTAGGAAACTACTTTATTTTATTTATTTATTTATTTATTTTGTCAATCTCGTATTAGATAATACATATAAGTATATACATAATTTGAATACATGAAATGAATAAAAGTAAAAGGGAACATTAGGACAGGGACGGTAGGCATGCAGGTGCACTTATGCACGCCCTTTACAGACCTCTTAGGAATGGGGTGAGGTCAACAGTAGACAGTCTAAGGTTAAAATTTTGGGGATTTGGGGATGAAACCACCGAGTCGGATAGTGCATTCCAGGCATTGACCACTCTGTTGCTGAAGTCGTATTTTCTGCAATCGAGTTTGGAGCGGTTCACTTTAAGTTTGCATCTATTGTGTGCTCGAGTATTGTTGTGGTTGAAGCTGAAGTAGTCATTGACAGGTAGGACATTGTAGCGGATAATTTTATGAAATACGCTTAGGTCATACCGAAGGCGGCGTAGTTCTAAGCTGTCAAAGCCCAAAATTTCAAGTCTGGTGGTATAAGGTATTCTGTTGCGAGCAGAGGAGTGTAGGATTCTTCTCATGAAATATCTCTGGACACATTCAATTGTATTAATGTCCGATATGCAGTGCGGGTTCCAGACAGATGAGCTGTATTCGAGAATTGGTCTAGCAAATGTTTTGTATGCTCTGGTTAGTAGTGTAATATTACTGGAGAAGAAGCTACGCAAGATTAGGTTTACAACTCTTAATGCCTTTTTGGCAATGTTGTTACATACAGGGGAGAATCTATACCTGACTACACATACCTGAAGGAGCAGTGATGGCCTTATGGCAGAGATCAGTGACCAGATGGCAAATTCTTGTCAGCACAGCCTTTTTAGGTAAAGAAGAGATTGTGAGATCGCCCACTTGCGCTCAAGGCAGTAGCTGCTCATCAGGAGACTGCAGGAACGGGTTGTGGTTGAGAATTGAAGGATTTCAGTCAAGCTTACAGCTGTAATGCAACCTATATGAACACAAGGTCCACACAAGCGTTACTTTCTTAAATGCTTTTGAATGTAATTAAATAACAGCTAAAGAGAGATTTTCTCAGCAGAAGGATAACAGACTTCTGCTTGGTAAGTGAAAGAAAAAAAGTTTAACATTTTTGGGCAAAAAGTTTAAGAAGGAGTAGATGGGAGAAGTTTAAAATGGATAAAGGGGATAATTATTCTAAAACTTTGGGGTATGTTTTCTATTGGAATTAAAATGGAGAAATGAATCTGACCTTTGTGGGAATGTTTTCTGTTTACTATTAAAGAATGAAGATGATTGGTGGATTTTACAAAACAAAAGATAAAGTTAATGTGAGCCAGACTGTGATGCTGACTATAAGTACAGTGTGCCATTTGAGATAAAAGTGCTAAGGACACAAGAAGACAAAACAGGGGGATGGGGAGAGACAAATCGATGATAAAGTGGAAATTTTGGAGAGTAAGACAGAAGTTATGGACAGAGAGCTAGAAAGAGAAAGAGAAAATTTGCTATTACTGGAATTGAGAAAGAAGGAATTTTTATTTGAAATTTAGAGCAATTCCAGAGGAGTCTGGTGAAGATATACAGAAACAGTTGTTAAAGCTTTGGCAAATTTTATGGATTGGGTTGAGAAGAATATAGAAGCAGAAATAAATAAGGTATACAGAATAAATAGAAGATTTGCAAGAATAAGAAATATTTTCTTTGATTTGATGGACAGTTTAGGACAGGGGTCGGCAACCTTAAACACTCAAAGAGCCATTTGGATCCGTTTTCCACAGAAAAGAAAACACCAGGAGCCACAAAATCCTTCCCGTGCCTGACTATTTCCTGAGCGGCCACAGAACTAGCATATGTAGTTGAATTAAATGTTCTATTTTCTTCTAAAACTTTTCTTTTCTTGGATTTATCCATGGTTGGCCTACCAGGGGTCGAAAAGCTCAATAAATCGCGGGCCGGCGGGTATAAACATTGGTGGTTGTGACGCATATTTTGAGCGACAGGGAGCCGCAGCAGAGGGATGAAAGAGCCACATGCGGCTCCAGAGCCCTATAAGTTTAGGGCTTATAGACATATAGAGATGGGCAAATGGAAATTCAAGAGAGTACACCTACTTTTCTGAAATGCACAAATCCTTTTCAAAAATAGACATGATGTGGAGTTTGAAGAATTTGGCTACTGAGGTTTCCAAAACAGAGACATTACCAAAAATGTTTTTGGATCATAATTTTGTAAGTTTGGTTTACAGAAGAAAATCCAGTTCTTTCAGAGACTAAATGAAATGATGTTACAGAGAGAAGCAATAGTGAAGACTGTAAAAAGAAATTAAAATACTTTTTGAAAATAATTTAAATAAAGGTATTAATTTAAGAATGGTCTGGAACTCAAGTACAGCATTTATTAAAGATTATTGTATACAATAAAAGTGAACTCAAAAAGGAGAGTCAAGAGAAGATGCTAAATATTTTGAATGAGAGAAAGAGAAAAGATGAATTAAAGACATTTCCAGAGAAGACAAGTATTTCTCAATAAATTAAGCTTTTACAACAACAGTTATCTATGCTGACAGTAAGAAAAATGGAAATAAAAATGAACCATGTCAAGCAAAAACACTTGGAGTTTGCAAACAAACCAGGGAAATGGTTGCCATATGAATTATGAAAAGAAAAGAAAATTATATTAAAGCTACAAGAAGGAGATGCTGTATTAATGGATGCAAAAAGCATTTTATCATTATTATTCTAACTGGTGTAAAGCAAGTGACATCTCTCTAGAAAAAAATAGATGCATATCTAAAGATTTTTTTTGTATGTATAATAGGCCTTCAAGATGTAAGAGATGACCAGGCTGAGCCCAAGGGAGAGGTCAAATGCATCATCAGTCATGAGTCCCTAGCACCCACAAGAGATCTAAGCCAGCTCACCTTGAATTCTTTCTACACTTATCTCCTGCTAATTTCCCTTGGCTGTTAGTAGTTCAGGTTCTTGTAGAGACCTCAAGCTTACAATAAATCTTTATTTCCATTTGAACTGTCTGGATCTCCTGATCTTCCTTGTGCTTAACACAAGGCAGCCACCCTTATAAAGTTGTAACGCAGACCTCTCCTTTGCATTTTTGTGGGCTAAAAGTGTCTTCTTTCCACTGTTTTGCATGTCACTGATGCGGAGAGAGTTTCTGAAAACAAATATCCAAATAGCAAAAGGGACAGTTAATTCAAAGTAAATCGGGACAGGACAGCTCCAGTGTTGTGCTTTAATTTTAGGGGTTAATGTGGATCTCCCTCTTCCTCAAAACTCCCCATCTAGATGAAGCAAGAGAGGATTTGTCCAAAGTCCCACAGAGTACATGAACTTTGTGTGTTTATCGAGGAGCAGAGTCTCCCATTTGGAAGAATTTAGGGTTGGTGGGGAGGAGTGGGAAGTAGAGGGTTTTTTTTCAAAGAGGCTGCTTTTTGGAGAACCACTAACTGCCCTGAAAAAATTCATGTTATTCTCTGTGCAGACAAGAACACCACCAACATCTCCTGGCCAGGAGAAAAGCACAACAATGTGGAAGTGTGAATGAGCTCCAGTTCTCTTATTCTGTCCTCTAATTGTAAAGCAGGTGTGTTGATGTCAGCCTTTACCAGGTTGACCAGACAGAAAACACAATCAGATAAATTAATTCTATGTTATTGTAAATCTGAATCTTGCAAGTCTGAAAGTACAATTCTCCTGCCATCACCTTTATAGCTGAATAACATAGGGAGGGTCCCTCCTGAGCCTTTTGATCCATCCACTTTGTAGCTGCAGGCTATGCTGTCTTTTGTCTGAGCATTGCCTAAGCAGCATCTTTTCACCTGGTTTCCTAAGGTCACCTCCAGATACCATTACAGTTCGTCAAAGTTCATATCCATGGAAAATACTCTGATAATTGGATATTATTAGTTATTTTGGAACCTGTCCCTATGACAGAGTACAAACTTTGGTTACATTTTGGAGCTGAGAAGCAACCACCCAAAAATACTCTAATTTGGTTTGTGTTTACCTCTTGTTCCCTGCATGCCAAGGGAAAGGCAGTTAACCTCTCTTCACTTTGGATAAGAATGCATCTTTTTCTCAGTGGGGTGCTAAGAAGCTTAATGTTGAAAAAGCACTTTGCCAACCAAGCATGGGGGAGCTATCAAACGATACAATCTGATGACTGTGTGGCTTTGTTTGCTATTTTGTGATTCAAAGCATGCTGCAATGCAAAATGCACAACACGACAAAGGAAGGCTATCTTAGCCAGCCCAGATTCTCCCACACATAATATAAAAGGAACTAGTTTTGCCCCACAAAAGGACTAGCACTGGTACATTCATCATGGGATGGCCGCATTGTCACACAATGAATGGACTATTACAGTTATAGCCCCACAAACAGATAAGCAAGGAGGGCAGGCTTGCTCCTTCATAGACAAAAAGCTTTCCAGTCCTAATATGCACTGTTTGGTGACAGCCCTCTGGAATTTAGCATGGCTAGGTAAATTATTTTAAAGGCCAAGCTAGATAATGCTGCAAATTTCCCCACATATTTTGAATGGGGAAAAAAATAAAGAATGGAGGGAGGAAAGACTCTTCCATTGTCGCTTTATTTATTTGCAAAAAAACCAAACCAACCAACCATGCACAGCTTTGTCAGTATTTTACTCTTCAGAGACTATCGAATCATATATATGAAATATATGAAAATATTGAAAAGCCTTCTCCTAAATCATTATATTGTCATATCTTTTGTCTTGTAATATACCTGTGATAAGAGATAGAATTGCAATGGGATCTGAACTGTGAGATATTAATATTGCACTGTTCGTTCAAAGACAACTAGCAAACTTCACCAACAAAACAGGTCAAGTGACACCAATAGATTTTATTCCATTACTTTCCTTGTGATTTTGTAAATACTCAGGACCTCCAGGGGAAAAAGACTTTTGCAATTTTATTTAGCTTCATCATCACTTTGTACTACTTGGACTGAGGACCTTCTCCAGGCGTAGGTGAAAATGTTGAAGAGAAGCTCTCTTGTGAAGTTTTCCTTTGGGGAATCACCCTGAAATCTTTTATATCGAAAATGCTGTGGAAAAAGTCCAGTGGGAGAAGTTCTCTCTCTCTCTCTCTCTCTCTCTCTCTCTCTCTCTCTCTTTTTGAATTTTTTTAAATTTTTTCACCAAACTTACATAAATATCCATACATATACCATATTATCAAAACATCGATAATAATATACTTCTATCCAAAATAACCTAGACATATATCCTTAATTTGCTCCTTTTATATTTTTATCTCCAGTCTGCTTTCTTTTTATATTTCATACTACTCCCCTCCCTCTATCTCCCTCTCTCCCCTCTACCTTCTTCCTCCCTCTCTACTCCTTCCCTACTTCCCTCTTCTCCCTCTCCCCTTCTTCTCTACTTCCTCTTCTCCCTCCTATCCTTTCCTGAGTACATCTAATTTTAATCCATTCTATGATTAGCAGACTAGAAATTCAAAAACCCTAATCTTTCCAATGTCGGAGCTAGCTTAGACTTGTATCTCTTTATCTATATTTATATATTTAATATATTCTACCAGGTATATCTACTATTGTTCTAATGCTGCCTCCTTCCTCCTATTTTTGTCACCTGGGTCTACCATTTCTAGTTTTCAACTTTCTTCCAAATCAATCGCTATAACTTAACTTCCAATAATATTCATTTCCACTTATACCTCTTGATTTTAGGCCTTATTCCTTCTTCTCCTCAATTAATATCTTTACTCATCATTTTTTTTAATTCTATCATTTCTAAATGCCCTTGGAGAGAAGTTCTCTCTTGATGTCTTTCTTTGAAGTTTTAGGAAAATGCAGAAAACCAGGGAAACTTTATGCTGCTAGAGAGATGGTTGTGTGACTTTGGGCCAGTCACTTGCTCTCAGCCCAACCCATCTCACAGAGTTGTGGGGAAAATAAAAGGAGGAAGGTGTGTTAGGTATGTTTTCTGCCTTGAATTATTTGTAAAAATAATAAAGGTAGGATGCAAACAAACAAACAAACAAACAAACAAACGAATGACAATATGACAAAGGAAAGACACTCCTTGGTCACCTCATCACATAGTAAAGATAACCACACAATACTTTACCCATATTAATTTTATTAAAATTCTCTTATGCTTTGAAATAATTTCCAAAAACAAAGTCTGTTTAACACAGGGGTGTCAAACCAGGGGTGAAATCCAGCAGGTTCTGACAGGTTCTGGAGAACAGGTAGCGGAAATTTTGAGTAGTCCGGAGAACCGGTAGCGGAAATTTTGAGTAGTTCAGAGAACCTGCAAATACCACCTCTGGCTGGCTCCAAAGTGGGGCGGGAATGGAGATTTTGCAATATACTTCTCCCAGGAGTGGGGAGGGAATGGGGATGTTGCAGTATCCTTGCCCTGGAGTGGAGTGGGAATGGAGATTTTGCAGTATCCTTCCCCTGGAGTGGGGTGGGAATGGAGATTTTGCAGTATCCTTCCCCTGCCATGCCCACCAAGCCACACAACGCCCACCAAGCCACGCCCACAGAACCGGTAGTAAAAAAATTGGATTTCACCACTGTGTCAAACTCAAGGCCCGGGGGCCAGATCCAGCCCTCGGGGTGCTTAGATCTGGGCCATGAGGCTACCCTGGAGAAAGTGACGGGCTGGCCTGTGGTGCCTCTGCCAGTGAAAATGGAGCTCGGGAGGGCTGCGCGTGCCCCTCCCAAGCTCCATTTTTTCTGGCAGAGGTTTGCAGGAGACCATCATAGCCGAAAACAGAGATTGCGAGGGCCACGGGCAGCCCTCTCAAAAGCCTCCGTTTTTGATGGCAAAGGGTTTCATGCCGTTGCAGCAAAAAATGGAGCTCGCAAGGTCTGCAGGCGGCACTCCCAAGCTCCGTTTTCACTGGCAGAGGGTTGAAGGAGGCCGTTGCAGTCGAAAACAGAGCTTGGGAGCCTGTTTTTGTTGGCAGAGCACTTGGGCCACCACAGGCGCCCCCGACATAAGTGACATAGAGCTGGCCATGCCCATCCTGGCCATGCCCATCCCAGTCCCCCAAGGTCAAACACAATCCTGATGCGGCCCTCAATGAAATTGAGTTTGACACCCCTGGTTTAGCAAATTGAATGAAAGCTAGTAGAACAAAATGGAAGAGAACTTCTCTGTGTGCCCCTAATTCTCTCAGCCAACATGTCTGACCTCCAGTTGAGATCTAACCAATGTTAGTCATCATATAGCATACTACTCTTTCTGTACTTCCTGATCTCAATTTTTGTTCTTCATTGTAAGAGGTAGTCTGGGACTCTGTGTGCATTTGCATCTCATCTGTTTATGTATTACTGATACCAAATAAGTACAAGAAAAAAGCAAATCAGTCTCGAACTGCACCACTTGAATATTAATCCCAGTCTCTTTTATTTTTACTTTTATTTACTAACCTTCATTGTAGCTATATTTTTAAGCTGAAATCAGTGTGAAAGATCTATTTTTTCTTCTGAAATAAGAGACACGTTTCCACCATTTTTAGGGAGTTCTCTTCATTCGTAGTTGTAGTTGATGTGATTTGTGTGTGCTTATACATACAGGCTTGTGTGTGTGTGTCTGTCTAGCAGGAGGCAGAGGAAAAAATTGAAAACACACAGAATGAAAGAACAAGCCTGAGGCTGAAAAATCAAATCAAGACTTCTCATAAATTGGGGTGGAATTTTGAGCAAATAATTGGCAAATGTGCTATAACAAATGATCTCACCCAGATGGGTGGAGAATTGAATACTCTGCAGTAAATTGAAATCTTTGAAATATGGATCCCTAAAACCTGGCTTCCCAGCCCATATTTCAATATTAAAATGTGATTTATTTGTTTTTGGAAGCCCGAAGCAGATGGCAGAGTCTGGATTCAGTTTAAGCTTACAATCAGGCTGCATTGCATCACTCCTATCTTGCATACAGCCCCAAGCAAATATTGATGCTTTTGTTGAAATCTCCTATGGCTGCCATTCCTAGGACAGTCTAGTCTATGAATAATCTGACCTGTCCAATGTATAGGGTCACTATGTTGAAAATGGCTGAAAACTAAATTTTAATGTATGGAAACTATCATCAGTCTTTCCCAAGTTGACACTTTCCTAATGCATTTGAATTAGGGTTAGGGTTAGATAAAGAACCATCAGAAGACACCGTTGTCTATACCAAATGACCACCTCAAGAGCAGATTAAATAGCCTCAGAGATCATATTATCATTAATCCTCTTTTCTAGAGACACATTTTATCCTTACATGTGGAATTTAATTGAGAAAGACAGTTATTTGATTGATTATTTGATTGATTGATTGATTGATTGATTGATTGATTGATTGATTGATTGAAACCACCCTGTTTAATACCAGCTCTGGGGAGTATCCAGTTGAAAAGCTAATATATATTAAAAACAAAGTGTAGCATAACAGTAACTAATTGGAGAGGAGTAGGGGGAGATAAGCACACCTTAACTGAAATATACACAATACACTAGATGGGCACACTGGATCAACTCATTCCAGAACTTGATGAAAACATATTCTAATTTTCAAAACTAATTTAAAAGTAAGCAAGAGTGGATGAGCTAGAACTCCTGGATGGTATTATTCCAAGCAGCAGATACCATGACAGAGAACATATATTTTGTAGGTCCTGTCAGATTTTATTGTTTAATGAATGGAAGATAAAACACACCCACACTGTTCGAACTTTTGGGATGGTCTGAAACGATGCAAGAGAAGTGATCCCACAGCTAGCCAAGCCCTGTGCCATGAAGGGCTTTATAGGAGATACCAACACCTTGAAGGTCACTAATAACAGTGAAGTTCTCATACCAAAAATAATGTTTGGGCATAGCAAGATGCACCCATAGCTGCTTGTGCGGGTGCATCATGTAGCTTCTGAAAGGCTTATAAAGTACACTGCAGTAATCCACAAAAACCATATTTTCACTAAATCACCTTTGAGATGTGAAAATTTCAATCTAACCATAATCAAACCTGCCCACTCAAAGACACCTTTTGCAGATGCCAGGTTCCACCTTGATTCTATTCTTCTTATATTAGTTTCTGCTCTAGCACCATTCATGACATGTCACTTTTTATCAAGCTTTTCGACCTTATTGCCAGACTTTGCTCCACAATTTTCTGGATTCTGCTAGGGTTTGCCTTTTCCCAGAGCCTCAGTAGGTTCAAACATTGTTTTCAAAAGCAATCCCCCCAAATTAGATCCATACCCACTAAATATGTTTCAAGTTGCCTGGTTTTTCTCTCTTGACACATAGTGGAACAGAATGATAATAGCCCCCCTGGATCAGACCAAAGTTCCAGCACTTTGACCCCAACGAATCTAAATAAATAAGTGACAAAAACTAAAAAGTAGTATCAGATGGAGACAACCATATTTGTTATTTCTCACCAATCTCCGATAATTAATCTTTCTCTGGACTTATTTTCATCTAATAATACACTCTTCCTTGATAGCACAATTTAATGTGAGGATATCTACATAGGTAAAGTAGTTATACTCTCAGACTTACAAGGTAGTGCAGACAAGATGAACAAATTCTATTTCACTGTAACGTTACCATATTTTATTTTATTTTATTTTTATTTGTGATATTTATATACTGCCTCATAGTGCAAGCACTCTCTAAGCGGTTTACACCATTAAGCAATGTATATATTTACATTGCCCCCAACAATCTGGGTCCTCATTTTACCTACCTCAGAAGGATGGAAGGCTGAGTCAACCCTGAGCTGGTGAGATTTGAACCGCTGAACTCAAATGATCATAGTCAGCTAAAGTGGCCTGCAGTACTGCTCTCTAACCGCTGCGCCACCTCGGCTCCGTTATCTGAACCTTGCAAGACTGAAAGGGCATTTCTTCCTTGTCACCTCTATAGCCAAAGAAACTAGAGAGGGTTCCTTCTTTGATATCCAATAGTCAGAAACTCACCTACTATTTTTTTTCCAGATCCAAAACATAATTTCATTTTTTAAAAAAATCAGAATAAATGATAAGTGATTGAGGAGGGGGAATGAAAGACTTCAAATCAGTAATTAGATAATATTTCAAGCATTTTTATGCATGTTTTATTGTATTTTGTATTCAAACCTACCTACATTAAGTGGCAAGGGGAGGGCAGATGAAAAGAAATTATGACTTATTAATCGAAGTAAATATAGTGGGAAACCAAGTCTAAATGAAGTCCCAGGTCTGCTGAGCAAGCTCCTCATTATGCATCCATAAGTCTATCTGAGATGAACTTAGATGCAATCTCTCTTCCTAGTAAAAAAACAGACTCATTATCAGTTCTTCCATACACCCACATACCAGCCTGTCAGTCTCCAGAGGATTCACTCATTCTTTTGTTCAGCTTCAGAATTTTACAACTCACTGGAAACAATTAATCCTAGTGCTGGGAGTCCACTGCCTAGAAACTAAATAACAAAGCAATCAATAAGCAAGTATTTTTCTATCACAGCTCTAGGGCGACTGAGATTTGAAATGCGTGTAACCATAAAAACACTAGTTCTGAAATCATACACATTTATTTATAGCTGTTGTTTCTCAAAATGGAAGGCACGTTCCCCGCCCCCCTTCACCCTCTTCATCTTAATCCCCATGCTGGCATTTCCCTCAAGCCCTGCGTATTAAAATACAGTATAGTAGAGTTGAAACAAAGCAACAGAAGAAATTACAAGTAAATCAACCTTAGCAACTTAGATTTTCTGGATTTCAACTCCCAGAATTCACCAGCCAGCATTCTTGGAATGCTGGAAGTTGAAGTCTGCAAAGTTGCCAAGGTTGGACACCTCTGAAGTAAATGACAAATGTATTTTAGATTACTTTTTTATTCTCCCAGGTAGCTAGAAAGAACTGGCAGCCTGGACCCAAGGGCTATTCCCCAATGGCTGCTTCAATGGAGTCCTCTCTGCATAGTTTTAGCTGGGATACTCCAGGTTTAGGAGTATCTTAGGGAGATCAATGCTGCAGTAGGTTTCACCTTGCATCACAAAAATACTTCCTCAGAGTAATTTAAAAAAATCCACCCAGACTATAAATCCTGCAAGGTGGTCCCTATTTCTGAAGAGTTGTGCTGAGCAAGCTTCACTGGAATGCAAGATGAAATGTCTGTAGAAATGTCTGGGACTATCCAAGCAAATGGGAGCAAAACAACCGCAACACAATTCATGGAGACATTCCAGGAGGAAACCATAGTGGTTATTTTTTATCAAAAGCTGCTGAGAAATCAAGTAGAGTCAAAATAGTTACATTTCCATTGGTGGCCTCCTGCAGCAGGTGATCCATCAAAATGACTTTCCCTGTTTCTGTCCCAAAGTTAGGCAAGAATCCAGGCTGAAAAAAATGGAAAATTTGTCTCCTCCATGAAGTTCTGCAACTGGATCAACAATATCTTCTCAAGCAGCTTTTTGATTAGACAGCATTTGCAATTTAAGTCTTTGGCTTCTGGGAGGGTTTGTTCAGGAGTGAGCAGATCATTTCCCTTCAGGCCAGAGGTACCTTTCTTTTTTTTCTTTTTTTTAAATTTTTAAATTTTATTTTATAATACAAAAATTCCATTTTCAATTTAAACAATGTGTTGTCAGAGTGCTTATACATCCATCCATCAATATTATACTTTCAAATTTAATTATATTCATTTAATAACATTTTAACCTTTTTAACATCTTCCATTTTAATATTAATCATACAGCCGTCAAATCAACCAAAAAAGATTTTTTTGTTTACTTTCTCATATTTATCATATTTCCCCGTTTTACTATCAAAACCATCCTTCCTTCTTTCCTCTTTCCTCTTTCCTCTCCTCCTCTCCTTCTCCTTTCTCTCCTTCGCCATTTCCATCTCTTCCCTTTTTTTCCCTCTCTTCTTTTCCCTCTCTACCTCCTTCTTCCTTCATCCTCTCTTCTTTTTTCGGCCTTTCTCCTCTCCTCTCCCCTACTTCCCTCCAATCCCCTCCACTCTTCCATTCTTCCCAATGTTACTTTCAGTTATTTACCATCTACAATTTATTTCTCGATATATTACTAAAAACAAACAGATTTAATATTAACAGTGACAATATTAATCATCCTCATTTCTTTCAGTTTTATTTAATTTTATATTACTTCTTTTTTTCCAATGTTCATCTTCTTTCCCCCCCTTCAGCTGGGATGCGACGTTTCTTCGGGAATCCGTTGTGTTGCCACGGCGTTGGCCACGCCCCCTCTCAGGCCAGAGGTACCTTTCCATCATACAAAAATGTGTTTACCTCATCTTAGATTCACTGAATCCATCCCCATTGACCAACTCAAAGAAGCCAAGGTGAACAGGGATCAAGATAGCACATAATAGACTGGACAGCTACAAGTAGAGAAATCCATATCCACAAAAACTGAAAGCGATTGCATACATTTAGACTAAATACTGCATTAGATACCTTAGTGTGCACTGTATCAACATTTGGTTCAAATCAGCAAGATGATGAATAATTTTACCTTCTAAGTGCATCACAAATCTGCTATTACAGAGCATATGATAGTAACAAAAACAGTAACCAATCTTTAGGGCTTGAATGTGACTACGAGATGTCTTTACTATCAAATCTGTAGACAGCTACTCACAGCTCAGGTAGCCATAATTCACAGCCATCTTTCTGACAATAAAATTGGATATATATCTATCTTCAAGAGCATCTTTGTCTCACTTACAAATTTACATTTAAAAATGTACCCTTCAAAAAATATCAGGAGGAGGAGGAGGAGGAGGAGGAGGAGGAGGAGGAGGAGGAGGAGGAGGAGGAGGAGGAAGAGGAGGAGGAGGAGGAGGAGGAGGAGGAGGAGGAGGAGAAGGAGAAGGAGAAGGAGAAGGAGAAGGAGAAGGAGAAGGAGGAGGAGGAGGAGGAGGAGGTGGTGGAAAATATAGCTGGGCAGTGTGCTAGCATCCAGGTTCTTTTCTCTATTCCTTCCATGGCAACATCTCAGATCATAGATCATAATTCAGGAATCTCAGACAAAAGCTAAAAGATTGCCTTGAATGTTTTTCATTTGCTTTCCTCTGTGCAATAGAGAATTTTCCTTCTCTGTTGTTATCTTTGTTTTAGAGTGTACCTTACCCTTCATAACCTATAAATCCTCCTTTGCGCTTATTTTCCCAGAATGGAAATGTATTGAAAACTTCCATCTTTCCTATCCCCTTTCAGAGAGCACTGCAAGCAATGCTTCCAATTCTGTCACCTTGAGTAATTTAAGAGTTGCCCTCCCAGGAGATACTTTTGCTAGCTAGCTACTGAGTTCAGTTTTCCATTGTTCTCAGGGTGATTTAGAACTAATCTAACTGCACCTGTTTGGGGAGTTATTAGCTAGCTAAGACTACATCAATTTATCATGAGTCTGTCACCAAATGTAGAGCAGGTGTCAGGTCACTGTCTTACTTTCCTAGGAAAAAGTACCTCAAACAAATGTATCGGTTGCTACTTTCACAAAGTTCCATTTAGAACAATTGAAACCACAAATAAATGAGTTTATTATGAATGTAGAAAATTCAGAAGCTGATCTAGTGGGGAGTAATGAAAAGGAAGATTACATTTTGGAGGTCTACCATTAATTATGGGTTTATACAGCACACTAAGCTTTATTGAATAGGGTTTGTAGAATGCTCCATAATATATAACCACGATTTACAAATTACTCTGGATGAGTTCACAGAACCTGCTAAATTAAAATCAAAAATTGGCATTGCAGCTTGTACGAATACAGTATAAATACATAGGCGAGAGAATTCCAACAGTAGCTTCTCTTATTTTTGCACAAGGAGTTGCACTTATCAGCCAATTCAAAATAACAGAGTTGGAAGGGACCTCGGAGGTCTTCTTCACATTCAGACATTCTGAATTTGCTCATTGTTTCAATCATTTGTTTTTGGCCTCTGATTCATGCAGATTAACCTATACAAACTCAATATAACAGATTTCAAGATAAAAAGGATATAGGTATAATACATTCATATCAGGGGTGGGTTCCTACCGGTGCGGTCCAGTGCGCAGCTCTGGTAGGGACCCGCTGATTACGCAATTTGCACACGACTGCTCCAGTACCGTCTTCACCGGACAGTCGCGCATGTTGCCATCTATTTAAAAGAATTTTTCAGCTTTTTTGCTTCTGTGCATGCGCGGAAGCATAATCTTGTTGAAATCTTGCAAGGGGATGCGTGCGTGCGTGCGAGATTTCAGCGAGATTTTGCTTCCATGCATGCGCAGAAGCAAAATCTCGCTGAAATCTCGCACGTGCGCACGCGTCCCCTTGCAAGATTTTGGCAAGATTTTGCTTCCGCGCATGCGAGAAGCAAAATCTCGCCAACATCGTGCAAGAGGGTGCATGCGCATAGCGAGATGTGCGCGCAGTGCACCAGTATCGGTAAGTAGGCAACCCGCCCCTGATTCATATCTATCAATGAATATCTGGATCTAGATTTATTCTATCTATCTCTGTCTTTCCACCTATCCCCTCCCAATCTCTCCAATCCCATCTCCCCAGTCAGGCATTTACATTCTGTTGGATCATGTTTAACTGGTTTTTATTGAATCCTACATCTATAAGACCACAATGCATCTACTCTACATCCAATGAAAGATAACTTCACTAATATTTAAAATGAGATTTCAACTTATACCATACCAGTTAACTACACTAATCCAATAATGAATAGCTTCTGAATAAGTATATACAAATCACACACGATGATCTACCCTTTATAAATTTGAACAGTCCTAGATCAGGCCAATGAGGTTTGATCCAGTAGAATGAATTTATTTGATGGCTTGAATTGTCGGGTTCTTTCATTTGGCACAATAATCATTTCAACAATCTTAGAACTTCCACTTCCTGATTATCATGACTGCCATTGACTAGGAGGCAAAAAGTGGTTCCTCCCTTACACAGCCAGGCTGATAACATCGGTCATTTCAAACTGTGAGCAAAGTGTACTTCCTGATCTACCTTTAGATATATACAGTATATATCTATAGAAAGCTGTAGGATGTGACATATAGTATCTATCTATCATTTCTCTATCATCTATCTATCCATCTATCTATCCGCTATCATCCAGCTAATAAAATTAACAGTAATGAGTGAATATGTTTTATGCTATCCATGCTCAATATATAATCATGTTCATATCTTTTCTAACTCTTTTTTAAATAAATCTGAGTTACCTTGGCTATAGGTTGCACCTACAATTCAAGACACTTTTCCATATGCTGCCACTATTTTTAAATCAGTTTCATATTCATGCTGAGGCTGATAATCACTATACTTACCCTAAATATAAGATTCATTTTGATGAGTCTCATTTTGAGATTTCCCTACTCAAGGGCAAAGTTCCTGCACATTCAGGACATAGAGTACCTCTGATGGGCTTTTATTGTAATGTTACTTATAGAGGGTGCCATTGATGAGTCTGCTGCTATTCCCTTTTCTCATCCAGGAGCATTGATCTGACTGACTGTACTTAAGTACAGATGGAGAGCCATATTTTATATGTGAAGGTTTTTTTTAAAACTGATGCAGTTTGCATATACATACACACACACACGTGTGTGTGTGTGTGTGTGTGTGTGGCATATATATATATATATATATATATATATATATATATATATATATATATATATATATATATATATATATATATATATATATATATATATATATATATATATATATATATATATATATATTGTATATACGAGGGTGAGTCAAAACATAATGTGATTTTCTTTAGGACAGGTATAATTACCAACACAGAAACATGTAGCATACATCAAAACGAAGCTGGTCCTCTGTGGATCACATCCCTACTTCTCAACATAGTCACCGTTTCTCTCAATAGCAATGTTCCACCTTTGAATGAGAGCATCTATCCCTGTCTCGTAAAATTTTGTTGACTGTTCTTTGAGCCACTTCTTCACTGCAGTTTTCACTTCCTCGTCACTGGAATAATAATCCTCCATACTCACCAGATTTAGCGCCTTCAGACTATCATCTCTTCGGCCCCATGAAAGAGGGTTTGAGAGGCAAACATTATTCCAGTGATGTTACACATATAGACAATATAGTTTGTCGGCTATAGAAAACTGCCTGGATGGCCCCAGGAGAGGCCGAAAGGCAAAAGGAAGCTGTGATGTTTCCTTCCATACACCAGGATAACTCAACGGAAAAAACATATATAACCCTTTCCTGGTGAAGAGCTTATAGGGAAGAGAACCTGTGGCCTAGAGGTTAAAACTGCTGCCTTACAAGCAGACTGCCCAGGTTCAAATCCCACTAAGGGTATGGCTATCTGACAATTTATTCATTTATCAGCAAAAAATGTTACACACACGTATATGTATATGTATATGTATATGTATATGTATATGTATATGTATATGTATATGTATATGTATATGTATATGTATATGTATATGTATATGTATATGTATATGTATATATGTGTGTGTAACATTTTTTGCTGATAAATGAAAATAGGGAGACTATTATAGATCTATTTCGAGCTATTTTGCTCTCATCAGATAGCCATAACCATAGTGCTGCATTACTATTAATGTAAATAGGCAGAGCGTTGATAGATATAGATGAATCATGTCCAAAAAATGTCAAAATATGTTGCAAAAAGCAATCACATGACCACAGGATGCTGCAACCAGTTGTAAATGTGAGACAGTTTCCAAGCACCCAAATGTGATCACATGACCACAGGGATGGTGCAGTAGTAGTCATAACTTCAAAAACAGGTTGTAAGTGACTTTGTTCAATTGTGAACAGTTGTTACATGATCAGCATAAGTCGAGGATTATGTGTACATAGATTTATGGCTTATTGCTCCATGAGTTAATATTTTGGCTGCTTCTACTTTGTATTCTGTCTCCTGGTTCATTTGTTTTTAATGGCCTGCTTGTCTAGTTCGTTTTTTCACTTTGTTTTGGATTATGTCTGCACTGTTTTAGCCCTTTTGAGGATTCATCAATAAAGCAGGATGTAACTCTTGATAGAAGAAAGCAATCCACAAAACCTTTACCAACAAAGAATTGCTTCCAATGAAAATCCAGCACATTGTCAAAGTAATTCTATCCCTATCTATAAACACTTGCATGAAAGTCAATTATAATCCAATTACTGGAGGTTATTCAAAGGTTATGTTTAAACTGCTCCACAGAGATAGTAAGATATCATTTCATTCATTGACAATGGCAACTGAAATGGAGAGAACTCCTCCTACAGGAGTAATCAAAGTAGGTTTGAACTCCTGCACTAAAGGGAAATGTCTTGATATCAAAGGGTGACCTTCACACAAGTACTATTCAGCTGATCCCCCACATTCAGGAGGGAGAAAAGGAATGTCTGCATAATTAAATGAAGATGCTTAGTATGTGACTGACATGTTGACATTGATTAATTGTGTTAATATTTGCTCAGAGTTCTCTGGCTGTACAGTGTGATTAAAGATACTGCTGAAATTGGTGGCTTGGTTTGCATTCTATCCTTTAAACGATTGCTAAATAATTTACTGTAATTAGGTATCAAAGTACTGAATATTTCAAATGAGAGATGCAGTCTGATTAATAAAGATGGGATGAGTCCAATCTCTGCCAGTGGGGTATTCCCTGAACATAAATCTGATTGTATCTCTGCCAGCAGAAAAAGAAAGAAACGATATCTGGCAAAATGTTCTTCTTTGTAGTCCCCAAGGTCAGAGAAGGAAGATATGGGAGGCAAAGTGGGGCAAGGCATGATGGTCCTGCCCCATTTACGACCATTGTCTCACTGTAAAAGAGCTGGGCAGTTCCAAAACGTGATAAATAAAAAATAAATTCCAGAAGTTGAAAAATGAATGTCAACAGTGTAGCTCAACAGCTATGTAGCCAATTTGGAACCTGAACTTTCTTAGTTCTAAATTCAACTGGAGAATCATTTAAGTAGAACAGAAGATATGTGCAGGTACCCATCCAGGGGTGGGTTCCTACCGGTGCAGACTAGTTCTTACCAGGGTTGCTATTGTGGAAAAAATAGGAGACAGGAGCATTTGGTATGTTCACTACCTTGAATTGATGAAAATACATATTTTAAAAAGGAGGGATAAAAATCTAAAAATGAAAATCATAATTATTTGTAGTACTATTAAAACCAAAGAGTTTGGGAATGCCCAAGGTAAAGGGAGGCTAGACCAAAAAAAAAAAAAGATATCCAGGTGGTAGCCATGACCCCATGACTGAAGCCACCAGCCTGATTTTTTTTAATCACCATCGCCAGGCATCACTTGGTTTCCAGAAGTATGAAATAGCTCATCTCATATGCTAAAATCTATCTTTTCCTGGACTTATGTATCAGGAGAAAGTGTGCACAAATATATACATGTTGGGATAAACACTTATAAAGATGCACGCACGCACCTTCTTTTTGATGTTCGATGTTTGTAAAGAAGATTTCACAAATTGAAGTGGTAATGGGCTGAATAACACATAATAGAAAACATGAGGTACTAAATGAATTTGGACAGATTTTCTTTTTTGCCCTTAGGATATAGGCAGAATCGGAGAGCAATGAAATGCAGGCTGCTAGCCATACATGGCCCAAGAGCCTCTTTTTTATAGCTTCTGAAGCCATCCAGTTAGATGCCATCATTGATCTTACTTATTTAGAAGCCACCACACTGAGAAAACTGTAAAAGAAAAATTGACAACAGGAAAAAAAACAGTGACATTACTATGGTTGATGGTTGAAAATATAATTTTAAAAAGAACATTCCTTTTGCTACAGAAATGTAGCCCTACCCCAGTCTGGGTTTGGGAGAGTTAGCAGTAAAAGGAAAGCAGGCCACCAAAGCACAGAGTGGTTGGATGCCATCAAAGCTCACACCAGCCAAAACATAGAACAACTCAAAGAAGTAGTGCAAGACTGGAAGATCTGGAGACACCTGGCCAATAGAATCGTCAAGAATTGGAACATGATTGAATGAATAACATCATCATCATATCACCCCAATCTGGAAAATCCATGATTGCTTGATCAATTTAAATCCCATGCTGGCTGGGGAATTCTGCAGGTTGCAGTCCACACATCTTAAAGTTGCCAAGTTTGAAAAACACTTATTTGAACGTTAATTGGCACCTTGCCTTTTACCTATGGAAGATAGACCAGAGAAAGAGGTTGCAATGTCTAAGCTGAACTAAGACTATGAAGTTTAGAATCTCCATCCAAGAAAAGCATTTTCCTTCTCCAAAATAAATAACTAGAATGTGGAAAGAACTCCAATCAGATTTAAATGATAAAAATGTAAAGCTGTATGAAAATTGGGTTGTTTCTTACAGCTGATATTTTCTGCTGCTGTTTATTGTGCTGCTATACTATAAGAGTTGGACATTTTAAATCCATTGGTTTATCTTTGCTGTTGCCAACTTGAGTTCTCCTGAGGAAAGACAAACTAGAAATGCTCTGAATAAGCCAAGTAATTAAAGATCTCACTCAGTTGTTTGTCTTATGCCTTAGAAAGCTGTTGAAAGCTGGTGCTTGTTTACTGTTGTCAGATGATATTCTGGTGATTGTATTGTTTTGTGTCTCTTACAAGAAGAAATAAAGAAAACTAGGTTAAGTCCAAAGAGAGAAGATGGTTCCCTCATAGAAGTGGAGACGGATAAAGCATATATCTTGGTCTTTTGGGTATCACTGAGCAAGTTCCGAATGAGACCAGTGAGAAATTAAATGGCTTTCTTTCATAAGTAGACCTTTTTACAAGCACACATACTAAATAACAGGGTTTCCTCCTCCCCCTCCTAAACAATACATTTTACAAATGGTGTATTCCTTCTGCACTGCTTTGAATTGGCTCATTGGCAAAATAGTTCTTTTGTGACTGTGAATGCTATCACAAAATAAAAGAGGCTGGCTTGTTTTGTTTTGTTTTCATGGTTAATTGATGTTCTGTACCCCTGACAATTTCTTTATGGCATAGTCATTGAAATAGGCCAAGTAGTTCATCTATTTCATTAGTTGTGCTTGACTATCCAAAGAATTCTGCCTCTTACCAGGTGCATTGGCTATGGAGGGAGGGAGGGTGAATGGCCTGAAATATTATATTATAATTAATATAATATTGCAACAACATCGCCAAAAAGGCTTCAAGAACTGTTAACCTAATATTACGTAGCTTCTTCTCCGGTAATGTCACATTACTAACCAGAGCATACAAAACAGACCAATCCTTGAATACAGGTCATCTGTCTGGAACCCACACCGCATATCGGACATAAATATATTAGAAAGTGTCCAGAGATACTTTACAAGAAGAGTCCTCCACTCCTCTACTCGCAACAGAATACCTTACACAACCAGACTTGAAATCCTGGGCTTAGAAAGCTTAGAACTATGTTGCCTTCGGCACGACCTAAGCATAGCTCATAAAATTATCTGCTACAATGTCCTTCCTGTCAACGACTACTTCAGCTTCAACCACAACAATACACGAGCACACAACAGATACAAACTCAAAGTGAACCGCTCCAAACTTGACTGTAGAAAATACGACTTTAGCAACAGAGTGGTAAATGCCTGGAACTCACTACCAGACATTGTGGTTTCATCACCAAACCCCCAAAACTTTACCCTTAGACTGTCCACTGTTGACCTCACCCAATTCCTAAGAGGTCAGTAAGGGGCGTGCATAAGTGCACCAGCGTGCCTACTGTCCCTGTCCTAATGTTCCCTCTTATCAGTACCCATCTTATGTACATAAACAATGTTATATCTATGTATATTACCAACACGTACTTGACATAAATAAATAAATAAATAAATAAATAAATAAATAAATAAATAAATAAATAAATAAATAAATAAATAAATAAATAAATAAATAAATAAATAAATAAATAAATAAATAAATATGATCGTATCTTCCAAAATCCAATCTCACAATTTAGGCACTAAAACTAATAAACTAAAGATTTGTTTGATATGTCAATACTGGTTATGATTAATCCCCAGTGTTTTTCCAGAAGAGCCAGCTTTCCAGTATTTTCAGAAGGCTGTCCAATAGGAGCTATCTTTGCTACAGGGGACAAGCTACTTGAAAGGATGGGAGCTATTGCAGAGAATGCCCACTCCTCCTGCCATGCCTCATAGTAAGTGAGACTCTTACCAGGAGCTCTGTATTTCTTCAGTAAAGCAAGCAGAAACTATTATATAGGGCACTATAGGTGGCAACCCGTACCTTAAATTGTACCCAGAAGTCTACTGGCAATCAGTACAATTCCCATAACAGATACGTAATGTGATAGTATTGTGATTAACCACTAAGCTCACATGTTATTATGTTCTGGACCAGTTGAAGTCTCCAGTGGTCTTGAATGGCAGCCTGATACAATATAGAATGAATTACAACAATCTAATTTAGATATAAAGGATATGAGTAATCATCTGTGGTACATTCTGTTCCAGATAAATTTGCAATTGGTGCACCAACCAAAGCTGTGCAAAACCCCTACAAGGCTATGAGCTTTACCTGCTCTTCAAGAAGGAGACATGTATCCAAGAGGATTTCCAAAGTGTGATCCTGCTTTTTCTAGGGGAGCTCAGGGGTCGCTGGAGCCCTAAGACGAAAGCATACACACTAGAAACTAACCCTTTCAGATAAAAGTTTGTTTACAGATGGGCCTATTCAAGGAACCTATGGGCCTATTCCAGGAACCGAGGCGAACTACGACAACTGCAGCAAGCATGACTCACCGGACACCGAGGACTCTATTCCAGCTATGGAAGCAGCCAGCAAGGCGGAAAACCATCCAGAGATGGCAGCAGGAGCTTCTGCGGCAGTCCTACCTAGTCCAGTTTCAACAGGAACCCTCCGACGCTCAGACCGAGTCAGAAGAAGGCCTGCCTACCTGCAGGACTACGAATGCGCCATTTATTTATTTATTTATTTATTTATTTATTGGTTCTTATATGCCGCCATCTAGTGACAGAGGAGTGCTGCGTCCAGGCTTCCCTCAGGTCCTCAGCTGAAGCCGGGCTGCTGCTGCAAGCTGATTGGTCGCAGCCGTTCTGGCTCGACTATATAAGGAGCTGTCAAGGGTACTGACTTTGCCGCTCTCTGTTAGCCTGAGCATGCAGCGCTAAGCAGACAGGCTAGCACTTTCACTGTTAGCATTTACCTTGAGCTGAATAAACCTGTTAGCCTTTATTTTTTTTTAATAATGTTTATTGAATTTTCCTTTAAAAACTTAACAATTAAATACACACAACAACCAAAAATAAACACAACAGAAATAAAGACAAATACAAAAACTGTAGAAAACACTACAGTAAGCAAATATCATACGCAATCAACTACAAACATAACGCCGACTAATACAAACCATAAAAATGAAATCATGCTTCTTTAACAGCCTATTAGCTATTAATACTAATCTTTATACACTCAATTATATATTATATCTATATTTATACATTATAGGTCTTATCTTCTTATAAACTATGTCTATTGGAATGCCAACTTTTATTTCTACAGCTAATTTACCCAATTCGTATTTACTCGCACTATATATGTATGTATAAGTATATATATATATATATTCCATCTTTAATCCTACTGTTTACAAACATTACTTTAGTCAGAAAGTGAGGTAAAGTATTATATCATGGTATATGAGAAAAACTACAGTTTGTTATATCATTGCAAGAAGTTATACTATAATAGGTTTCTGTATTTTTTTTGTCCAAGCCAATTATACCATCTATCCCAGGTTTTATAAAAATCTGTCTCTTCTTTGTCCTGAATTTCCATCGTTAACTTGCACATCTCTGCTTTTATTGACCACAGTTATCATTGTTGGTATTGAATCCAATTTCCAAGTTTGTGCATAAGTAATTCTAGCGGCTGTAGTAATGTGTAATATTAAATATCTATCTTCTTCATCAAATTTTCCCCTAAATATGCCTAGTAAAAATAATTCTGGTTTTAATTCAAGACTTCGTGCTGTAATTTGTTCTATTATAATTTTAACCTTATTCCAAAATATTCTCACCTGAGGGCAAGTCCATCAAAGGTGGTAATATGTTCCATTTTCTATTTTACACTTCCAGCATTTAGGAGATAATTTAGTAAACATTTTTGCCAGTCGGGCCAGAGGAAGATGCCATCTATAAAACATTTTATAGATGTTCTCTTTATATGATATTGCCAAAGTTAATTTGTAGTTCTGTTCCCAAATTTTGTCCCATTCGGAGAGATGTATATTATACCCAAAATTTTGAGCCCAAGCTATCATTGACCCTTTAACAGTTTCTTCAAACAATTTATATTCTAACAGATAGCTATATAGTTTCAATAATACTTTTTCATCAGTACCTAATAAAAACCTGTTAGCTTTTCAAACATGTCTGCCTCAGTTTGTATATCTTCTACGACATATCAATATTGGTTATGCTAAGCACAATAAAATGAATAGTGTGATAACTATGTATGCCTCCATGTAGTTTATCATCAGGAGAGCACCAACTTAGTGAAATCTGCTTTCTTGAAATATAGAAGCTCACATTGGAATTACAAATTAGTTGGAAAGACACTATTAATAGACTCACATAATTATTTTTTGCTTTTATTTTCATATCCCATAATGTTACATTTATACTGTAGCCCAATTTTCCTCTGGGAATGTAAGGTAATTTCCACAGAGTTTCCTTTCCTTTTATCATAATCACAACAAGGCTTTCTGGCTGGGGAATTCTGGGAATTGAAGATGTTTTAAAGTGGTCAAGAGTGAGAAACAATGGACTAAGACAGTGCTGGCGAACCTTTTTAGGTTTGCGTGCTAAAAGGGGGGGTGCGCGCGCTAGCGCGCTCTCGCGTGCCTACACCCATTCCCACCGGCAAACCGGAAGTGCAGAAAAACGCACTTCTGGTTTGCTGGTGAGCTGTTTTTTGCACTCCGGAGGGTTCAGGGAAGCTCCCTGAAGCCCCGGAATGCAAAAAACTACAAAACGGACAAACCGGAAGTGCGGAAAAAACGCACTTCCGGTTTGTCCGTTTTGTCATTTTTTGCATTCCGGGGCTTCAGGGAGCTTCCCTGAACCCTCCGGAGTGCAAAAAACAGCTCACCGGCAAACCGGAAGTGCGTTTTTCCGCACTTCCGGTTTGCCAGTGGGCAACGCTCGCGTGCCCTCCGCTATGGCTATGCCATAGGTTCGCCACCACGGGACTAAGAGATAATAATGGGTTCAAAGTAACTCAGGATCAAGTGAACCTTAAACCTCAGTCTTCCCAGTTCCAGGCTAATATCTTCGCCATACTCTATATCCGTGATGATGAACCTATGGCACAGGTCCAGTGGCACGCAGAGCCATGTCGCCTGGCACAGGCGTCGTCACCCGTTCCTCTTCTGGGTTTCTGGCATGCATGCGTGAGCGATGATCAGCTGGCCTTCATGCAAACTGGAAGAGCTGGTGCTCCGTTTTCCTGCGTGATCATGCGTGCCGACCAGCTGATCATCACACGCACATGTGTGCCAGAAACCCGGAAGACTAGCTGGAAACCGGAAGTTCATTTTCAGGCGCACCCATGTGCCCTGGGCAGCTCTTCTTTCGGGTTGTGGCCCAGACAAGCTTGCGCACACACGCTCCCTTTTCGGCACTCGGTGCCGAAAAGGTTCGCCATCATCTATATTGTATATATACATGAAGTGGATGATGATGGAGAAAAAAAACTCTTTCCATCTTTGCTTTCTGATTTGGTGATTTTAACCATTAAACTCCACATTGACATTGTTTAATAGAAGGGACCCAAACCATGCCCTCTCTACTACTGTAGAACTGGTGCAATGGGAGATTGATTGATTGATTGATTGATTGATTGATTGATTGATTGATTGATTGATTGATTGATTATTTATTTATTTGTTTGTTTGTTTGTTTGTTTATTATTATTTGTTTATTTATACATGTACATGTAGCCTGGCTCTATGCCTTGGGGAACTTTATAAGTGATGATCAGCCCCCCTTGAATTGGACTGGAAAGCCTATTGAAAGCTCATGGAGTAGTGGTGTTACATGGATGAAATGAAAAACCCTTTCAATTTGAGACTGAGAGTTGGCTAGAATATCTGTTTATATCTCACTAGAAAACAAGGGAACAAGAGAAGGCAGAGATTTGCATAAATGTGCATGATTTGTAAGCAAATTCAGATGAAAAGCTTCTTCTTTGTTTTCTGATAGTTCTTTGTCTTTAAACTAATTTAAACTAGAATTGAAGAGCCCCAAGTCCTTAATGTGGCACCTATAGGAGCTATTGTGTGCCAACTACCGTCCTTTGCTAACCACTAGGCATCATGCAGTGCCTGATTTTAGTTTTAATTGTAATTAAAAATAAATAAATGGAAAGTTTGCATGCTGTAAAACAATTAACATCCTTAGGCATAATCTTTATTTTCAAGAAGATTCCTGGCCCACATACATTTCAGCTGCATCTGAGGAAAATAATAATAATGAGAATACTAGCCTGCAGTTCAAGGTTTTCTTTGGAAGTCTGCTAAGAAAGAAGTTAAACTGCTATAGATCATTTGGGGATTGTTCCAAAGCAACTACTCCAAATTCACTAGCATTTGATAAACAGGCTTTTGTAACTGGTGACTGCCCGAATGGCAGCCTTTGGGGACCAAAATTCAAAATTAGCTCAAAAAGATGGGAAGGTCACTGCCCTACAGCATAATTTAGACTTTACAGTTTTTTTAAAGCACTTTACACTCAAACAGTGCCATATTTAAGCTGTCAGAATCTGGATGGCCAATAGATAACAGCGATCTGACAGCAGCTATACTACATGGGTAAAGGCAAAAGGTAAAGTAGGGCAGTTATGTCATTTTGCAACTGAGATTTGTGAAGAAAATTAATATTTTTAGGCCTAAACTAAACTATGTTCAAAACAGGTTCCCTTACCCTTATTAGATCTGTAAATATGAAAGCCATATACTGGCTCATTTATTCAAAGTTACTTTTCATTGCTCAAGTATATGTGCATGGATTGAGAATTCTTGATTCTGATTAAAATTGAATAATTTTAATTCTAATATACTATTAAACTTGTGAAAAGCTTCAGATTCCATCAGCTGCCTCGTTTGCATTCTAACAACTTCCTTTGTTAAGTGTGAACCAGCCGACAAGAGATTTTCACATTAAAATTATGTCCCTCTTTCAATTTCTCACTTTTTAATAACATCTCTGACTTTCAAGCATGTAATGCTTATTACTGATTCCAAGTCTCTAATGAACAAACCATTTCTGCAAATTTACTGTAATTGTTCCAGCAAGGTAATGTGTCCTATGTATTTGGCATAAGTCCTTGATATTTTAATATTCATGTTTTGTAAACATGTCCCCATTACCTTATCTAACCCCAACAGAGATGTCATGGTTTATTGGTTCAGGTTTTGGACTTGTATCAGAAGACCCAAGTCTATTCTGAGCCACAGAAGTTCAGCAGATAACTTTGGGCAGTTACCGTACTCTCTCTCAGCCCAACCTACTTCACAGTGGTGTTGTGAGGGAAATGGGAGAAGTAGTGTTATGTACATTGCCATAAGCTCCTGACTGAAACACTGGGTAAAAAAACTCTAACAAATAAGCTACAGCCCCAGGAAAGATAGACAATATGTCTTGTTTCACTCTCACTCAGACTTTCCTGGTATTGATTGTCCTTGGCATGTTATTATATTTGTTGCAAAAATAAATTGCTTTTTCTGCAGAAACCTGAAGATGGGCTTAGAGGTCTACGCGGACACAGCTCCATATGGCTCATTAAGTTGCCTAACGTAATACTTCCAAGTTAATGCTGAATCAGAAGTTCTTGATAAGGTTTGGCTAGAATTTGGTAGCTGCAGCAGACAAGGTTATTTAGAATCAAAGTTTACTTCTTTTCATCAACAATAAGACAAATATAAATCAGATGCTATCTAATGTAAGCCAATCATTTGAATCTTGACGTCAGATCAACAACGAATGTTCCAGAGTCATAAGGGGCTACCTTATGGATCTCAGGTGGATTCTGGTTTTGCCTTTTTGCTTTCAACCATCTTGTTGGGAAATAGAACCTTGGAAACTCTCTATGGCAGTGATGGCGAACCTTTTTTCCCTCGGGTGCCGAAAGTGCGTGTGCGTGTGCTATCATGCATGGGCGAGTGCCCACACCCTTAATTCAATGCCTGGGGAGGGCAAAAATGGCCTCCCCTGCACCTGCAGAGGTCCTCTGGAGGCTGGAAACGGCCCATTTCCCGACTTCCAGTGGGCCCCGGTAGGCCCATTTTTCACCCTCCCCAGGCACTAGAGGCTTCCCTGGAGCCTGGGAAGGGCGAAAACGACCCCCCTGCCTCCCCAGAGGCCCTCTAGAAGCCTAAGATGCCCTCCCAGAGCCTCCGTGTGAACCAAAAACCAGCTGGCTGGCGCGCACATGCACGCTGGAACTGAGCTAGGGCAACGGCTCGCGTGCCGGCAGATATAGCTCCACGTGCCACCTGTGCAAGCGTGCCATAGGTTCGCCATCCCTGCTCTATGGATTTATCCATTATTTCCCAGATGTTATGTCTTACCAGCCAGCCTTCTTAAACACTACTGATATCTTCAATGACTCTGGAACATCTCTCACCATTTTTCAAAATCCAAAAGATTAGCAGCATTGAAGCATTTGTAACAGAGCTAGCAGAAAAGATAACAACAGTAGATAGCAACAAAGAAATACAGATACAAATCATTTAACTCTTCTCTGTGACAGACCCTCAGGTATGGGAAGACTGCTATCAGATCATCCAGTCCTTCACTTTGTTAGAATAGACATACTTAGTTGCCACAACCATTTATCCTGTGGTTTAGCTTTTCTCTGCACTCTTTTATAATTTAAATTATAAATTATAATCAATCAAACACATAATAAATCAATCAATCATATATATATATATATATATATATATATATATATATATATATATATATATATATATATATATATATATATATATATATACACACACACACACACACACACACACACACACACACACACACACATACATACATACATGAACAACAAATAACTCTACTGAAAGAACAGCAACTTAAACTGAAATTCAGAACCGAAAGAACCTATTGAAAATATATTCAGTGTTCGCATTGACTGTCTTTATATATTCAGGTGAATATATCAATACAACTATATATTTTTTTCTGGGTTTTCTTTGCCAATTCCAAAAGCATGCCAGAATTGTTTATGTTGGCATTGTTTCTCATAACTTCTCCTCTCTGGAAAGGCAGCTCATGTTGTTTCCAAAGATAATACATTAATAGAAGGAGAATTATTATATTCGTGAGGAACGACGCTGAGGCTTGAGTCGGACTAATGCTTTATTAACTTCTGAACCTCCTAACTAGAGTCGTCTGACAGGAGCAGGCCCCGATCTGACAGCTCTGTATTTATACTGAACACAATATAACATCAACCAATCACAACGCTTAGAATTCCCGCTCCTTTTGGAGCCCCCTGGTGGAGCCCCAGGACATTACACCCCTTACCCTTTAGTTGGAGCATGCGTACTCAGCGAGGTACGCTGGGCGCTGTCTGATCCGACTAGATCGTCTTAGCTCTTGGGGTTGTTCTCCCAGACTGCGGTCTCCGTCTGCATGGTCTATTGCCGGACTTGTCTCCTCCCCGGGGAGAGGGGTGAACTCCTCTACGACTGCTTCTTCCCGCCCCGGTAAGTCAGCGAGAGCGGTTTGGCTCGCGGCTCGTCGCGCCCCCTCCTCCCCTAGTCGGAGTCCCTCTATAGGGGTGGGGGACTCTGCCAGTTGTGGCTTGGCTCCTGCCATTTCCCCCCACCGAGATCGCAGTTGGTCAATGTGGCGGTGCCACTCCTGGCCGTTGTCTAACAGGACACGATAGGAGCACGGGCCGCTTGAGCCGACTACCACCCCTGGGAGCCAAAGTGGGCTGCCGGCATAGTTGCGTGCATACACAGGGCTGCCTACTTGGAACGAGCGCCCTGGCCGAGAGGAGTCTAGAGGCTTTTCTGTGGAATAATGGGGGTGTAGTCTATCGAGCTGCGTTCTCAAACGCCTCCCCATGAGCAACTCAGCCGGTGTTTTATTCGTGGCTGTACATGGCGTAGTGTGCTGTGTGAACAGGAGCTCAGCTACTTTATCTCGCCAATCCCCCGGGCCTAGTTTGCGAAGTGTTTCTTTCGTTGTGCGAACCATGCGTTCCGCCATGCCATTACCTGCAGGGTGCCATGGCGCAATGAGACCATGCCGTATGCCTAAGTTGGCGAGGAACCCCTCAAATCGGGCCGCTGTCAGCTGAGGCCCATTATCCGAGATCAATACGTCGGGGTACCCATGTGTCGCAAAAAAGGACTCCATACACCTAATCAGGGAGTCAGTGGTGGTCGTGGACATTAAGCGGACTTCCAACCATTTAGAAAAAGCGTCCACGACCACCAAGAACATCTGGCCTTGTACTGGGCCGGCAAAATCCACGTGAATGCGGGACCAGGGGCCTGCTGGGGTTTCCCAAACCTGCGGGGTTGCCTTAGGCGGGGATGCCCTATTCTCCTGACAGATGGAGCACTTGGCCACCCTTTCTTCGATGGCCTTATCCATCCCCGGCCACCACACGTAACCCCTGGCTAGGGCCTTCATTCGGACCACCCCGGGATGGCCCCTATGCAACAAGTTGAGGGTGGCTCGCCTAAAAACCGTGGGGATTACAACCCGCTCACCCCACAATAAACAGCCCCGTAAAACAGACAGTTCACATTGGCGCGTTTTGAATGGGGCAAATTCGGAAGTCACAGTGTCCCCAGGCCAGCCCCTCAGCACCCAAGTCAGTACTCTTGACAGGACGGGGTCTCGAGCCGTAGACTTGGCGATGTCGCTTGCTGCGATGGGTAGGTTGATGTCGTTCAAGTGGAAGACCGTAGATGCAGGTGCCGGGTCCTCCAGCAGGATAGGCAGGGGGCAGCGGCTTAAGGCATCGGCGTGCGCGATGTTGCGGCCAGGTCGGTAGATCAGGTGGTACTCGTAGTTGGCGAGGAAAACGCTCCAACGGGTCATTCTTGGGGATATCATCTGGGGTGTCGGACGGTTGCTGGAGAGTAACCCCAGAAGTGGCTGGTGGTCAGTCACGAGGTCGAAACGGCGCCCATACAGATAGTGATGGAACTTGCGAACCCCCGCGATGAGAGCCAGGGCCTCCTTGTCGATTTGGCCGTAGTTCCTTTCCGGCCCAGCTAAGGTTCTGGAAAAAAATGCAATCGGGGCTTCCTCTCCGTTCGGCAAGCGGTGGCTAAGGACAGCGCCCACGCCGTAGGGTGACGCGTCGCAGGCTAGCACTAGTGGCAGTTGGGTGCTGTATTGAGCCAGCACCGTGTTTGCTGTCAAAAGTCCTTTCACAGCGGCAAATGAGTGTGCCTCACGGGGGCCCCATTTCCACGGTGCCCTGGCGTCCAGCAATCTGTGCAGCGGTTCTGCCACTGTGGCTTTGTGAGGCAGGAAAATTGCATAAAAGTTCAAGAGGCCAAGAAAGGCTTGCAGCTCCGCCTTACAATTTGGCCTGGGTGCTTCCACAATGGCTTGGATCTTAGAGGCTGTGGGGTGTATTCCAGTGGAGTCCACCAAGAACCCGAGGAATTCTACGCTGCTAGCCGCAAACACACATTTAGATTTCTTAATTCGTAGCCCCACATCCTGGAATTTGGTGAGGACAGCACGCACTCGAGAGATTAATTCCTCACGTGATGACGCAGTGACCAAAACGTCATCGAAATAAGGCACTGTGCCCGGAATTCCGTGTAACAGGTGTTCCATCAACCCTTGGAAAATGCCCGGGGCAGTGCTTATGCCAAATTGGAGGCGGCGGCAGCGGAAAGCGCCTCGATGTGTAATAATAGTCTGAGCTTCGGCTGCTTGGTCGTCCACAGGCAGCTGTTGGTAAGCCTGGGACAGATCTAACTTCGCGAAGACTTTTCCCCCTCCCAGGGAATGCAGCAGGTGGTGCACGATGGGCACAGGGTATGCGTGGGACTGTAATGCGCGGTTCACTGTGCACTTATAGTCTGCACATAGCCTGATTGAGCCATCTGTCTTAACAGGGGTCACTATGGGGGTCTCCCAACGCGCCTGATCTACAGCTTCTAATATGCCCTGTGCAAGGAGGCGGTCTAGTTCAGCGTCCACCTTTGGCAGTAGTGCCAAGGGCACTCTCCGTGGTTTGAGGCAGACAGGGGCAACCATAGGGTCAAGATTAAAAGTCACAGGTGTTCCAGTATACTTCCCTAGCTGCCCGTCAAATACTGCGGGGAATTCCTGTTCCAATGTGGCCCCCATGTCTTCCCCTTTCACTGCGTTAATGCCCTCCAGGGAAAACCCCAGAGCTGGAAACCAGTCTAGTCCCAGAAGACTGGTAAGGGGGCCATCTACAATTACAAGGGGCAGGCGGCCAGCAAAAGTTTTGAAACTGACTGGAAACAGTCCCCTGCCCAGGATAGGGATGGAGGACCCCTGGTAAGCCCTAAGGAATAATGGGCATGGCTCTAGGCGGCTCTTTGACATGCCAGGGAAAATGCGTTTCAAGGTGCTCCATGAGACTATGGACACAGCTGAGCCCGTGTCCACTTCCATTGGACACGGCTTGTGGCCAAGCGTCACAGTAACTGTGAATTTCTCACCCGCGGGCACCTGAGTTTTCTGAATGACAGCAAGATTCCCCCTAGTGGAGGGGAAAATCGCATTACAGCTGCCTCTTCTTGGCTGACCCCCCCAGGGCTGTCTCCGTGGGCCTGCAGGTGGTGCCTCTCTATAACTCTGAATGGGGGCGACTCTACCCATCCGGCAAACCCTTGCTAGGTGGCCCCTGCGGCCGCAACGACGGCAAATGGCGTCCTGGAAATTGCATTGGGCCCTCAAATGGTCCCCCCACAGCCCCTGCATGGAGAGAGAGATGGAGGCGGTCTTTGCCTCACGTCCCCCTTATTCTGACCCTCAGAAATGCGGCAAACGTCCTCTTCAATTTTGAGCTCCCTCTCTAATGCTTCTGGGAGAGCGGCGATGGCATTGGTCACAGAGGCATTGGGGAAGGGCATTGGGTTAATGCTAATGTCCATCTCAGCGAGGGATTGGTTGGACAGTTCAGCAGCACGAGCCTCATCAAGTGCAACTTGGAATGTGAGGTTGTGCATGGCGAGCAATCGCCTCTTCAGTCGGCAGTCCCTGACTCCAAAAACAAGCCTATCCAAAAGGTAGTCTTCTAAATTGCTGAACTCACAATTTAAGGAAGCCCTCCTGAGGGCAGCCACGAATTGATTCACTGTCTCACCCTCCTTCTGATTCCGATGGTAAAAAGCATAACGTCTAGCACATCTAGAAGGAGGGGGTGCGTAATGATCTTTAAGTTTCTCCATAAATTCATCCCAAGGCACGCTATGAATCGAGCGAGGGGCGAAAAGGGCTAGGGCAGTCTCGAACATGTCAGGCCCACAAAATCCGAGAAAATATGCCCGCTTTCTGTCTCCTGACAGCTCGGTGAACTCATTTGCGATGAGGAAACATTTGAACCGGGCTACATAGGAGGCCCAGGTCTCCCTCGGCGGGTTAAAGGGAGCGAATGTATGTTGGGTGGCCATTACTCGTCCCTGACAGTGCTTTCACAATTTTCCTTACGTTCAGGTGTGCTGGAGTCACTCGATGTGGATTCGACCTCCTTCTTCGTCGCCAGTATTATATTCGTGAGGAACGACGCTGAGGCTTGAGTCGGACTAATGCTTTATTAACTTCTGAACCTCCTAACTAGAGTCGTCTGACAGGAGCAGGCCCCGATCTGACAGCTCTGTATTTATACTGAACACAATATAACATCAACCAATCACAACGCTTAGAATTCCCGCTCCTTTTGGAGCCCCCTGGTGGAGCCCCAGGACATTACAAGAATATCTTAGTTATGCATTCACACTAAAAAGGATAGACTTTACTTCTGAGGATGTTCCCAATTCTTAAACACTGAGGGCCATCTTTTGTACAAAAAGAGAAATGCATGATGTTTAGCAGTGTAGCAATGGCTGTTGCTGCTTGTTCAACCAATTTCATACCTTCTAAACTCTTTGATAAAATTCCCCAGAAAACCTGACATCAGGGCATCCTATTCACAAGGTAATTAAGAGCTGCAATTCACAAATTGTTTGTATTGGGATAAAGATCCCGAACTATGTGCACAAAATCTGATTTAAAGGATGCATTCTAGTTCCAAGTCAAATACTTCTTTTAAAGTGCCTGAAGATGGCAAGGAGATTCAACCCCAACTTTTGACAGAGAAACGAAAAAAGGAGGAAGACCCATGTGTGAAACATAGGTTTATAGTATGTCCCCCCTCCCCCCCCAAAAAAACCCTGGCACATATATTTCCTCTGTAATTTCAAAGGAATTTAAACATTGGAAAACATACCCTTAATTATAACATACCAGAGTTCTCTGTGGATGTCCCAGCTTATGAAACAGCTTGTCCCACATGATGAAGTTGAACCTCTACCCCTTTTAATTTTGCAGGAAGCAGTTCAAATGTTGTTCTTTGTCCAAGCTTTTCTGGGGTGCTGTATTGTCTGTCAGCCCTGTGGTTAAATTCAGTTTTGTGATTTTATATGATAATTTTGATAGACCTGGGTTGTTTATAATTGTGGACTGTCCAGGATATGTATTGCAGTAATCAAAAGTTAATAAACACACACTGTTGCATAAATAAATATAGACCAGCCTCCCTTTCCTCCTTTTCTTTCTTCCTTTCTTTCTGTTAAAAGTCTTCCTCCAAGTAACATAAAAATAACACCTATCAGGCAGAGGTGGGTTCCTGCTGGAGCTGCCCAGTACGCAGCTCCGGTAGGGAGCGGCCGATTGTGCAATTTGCACGTGATCACTCCAAAGCCCTCTCTGCCGGTCCACTGTGCGCGTCGCTATTTTTCTCCGTGAATTTTTGGCCGATTTTGCTTCTGAGCATGTGCGGAAGCAAAATCTCGCCGAAATCTCACGAGGGGACGCACGTGCGAGAGAGATTTTGCTTCCGCGCATGTGCAGAAGCAAAATCGCGTGAGGGAGCGCACTCGCGCGCCTGAAGTGTGAAGATGCACGCGCAGCGCACTGGCACTGGCACTGATAATGGAGCAACCGCCACTGCTATCAGGGTTAGGTTGGGGGGGCGAGAGAGAGGGGGGGAATATTAGTTTTCCTTTCTTTTTGCAGCTTTCTCTATTTATCAACTGTAATTCTAGTCTGTTTAATAATTGATAATTGTCTATACATACTTCATGTGAGACTGACCTATTTTATTAATCTGCACATCTTTCTACTGGAAAGATTAGAGGTAAAAACAATTATCCAGGACATTTGCAATCTGGCCACATTATAACTGCTGGAAATATGATTTCAATAATGTGCAATTTTCAGAATCTTACAACCTACTGACCAAAAGAAAACATAGACTATAAATAGAGAGCTAAGAATTTACTTTGTGTTCTCTCTTGGTAAATCATTCCATCTAGTCTTTGTGTGAGATTTCACTCCTCTGCTTCATTAATTGTTCCTCAGATTAGATTTCTGCTTTCAGGAATGCTCATAACCACAAATTCTTCCACCTTCATCAATAACAAAGCTTTTGTTCTTAAATGTGTAGAAGAATGTGCTTGAGTTTTCATTATTACAATTTTACAAGTTTTGAAGAAATTGTTGTCTGCTAAGTTACTGTCATCATTTAAATTTTTCGTTTACCCTTAGGAACCAATGGGGCAGCAGTTATTTTATTTATTTATTTTATTTATTTGGTATTCTTATATGCCGCCCAACTCCCGAAGGACTCAGGGCGGCGTACAACAGAGAAAAAGTTGGTCAATAGTTGATATAAACATTAGTGATAATTTAGCCTAAGACAATAGAATCAGTTCATAATGTTTTGCATATCAGGGGAGCTCCTAATATGAGCAACAATCCTGTACATAATTAAGATGTTGTCTATCATGTTGACTACAACAAGCCATGAGAAAGGAAGATGATATGTGTGCAAACTTTCAGTTGTATTAAGACAGCTGTCAGTCTAAATAACAGCATGGTCTCAAATAAAAAGTGTGATTTAAACCTTAGTGAGCTGTTGCTTCCTAATCATTAGTAAATCACATACTGTAGCTTTTAATAGACTTTATAGAGACAAATAATTTCTCCACCTTCACTGGGAGTAAGGATCCCCAATCTTATTTTATTTATTTATTTGTCAAACACATATAAGAATACAGATATAGGAATAAACATGATTATGAATACAAAATAAGGATACGAATAAATGGGTACAGTAGGACAGGGACGGTAGGCACATTGGTGTGCTTATGCATGCCCCTTACAGACCTCTTAGGAATGGGGTGAGGTCCACAGTAGACAGTCTAAGGTTAAAGTTATATTAAAGTTATCTTCCAGGCCAATGGACACTCTTACAAAACGTTTGTGTTTTATGTGATCATTTACAAAGTATTTATGTACCATAAGGCAAACAAAGCATTTGATTGCAACCAAATACTATTTTATTTTCTACAAATGCCTCTGGCTTTTACATGAAAACACAGAGGCACTATTGGAAATATAGATTATACTTCAGTTTCTCTCCATTTCTTTCTCTCTCTTTTTCCTTTGCAGCATGCTAATTTCACATCCATTTTCTTATTTAAAGAAAGTAAGAAAATAAAATTAGGCAGGGCAGAAAAACCGATGCATATAAAACAACGATTAAAAAAACAATATGTTTTTGCCCCTGGATATCACAGCAAAGATCCAAGATGTGAAAACTTTAAAAGTGGTATTGGTGAAGAGTTGATAAAATATTTTTACTATAAATAGATTATTTAGTTTACAGTTTCCATAGCAATGAAATTTCTCAAGAATGATCACATGGTGGCAGGAGAGACTCACCTGAATTAAGGACTCATAATGATTATTGAACAGTTCTAAATAAACATCCAACTTTCTATGCAAGAGGAAAACAACCTTTTCTTTTCAGATAAAAATTATCCCAGATGAAGAGAAAAGAAAGATTGCAAATGTAGAAAGATGACATAAAATTTGCTCAGAAAGTTGAAAAAACAAAGCCTAAAATATTGAGGTTATTAGTCTTGTTTAGTTTTGGAATAGCCAAGGTATTGTGTATATCTTACCTTTTGCTATATAATCATCTCCCCAACAGTCTGTGGACCCCCTGGCTTTATTAGTGATTCTGATAAACATCACTATTTTTCCAGGTACTTAATCTCAGTTATGGAGGGATTATATTAAAATTTACCTAACTGCAGAAGTCATGCCAAACAAGTTTCCTTAGTGTCACAGTCACTAGTACCTGGGAAATAGCATTAATATGAATTGGAATGGGGTGGCAGTTAAAATGTCTGCAAAGTATCTCTACCAATATTCCTCTCTCTCTCTCTCTCTCTCTCTCTCTCTCTCTCTCTCTCTCTCTCTCTCTCTCTCTCTCTCTCTCTCCATGTAATGGTAGAAGACCATTGATATGCTTTCATATAACTCTGTGGTCTAAGCACTGAGAGGTGCACGCATTCTGTGAACAAAGATTGACCACATATACATTAAACCATAAAGGGCCTTTGGGTTATATAGGGTAGAGAAAGTGTGGAGAATATCACCCTCTCTCAGAATGTTCCTTGGGAGAGAATTTAAAAATTATCTAGGGCTGCTTGCCCAATAATTCTCTAAGATATTTACTCAGGCACATCATTCTCAAATTAAATTGATGGGGTTTTAACAAAGTATTGGCTATTTATTCATTTATAAGTAGCCCTGAACTAGGACTGAAGTATGAATGAACAGTCTTCTGCCATTTGGTAATGCAGTCCAGTCAGTCTTTTCTTTATAAATAATTCAACATCCTTTGCCTGCTTTATGCTGTTGAGCAAGAAAAACAGCCAGGGTCTGATAAGCATAAAGCACTTGATCTCCAAGCAGGATTCCACATCCACTTGGATGATGTTTGCCAAAGGCAATAAGCTGCCAATTCCTCCACTAAAAAACCAATGCAGGAGGGAAGATGGCAGAATAAAAAAAAATAGGATGTGGTGCATTTATATATTCATGAATGCATCCAAAGATGAGGTTTTTATTTCTGTTTATATGTTCACAGAATTATCCTACCCTTTAATACAGAAGCATTTCCAGAGAAGCTCATTATCAAACCTACTGAGGAGAAATAATGTCTCAGATCAAAAATAAATCAGGAAAAAGAGAACAAACTCATTGCACATGAAAAGAGCTCGAGTCCAAACAATCCTAGGAAAATGAAAAAGTGCTCTGAATGCTGAAATTAGATTGAAGCAGGCACCAGGTAAAGCTCTCCAGGGGCCTAATTTCATAAATGGAGAACAAAAGCTGAGAACACCCTGTGGCTATAAATACAGGTCATCTGAGAGAAATTATTAGACAAAACCCATGGAGGATTAATCCATCACAGGTTATTAAGCTGTACCAGCCCAAAATGGAAAATGTCCACAAAAAAGGATATTTTGAAAGGTAGGGATATCTTACAGAGGGTGGTTCTTTACTGAAAGATTGTACAATCCAAAACTGATTAAACAATTAAATTGCAAAAATAAATAAAGATGGAAGGAAGGAAGGAAGGAAGGAAGGAAGGAAGGAGAGAGAGAGAGAGAGAGAGAGAGAGAGAGAGAGAGAGAGAAAGAGAGAAAGCTTTGGATAGCAGCTGAATCAAATACAAAAGTTCTGATCAGTTTTCCACACTATGGTAAAATATTCTGTATTATCCTATGCAAATACTATGTACATTGTTGTTTCGTTTTTGATGCATTTTCTTTTTCAAATTTAATCAAAACAAGTAATTTCAGTCTTCTATTAAATAAACTTCATGAATTGAAGAAATGGAAATCCTTGGGGAGTAAAACATGACCTTTCATAAATGCAAATGTACATATGTATACAGTGCCTTTTGAAAATCCTTTTCAAAGTCAGATTTGATTTTCAGATACTGTTAGATGGCTTTTATAAAGCAAAAGTTGAGCTTATCTTCCCATTCAGCATCACAATATTTCCTACTGTGCCATAAGAAATCTGATAGTCCAGATATTCATTAAAATACCCTACATTTCTTTGCAATGAAAATAACAGTAATGAATCTCTAACCTTTTACTAGCAAGCAACCATTTTTCTGAGTGATGCAAGAACTATATAATTGTACAGCTGGCTTTTACTTTTTTAAGTAGTACTATTCAGATGTATTCATTCAAAAGCTAGTATAAGGCAAATAGCAATTATCAGTGGCCATTTTAAAACCAGTATACAGTACATTGATGAAGGTGAAAAAAATTAGATTGGATCCAGAAATGTGGAAGTGGATTTGTAGTCAAGCAATGGGTTCTCCTGTGACCTCCATTTCTCATTTATAATGGCTTGAGGGTCTACACAGTATGGAATCAGCAACTCTCCAGAGGCTGATGAAAATTATCCATTATTGCAACAACAACAAAATGACGATACTACAATAACAGAAAACCATTTATATAGTGATTTGCAGAACCTGAGGTAACTTTTTATATTTGAACAATCAGTGTTCTACTAAGCTGTGATGCCAGATGTAAAATTGTTTAGAAAGTTGGGTTTAATATGCTTACTGTTTTATTTCATATATGAATGTTATTTTTAATGTTAATAATTTAATCATATACTATGAAAGCATGTATTGTAAGACCAATTTTAATTAATGCATGATTTTGTAAAGGGTTTCCTTCCCCTTCCCTTTCCCCCCTTTTTTCTTTTTGCACATATTAGGCAAATAAACATTAGATAATCTTTAATGAGTTCTAACAGTGTTTCTCATATTTTATCTCCCCATATTTGCATGATAAACTGGATATTAACAGAAGTTATGGTATCATATCAAAAGCAATTTGGATAATGTTTGTCTTTCATACTTCATCCATCAAGTACAAATTAACCTCTCTCTCAAAGCTCAACCAGATTTTGCATGATTTTGATAAGACGGTGCCCTCACACCAATACAAGTTGCACATAGGTATGGAAAATAATATTGGCCACAATCATAAAAGTAACATTGTTCTGTGAACTGGTTTAGCATTGCCATTTATTCAGTGTTTTGGTTTTTCATGTCGTTCATGTGTATATTTAATCCAGGGGTGAAATTCAAAAATTTCCCTTATTGATTCTATGGGTGTGGCTTGGTGGGCGTAGCAGGGGAAGGATACTACAAAATCTCCATTCCCACTCCACTCCAGGGGAAGGATACGGCAAAATCCCAATTCCCACCCCACTCCTGGGGGAAGGATATTGCAAAATCTCCATTCCCACCCCACTCTGGGGCTAGCCAGAGGTGGTATTTGCCGGTTCTCTGAACTACTCAAAATTTCCGCTACCGGTTCTCCAGAACCTGCTGAATTTCACTCCTGATTTAATCCCACATTTATATATTAGGGAAAGAATGAGAAGGTAAGGATACACAAGGACAGATAGGCTTTGTGTCTTCAGCCATAATTTAAACAAAATAACTTTTTACTATTTAAAAACATAGGTTTTTTGGTCAAACTACACTTAGAATACAACTCTATGCAACTACATCAATTATTGTAACTGGGATACTCTTGTTTGTAAGAAATGAAGACAATGTTAAAATCAACCTCATCAAAATGAAACTTATGCACATTATATAGCAGTGATGGCGAACCTTTTTTGGTTCGCATGCCAAAAGGGGGGGGGAATGCGGGGGATCACGTGTGTGCGTGCCCACACTCATAATTCCATGCACCCCCGCACATGCACGCATGACCCCCCTTCTCCCAGCATGCAATGGCACGCCCATTTTTCGCTCTCCCCAGGCTCCAGAGCCTTTCTAGGAGCCTGGGGAGGGCGAAAACGGCCTTCCCCATCCCCTCTGGAGGCTGGAAACAGCCTGTTTCCCGACTCCCAGTGGGCCCAGAAGGCCCGAAAATCAGCCGGCTGGTGCACACATGCACGCCGGACCTGAGCTCGTGTGCCCACCAATATGGCTCCACGTGCCACTTGTGGCACCCGTGCCATAGGTTCGCCATCACGGTTATATAGAAATACCTGAATATTCCTGTGTAGGATCATACAAAGGCCCTTTTCCGTTATCTCTATATGGGCAGAATATGGAGAAGGAAGCCAAAGTTGTAAATTAGTATTCATGTCGGCATATTCTAGGATGGGGAAAGGATCAGTCAGTTTTTCTAGCCATCCATCACTAATTGTCTCGTTGCCCCCCCCCCAACACACACACACTAATATATTTACAAGCTGCAAAACTTGGAGAATATTAATCTGGCTTCCGATATCATCCTTTACTGGTTATTCCAAATACTAATTTTTGGCCTCAGCAAAATGTCATATATGGCCTGGACTGGAAGTTTTGTTGTTGTTTGCAAATTGATGAACACCTCCTGCAATCCTTCTCATTGATTGATGAAAGTGTGTAGACCTTCTCATTACAATAAAATATTGAATCAACCCAGGAAATTAAATTTAAGAAAGTTATACAATATTTTTCATTTGGTGCATAGAGTTTGCTGCTACAAGATATAGTGATGGTCCCTAACTTGGACTAATATTAGACTAATACTGAAAAAACATAACTGGGGAACAGGTTCTTTTTTTTTAATAATGTTTATTTTTATCTACAAAAACAAAAACAAAAACACAAGGAAAAAAGTTTCCATTTTATAACAGTTCCATATCAGTGTGTATCCACAATTTATATCTCTCTCCCCTTCATATTCACACATATATATATATTTGTGGTTTCCTTATTCCTTACATATTATATATACTACTCCTTACATATTATACTTTATTATTACATCAATATATTACTTTACATACATTGTATATTTAATACCATTTTACTAATATTTCCTAATTTCTAAATCATCTCTTTTGTATATTTTCTTACTTATTATTCCTATCCTCTAACCATTTATACCATTTGTTCCATATTAAATAATATTCCATTTTATTTCTTTCATTAATTTATCCATCTCTGCACAGTCCAAAATTTTCCTTATCACCTCTTCGTCTTTTGGTATGACATTTTTGGGCTCAGCAAAATGTCATATTACCATGGCCTTGACTGGAAGTTTAGTTGTTGTTTGCAAATTGATGAACACCTCCTGCAATCCTTCTCATTGATTGATGAAAGTGTGTAGACCTTCTCATTACAATACAATATTGAAGCAACCCAGGAAATTAAATTTAGGACAATTATACAATTGTACAATTATACATTTTTCATATGGTGCATAGAGTTTGCTGCTACAAGATATAGTGATGGTCCCTAACTTGGACTAATATTAGACTAATACTGAAAAAACATAACGGGAACACAGGTTTTTATTGGCCACTGTTAGAAGAGTATGTTGGATTGAAGAGATCTTTGAGACGATCTGTGGCAGCTCTCACACTGTGTACATCACAATGTACATTATGCCAGAAAGTTTTTTTAAATGTAGTCACACTAACTGCTCCCATTTATTTAAATAGATCTACTCCAAGGTAACTAAACTCTAATACTAAACAGGACACTGTTACATTTCAGACTATACTTGTATAGAGCTGTTAAAATTGATGTGGCTTTCTGGAAGTATTCTCTGCTATTTAAAAGAAGATACAATAGTACTGGGCCTCTTCAGATCAAGCATTTATTTTAAAAAGCTGTTAAAATTAATTAAAATTTCTGGAAGTATACATTATTCTCTATTATTTAAAAGAAGATACAATAGCACTGGGCCTCTTCAGAGCAAGCATTTATTTTATCCACTGCTTCTAAATCAGATTGCCAAGGAGACAACTACCCCAAATACTGACAATGTATGGATCTGAAGCCTGATTTCTTCAATTTATTCTAAGCTGTAGCCTTCTCTTCACAAGAAGATACTTGAATTTCAATATTCTTAGATGAGGAGAATGGGATGCCATCTGAATTTCCTAGAAACATAATATTGCTTTGAACGATCCTGTATTAATATACAACTCTCCAATTATTTTGTTCCCATGGAAACATCACAAATGTAATTTATTTAACAAAAATGTGCTGAACCCAAATTAAACATCAGTTATATCAATCCACTAAGCTTACATACTAAATGTCAGCAACGAAGAACATTAATTAAACATAGCGATTTTATATTTTTAAGGCAAGGATCTTTAGATGCTTCTAATTAAGTAGTTCATGATGTTCAAACTGAGAAAATCCTGACAAATGCCTTATCATATATACCCCAAATGTTATTATAATAAGTTGTTGGCTACCTTTTCATGGTTGGGAACTATGTTTTATAGTTGAGGGAAGGTTAGGCTATCATGCTATGGGGATAAAGTAAAATAGGCCTGAGGATGAAACTGAATTTTATTTTCTTCCACACTTTTGAAGGAAGGAAATTCTTTGTTTATTAAACATAGATTGTAAAAATTAGAAACTTAGTGTGTATGGATTCACCTAAACTAAGATATAAATGATGGTTGATAATGTACAAAATGTAATGTAAAATGTAAAAAAGGCCACATTCTGGCATAATATCCTTTATCAGTGCCATGTGCCAAAGAAATGTTTCCATGGGAAAGAGAAAGGTAATATTCAAAGAGAAAGGTAATATTTTAAAGAGAAAGGTAATATTTTCGTTAAACAGTACACCTTCAATTGTTTTCATTTTCTTTCTTTTCCCACTTCAAAATGATGGGAAATCATCCCATTAAGTTTCTGACAAGTGCTTCAGTGAATGTTGGGACAATTCTCTAAGGAGAAAAGAGGTTTAAGGGATAGGTAATTTGTGCTGGGGTGGTGGGGGAAGAGGAGGTGCAATTTGCCCTGACTGCATTTGTTTCTTTTTTTAATTTTATTTTTTTAATTTTTTTATTAATATAGATAAATTTGTAAATTTTAAGCCACCCAAATAAACGAAGGGAAACCACTTGGTGCCGACAGGAGAGAAGACAGTTAGCATGGCCGATCCGAAGCTGTGACAGCTAGGCAAGAGACAGGCAGGCAAAAATCAAGGAGCAATGTGGCTGTGCTGGGTGAGAACTTTCTAATTCTCTGCAATGGATTTACCCTGATATAGTAATAGAAAAATGTAAAAGTGGGACTCAAAAAAAAGACCGAAGCAGGATTTCCGCTCCACAAGAGTAGTGACGACTAAGTGGTTAGAGATATTGACATATCCGGAAAAGAATAACAGAATGGCTATAAAGAAACGGAGATCGAGCTGGAGGAAAGCCTAGACTAGCTACTTTGAAAGAACTTAAAAATAAAAAGGAACACACTTATCTTTATTTTTATTTTTTTACTGAGGTTGGACTTAGAATGTTTAGGAAGAAGTTTTTTCAGCATTAAAAAGAGTAAGAGCGCCATCTACTGACAAGAATAGTGCATACAAAAGGGATGTGACTGATGCAATATTTTTAAAGATTACAAAAAGGGTTTTGTGATATTCAGATATTAAGAGGACATTAATTAAGCTTGAATGTGGAAGAATGAAAAAGAAGGGAAATACTTTTGGTGAACTTGGAAATTCTATAATCATCTAGGTATCGTTTTGGAAAAAATCTTACCGGTAGTGACCTGATAGGTTTTGGGGCCTTTGTGGATTATAAATCTTAACCTGCAAAAAGACTCCCAAAAGGACTACTACAACAACAGTGTGCACAAATTTAGTGTGGATTACAAATTTGATTTGTTGAAGAAAGAAGAAAATGAAGAAATGTCTACCCTTAAGACTTATGAGTAATTAATAGAACTGATAGAAGTATTCATTTCTACTGATTATTATTAATTATATATATACCGTATTTTTGGAGTATAAGAAGCACTGGAGTATAAGACGCACCTTAGTTTTGGGGGAGGAAAACAAGGAAAAAAGCAATTTGCCAAACAGCAAACAGCACAGATGATATACACTGTTTGCTGTGTATTTCTGTGCATGTGTGTCTGACCCATAGAAATAGCCAGAAAGTTTTCTTAAATGTAGTCACACTAACTCCTCCCAATTATTTAAATAGATCTACTCCAAGGTAAGTCAGGATTTAACTCAGCTGCTTTATCTTAATACTAAACAGGACACTGTTACATTTCAGACTATACTTGTACAGAGCTGTTAAAATTAATTAAAATAACTGGAAGTATACATTATTCTCTATTATTTAAAAGAAGATACAATAGCAGTGGGCCTCTTCAGAGCAAGCATTTATTTTAAAAAGCTTCTTCATTTTGTTAAGTTGTCTGGAACAATAATTTAAAGCAGTCTTTAAAAAACAAGTCTAATAATTTGAACATTCTACAGACATTTATAGTTATTCACTTACCCCCTTGCATCCAGTTCAGCAGAAAATAAAAATCTGCATGTCTCTCCCAGCTATTTGCCTCTTTGCAGCTAGTTTCAGCTTCATTTTAGCACATGGCAAATCAGCTGAGGGTCGGGAAGCTGTTAATGACTTGCTTGGCTTAACAGACTCTTCCCTGTTTGCTGCAAGCAGGTAAATTGCTGGAAGACAGAGGCCAAATGGTGGGGGTGGGGTGGGGCTACATTCAGTGTATAAGACGCACCCACGTTTTCACCCTCTTTTGGGGGGGTAAAAAGGTGCATCTTAATACTCCGAAAAATATGGTGTGTGTGTGTATATATATGTATGTGTGTGTGTGTGTGTGTGTGTACGTACACACACACACACACACACACACACACACACACACACACACACACACACACACACTGTTCTGTCCCCATGGGTATGCCCCCACAAAATAAGATGCACGGGAAAGAATTGGGAACAATACTCTTTTACTTCCAATAAAGTCTTAGCAAGAGTTGAATCCTTTCAAAAGAATATCAGGTAATTAATGAGTTATTTACAAAGTCTTCTCAGTAGATGGCTAAAGTCCCAGAAAGCAGTCAATTAGCGTTATCTCAACTCACGTAGGTTTGGCAGAAATCCAAATCTCATTAACACAGGAAAAATGTTCACTTTTTATTATCCGAGCCGCAGACACAAGAGCAAAATGCTGGAACCACAGAACAGGGTTGTTCTCTGCAACAAAGCCCCTTGTGACAGACCCTAACATTATACAATATTTTTCATATGGTGCATAGAGTTTGCATAAGGTTTCCTGTCTAAGCAGGGGGTTGGACTAGAAGACCTCCAAGGTCCCTTCCAACTCTGTTATTATTATTATTAAATAGATCTAAAACCAGAACTATTCTTATTAGGTATACTACCGTGGAAATACAATAAAAGAATTTTATATTTAATGTTACACGTAATAACAGCAGCTAGAATTACATATGCACAAAATTGGAAAAATGGAAGTACACCTACAGATGAAATGATAATAAATATTAGAATGTGCCGAAATGGACAAGTTAACATGGAACTTAAAGATAAAGGAGAAACAGAGTATTACTCAATATGGGACTTATTGTATAAATAGCTAGATAAGAGCCGAGGTGGCACAGCGGTTAGAGGCAGGTACTGCAGGCCACTTTAGCTGACACTGATCCGCAGGTCAGCGGTTCAAATCTCACCGGCTCAAGGTTGACTCAGCCTTCCATCCTTCCGAGATAGGTAAAATGAGGACCCAGATTGTTGGGGGCAATATAAATATACATTGCTTACTGGTGTAAACTGCTTAGAGAGTGCTTGCACTGTGAGGCGGTATATAAATTTCACAAAAATAAATAAATAAATAAATAAATAATAAGTGCAGAGACTAAAAACTTAACAACTTAACAATGAAAGAAGATTAACAAATTAGAAATAAATACTGGTTCAAAGATTTGCATAAGAATATGTACTGTAAGCAATATTATTATCGGACTGTACATGATTATAGATTAAAATGTATAGAGTGATAAATGTATAGAGTGTTATGGTATAACTATGGAAATAATGGATACAACTATGACGTACAATATGTATTTAAAAAAGAGACTATATATGATTAAGAGAATAATGGTTATGATTAGAGTATACAACACCATGTATATTTAAAAAGGACTTGATACAACCAGTATACTGCTGTTGCAAAATTGAAATTGTGATGTAGACTAAAGGAAAATGTACAATAAAAACATTTATAAAAAGATGCTACCCGCTTGAACAAGTAGCAGCGGCTGACACCTGTTGAAGGTAATATGCCTGCCTTTCAGTTGACTAAGTCGCTTATTAGATCAAAACAAAACACGCTCTTGTATCCGACGACCATAGATAATTTGATTCGGGCGTCCCAGACGAGCCATCTGCTGCGAGAAAGGAAGCGTGCTTCCGTGGGCGGGGGAGACTCGCGACTACATCAGTCAGTAGGTGGTGTGGGCAGAAGCCACCTCGCGGCTAATCCCCCCCCCTCGCCCCAATTCTCTTCCTCGCAGCCTCCCTGGAAGGAGCGGCCTCTCGCCGGCTTCTCTCGGCTCTTCCGCGCTCTGAGCCTCCGCGGGGAGGGGCGTGACCAACTCGGGGCGCGCGGGCAGGAGACTCCACGCGCGGCTGTTTTCTCGCCGAGACTGGAGCCTCGGCGTCGATCCTGCGACCGCTGGTGCCGTCGCCTGGCAAGCTTGTTGGCCGACTATGTTCCCAGAAAGCTGATTGCAGCCGGGCAGCCGCGACGGCATTGCCGCCGCCATCCCAGTGAGCTGGAATTGGTAACGCGCCCCAAGTTGGTCCTGCGGGAGGCCGCTCCCCAGCAACCCAAAGAGGCGTCCGGGCCGGGCGCCGGCGAAAGCGGCCTCGCTACCAGTTTTACCATCGTCTCGACCAGCAGCAGCAGCAGCAGCTCTGAGTCCCACAGCACCATGGACCTCTCCTTCATGGCCGCGCAGGTAATTGGACCGCCATGGCGCGAGAGTGGTCTCCGTCGGCCAGCCGAAGGGCGCTTCCTTGGGCTTGGTCTCCTCGGGACTCGCTCTTCCTCCCGCCCTTCATGGATGTTTGGCAGGGTAGCGAAAGAGGAGAGGAGCTGCCCGAGCTTTGACTCGGTTCCAGGCAAGGATGCCTCCGTAGGAAAGAAAGCAATTGCACAAGGCTGGATGTTTACGATGCCAATGATGGCTTCTGCATATTTCAGACTCGGTGATTGCGTGTCATTTTCTGGAGAAAACGGTCCCGTAATTTTTTTAAAAAAATTCTCTTTTAAGTTAAATTACTGAATGTGGGGGGAATAAAAAGACTTAGGCAGGTTTTGAATAAAAAGGTCCCTTTTAAAATACTTCACCTGAAGAAGGTATAAATGGGTGTCTGTTTAGCTGGGCAAATAAATTATGCTACTACTATACTATTGTTTGGTACCGCTGAAAGCCTGATAAATATAGAATACTTTGTTTATCTTTAGTAGCATGGATAACTTGGATAGAGTGTCTTGAGTAACCTTTGGCAGGACAGATCATCTGGAAGAAAGTCTACCTGGTCACTAAGAGTTGACAACAATTTAATCAACAACACAATCAATCAAACTTTAGGGAGGGGGGAAATATCCTAAACTTTCTAAAGGTCTCTGTCGCTAGAAATATGAATATATATATATATCAACATGTAGTGAATGTCAAATCCTGGCAGGTGTACTCTGAATTCATAGCACGGACCATTTTTGAGAGGTAAAACTATTATCTTACTTTCCTGTTTTACACAAAAGAGTAAAGCATAAGTAAAGGATTAAAGCTTAATTTTCTTAGACGAAAGAGAAAAATAACCATATGTTAATTAATTATATATTTCACCAGATGGTCTGCTGGTTGACCTCAATGCCTACTGACTGAAGAATAATTTCCTATTCTAGTCTTCCCAATATGGTACATTTCAGGCATGCTGTGCTTGCTCTCCTATGATCACCATCTAGCATTGCCTTGCTACCCTCCAGATCGATTGCACTACAGCTCCATTTATTTTCCCACCTAGGATGGCTGGAGGTTAAGAGAATAAGAATAATAATATTCTTGAATTACCAAAGAAAGTTTGGGGCATAATTAACATTCTTCAAAAGACCAAAGAAATGATCACTAGAGTGTAGGTGCCCACTTGAAAAGGCCTTCTGTATATTTCCCAGCATCCTCTTTAGTTGGAGGAGAGGAAAAAACATCCATTTAACAGCAACAACAAAGATCTAATCAATTTTTTTTGTTCCCCCCCCTACTCTGTTTCCATGCAAAATGAGGCTTTAGAATTTATTTCAAAAAATGTGTTTGAAAGCTTAATTGGGAGTTGCAGCAATCACAAGTTGTGTACGGTAATTGGACATTTCAAGCAAGGTTTCTTTGTTTTTAAAAATAGGATGATAGCAATAGGGCTGAATATACTGCTGGTTGGATTATTTTTAGTTTGCAAAGCTTCAAATTTCTGATGGGTGATTTCGTGTTAATTCAAATTAGATTGCGTTACAGATGGCTGTAATACTTTTCTTGTGATGAGGCATCATGCTTGAAAAATGCATTAACTTGTTTTATTAAAAGTAATGAAAATGGCATCCACTTGAGCAGGCAGTTTTTAGTTTATATGTATAGATTTTACTAACAATGAGAACAGAAAGGGTTTTATCCAGAACACAGTATGAATTTTGTCCTGAGATAAATTTCTTCACCATGAATGTTTACATTTAAATATTTCATTTTCTTTTCTATTGTATACTGAAATATTGCCATTTCCATTTTCAAATACTTTTATAGCTAGATCACTTTAAATAGCAATAAGTATAAATTCTTTATATTTTCTAAAAACTATTTGACGCACTCTTCAAATGTAACATGAATCTGATATGGCTTCTCCCTTTATTTTTTAATGGTTATTAAAATGTCATTTTTGTGTAAAAAGGAGATGTTTTTGTTTTATTTTGGAAAAAGGTGGATTTCAAAATTTGATACAAACTTGAACAGTTCTATTTTCAGATAACAGTTATATGAGGTGAATTGACGAATTGAAATAAGAGTTAACAAGTTGGCATAGCTTGATCACAGATGTTATGTTGTTTCTGTCAAGGTATTTAACTGTGTTGCTGTAAAATTTTATACAGTAAGCTATTTCCATTCAATGATCCTCTTTGTAAAATTGCCTGCCTGAAGCGCTACGCCCCTGCGAAGTCGTGGCCCACCTAGCTGACCCTACACGCATCCCCACCATCTCAGCCTGCCTTTCCTATTCCATTCCCTGTGGACTGCAGCCCCGACATGCTTTCCTGCCTTCCACGGGGCCTTCCCGGTGTCTTGCCTTCCGAGGTCAGCGCCCGGCCCGGCCGCCACCGCCCCTCTTGCTTTCCTGGCTTTGGCTCCGGAACCTTTGTGGGACCTTTGTGGGACCGGGGACGCGACGCTGTCAGAGCATGGTTACCACTGAGGAGGCAGGCAGGAGGACGCAGGCGAGGCAAAGTCCCTACCGCGGGCAAGGAGTAGCAGGGCGCTTCGGGAAGCAGAGCTGAAGGAAACGGGAGGCGTCCCGGCTGGGGCTCTTTCCCTCCGCACGCGCGCTCCCTTGTTCTCCAGCCAAGCGGCCGAAGGAACCCCAGAGCTCCAACGCTGCCCTGTGTCTCGGTCTCCTCGGCCATCCGGGCTTGTCCAGCTCCACTGGACCGCCACTGCCAGCCAGCGGCTTAAGGCAAGGGGTGGGTGGGAGACGCGGGCAGGAGCCTGCCGCCAATGCCGGCATCCCCGCGCCTCTCGCCCCGCTCGCTGGGCACCTCTGCTCCGCAGTCTCTCCCCCGCGCGCCCACCGATGGGTTGTCATGGCTCCATCGCTGACCCAGAAAGAAAGAAAGAAAGAGAAAGAAAGAAAGAAAGAAAGAAAGAAGAAAGAAAGAAAGAAAGAGAAAGAAAGAAAGAAAGAAAGAAAGAAAGAAAGAAAGAAAGAAAGATGGTAAGAAGGAAGGAAGACAGAAAGAAAGATGGTAGGAAGAAAGGAAGAGAGAGAGAGATAGAAAAAGAAAGGAGGAAGGGAGGGAAATAAATAAATAAATAAATAAATAAATAAATACTTATGACCACAATTGAGCCCAAAATTTTGGTTGCTAAGCAAGAGCATTGTTAAATGAATTTCACCACATTTTACATGTTGGCCACACCCACCCAGTCAAATGACCACCAAGCCACGCCCATCTGAAGGGGTTGGGGGTGGGGGGCAGTGAGGATGAGTTTGTAGCACCAAGGGGGTGGTGGACTGAAAAAGTTTGGGAACCAATGCTCTACTATATATACAGTATTAAAGCAATGAAACAAATAATATAACCAGAAACAGCATTACTCTTAGGCAGAGGATTTATTGGTAATCCAATTCAAAAGCTACTGCATCACTTTATGTCTTTACAATGCAAATCCATTAATCATATTTTAGCCTCATGTTGCAAAAACGCAGCCTGTGTATGATTCAGTGTGTGAATATTGAACCCAGAAAAATGGATTACTTAATCAGCCATGATTGAGTTAACCAAGACTAAGCACCCAGTGCAAATGTAGTTTATGTATTTTAACCAGGAACTTTCAGAAGAGATTCCATGGCTAAGAATACCAAAAATTGGTTAACTGGTGTAGATATAATTTAAGATAATGAAATAAGTTATGTATAATTTTTAGTGGAACTACTTTTAAATATGTCTAAGCCTTTATCCAACCCATAGTCCCAATGAGGCCGTGATGTCGAACCTATGGCACACGTGCTGGAAGTGGCATGGAGAGCCATCTCTCCGGGTACATCAGCCGTCGCCTGTTGCTCTTTTGGGTTCGAGTGCGTGCGTGTGCACCGTCCAGCTGATCTTTGTGCGCACTGGAGTGCCGGAAACTGGAAGAGCAGCTCTAGAGTAGCTCCAGCTCTAGGCCAGCTGGTCTTCGCGCGCGAAAGTGTCAGAAACCGGAAGAGCAGCTCCCCAGTGCGCATGCACTCGCTGGGAAGCTGAGCTTCTGGTTTCCAAAGTGCGCATGCGCACCGACCAGCTGCTCTTCGCGCACACATGTGTGCCAGAAATCGGAAGACCAGGTGGCCTATGTGCCGGGGAGCTGCTCTTCCGGTTTCCAGCACTCCCATGTGTGCACAGGGGAGCTGGTCTTCCGGTTTCTGGCACTCTCCCTCGCCAACACTGCAATAAGGCATGCTGCAATGAAAATATATGCCCAATTAGCGGAAGCTCTTTATTTTTAATAAAGATTTTCTTATATAATGAAAATTATATCTCCACTGGATGAAACAAAAATAATTCAGTGTGATTTTCATAAAGGAACTGAAGAGATATGTAGATGTCATTGAAGAGAATATTATCTCTTTTGAAACAAGCATGCCAGCTACAACTAATGAGGCCTGACGTTTAAATTCTAGATGGCTTATTTCTTAGTAATTTATCTCTTGCAATTCTTTTTCGATATCCATCCTCCAATTAAAACTATAGAAGCTATTCAGATGAAATGTTGAATACTTTTCTAACTTATCATTGCTACATTGGCAAGATACAGAGCCCTGTAAAAACTCTTACTTAGATTGAAGTGAAATGCAATGATGTGGAAAATTAGGATGAGTGCATCAAGAAATTCATTGATGATAAAATATGTTAGTACAGTTGGGTCTTCGGACGGAATGCTTCATGGCATGAAATACCTTCAGGAATAATAAATCATATCATAACCTTTGATATGAAATGATCTGTCTAAATACCTGTCAATTTTTATCTTGATTAATTATCAGTGGCCCTAAAAGTGGGAATTGTAGGTGCTACTAAAATGCAAACTCCTTTGGTGATAGTAGATAGTAGAATTGTGCTTTAATAAAAATTAATTATTTAGACAGTTTATTTTTAAGTAGTAAAACTGATGCTGTTTATCTAAACAGTATCCTCTTATATAAGAACATACAATAATTATATTTGAAGAATTTAGTGAAGCAAGTAGAAATAAAATGAAAGGAAATCTGGATTTTTGGCAGAGGTTATTCATGGCAGAAACAACATCAATTTACCTAGGTATCTGCATGCTTTAGTCCAGTGGTTCTCAACCTTCCTAATGCCGCACCCCTGCTGCAACTCACCCCGCACCCACCACCGCAACCCCCGCCCCGCCGCCGCCATTTGGGTTCTTTTACCCTCTGCGCATGCGCAAAGCGTTCTGCTCATGCGCAGAGGGTAAAAGAACCCAAATGGCGGCAGGGCGAAGTCTCCCGACCCCTATGAAAGGGTCGTTCGACCCACAAAGGGGTCGCGACCCCCAGGTTGAGAACCGCTGCTTTAGTGATTTCCAGTCTTTTGGGGCTGATAGACACATCTGGAATTTTGAGAGTAACTTGCGAGTATAAATACTGCCTCTTTTTGCTTTGAGAACATGTATTTAATACAGTTAAGCATTACTAAATTTCTTCCTTTTTGTATCTTTCTGATTTTATTCTTTTTAAGATTGTGCTGATTTTTTTTTTACTGTTATTGCTTGCAGTTCCAAAATGTATGGTCTGTCTGTCTGTCTGTCTGTCTGTCTGTCTGTCTGACATTTCTAGCTTGTTTATTGTGATGTCCCCTATATTGTCTATTCTGTAGTACTGATTTCTATAGAAAACCATATCCAACAGGCTATTTGTGTTCTAGTAGATTTCTGATAACCTCAGGTTCTACTTTAAAGTCATGTTTGAAATATAAAAACACATGCACATATTTATTTATATTTCACATTTCTGAACTATCTCCCTCAAACAGTTCTCTATCTCCTATTGTCTTCGATGTGTACTGTTTTCTTATATGGCCATTTATCATCTTTGGCTTCCTATCAGTGTTGTATGTTTATATCTGCTCCCATTTGGACAATTAGTTTTCCTCAGCCAGATGCTTCCAAGCATCTATTAGCTTTCCCCAAAAATCCTCCTAGACTGTTTCACATTTGAAATTGAACGGCCCAAAGTCTGGAAAACATTCCTTTAGTGTAAGCTTCCTTTTTCTCAGAATGGTCGTTTAATGCCTGATAAATCTAAACCTATAATTCCTAAAACATCATTTTATCCACAGCCCCAAAATTTATCATCTTGTCTTGAAGTGAAACAGGTAACATTTTATAGAAGGTTAATTTGGAGGTCCTATCTCTTAACTTACATTTGCCCCTCAAGACCACTCAGGAATGCTTAAAATTTTGTGTCATTCATGCTGATATGCATCATGATTTCTGACTGCATTCCAACATTTTTTATAGAGACACTCGCTGTCCATTAGCTTCAAAACAGCCAGGCACTTTACCAAGCATTCACTATTTAATCCATCCTATTTTTTCATGACATTTTTTTAAGAATGTGTATGTATTTTTCATGTCTATATGCATACAAAATTGTGTTTTTGTTCATCAAAGAACTCTGCACAAATTTGGAAAGGCTATGAAATCAAAAGTTAAGCTATACAAAATATTAAAGCAAATCTTGCCTTCATTTTAAGAAAGCTAAAAAAACAAAAAGGCCACAAGGCATCTCCCAACTTCTCCAGCCAAATTGTCTTTGGCAAAGGTATATTGGTGGCTTACAAACCCCTTTCTTCAAGGCAAGGCTGCAAATCAAAGTGGATTAATTCCTCCTTCATGCCTCACCTAATAGTGCATGTCAACTCTGCCATGTAAAGTGAATCATTGTTGGGCATGTGTTCATTTTACACATCCCCTTTATTGCATTTGGTGGCGCAGTGGTTAGAATGCAGTATCTGCAGGCTACTTTTGCTGACTGCCTGTTGCCTGCAATTTGGTAGTTCAGTTCTCACCAGCTCAAGGTTGACTCGGCCTTCCACCCTTCCGAGGTAGGTAAAATGAGGACCTAGATTGCTGGGGGCAATATGCTGACTCTGTAAACCGCTTAGAGAGGGCTGTAAAGCACTGTAAAGTAGTATATAAGTCTAAATGCTATTGCTATTTGGATTCCTGATTTAAGAATGGCAACTTAGATTTATAAGTAAACTAGGCAACTTAAACTGAACAGAGAAACAGAATGACCAAGGGTGGGCAAAAAAGCAATGGAGAAAAAGCAATTACTGACTTCCCGCCAGTTTCTCCATTGAATTTTGTTGTATCTGGCATGGAACTTCAGAAATCCCCTTCTGAGAAACATTGAAAATTAAGATCACGTGACCCCAACAGCAATGCAGCAGCAGCAGCCAATAGCACTGAAGCAGCCACAACTTTCCCAAATGTCATTCCCTCGAGAGTCATCGGTCCCAGATTTTGGATACATTCTCTAAGTTAACCATCTGAGGTGGTTCAAAAATTGTTGTCCAGTGATGTACTGTTTTCCACAGTTAAGGACATGACAGCAAGTTTTAGTAGTATATAGGTAGATGCAAACAACATACATTTTTGTCTTTGCAAATGTAACACAAATTCAGCTTACCGTATTTTTTGGAGTATAAGACGCACCTTTTTCCTCCCTAAAAGAGGCTGAAAATTTGGGTGCGTCTTATACTCCGAATGTAGCTTTTCCGAAGCTTTTTTTCCCCAGCCCTAAGGAGGTGCTAACGATCTTCCCGGCTTCCTACTCCGTCTTTGCAGGCTTGTTTTCATTCCTACTCCCTCTGAAAAAGGTCTTTTCAGCCCTAACGAGGCACTAACGATCTTACTGGCTTGCACCATTTTTTTATTCCTACTCCCTCGAAGTAGTTTTTACCAGCCCTAAGTCTTTGCAGGCTTGTTTTCATTCCTACTCCCTCTGAAAAAGGTCTTTTCAGCCCTAACCAGGGGATAAAATAATGTGCTGAAGCTGAACAGACCAAGGACACTAGCCAGATGAATAGCTGGTAGGTAGATTTTTTCCCCTATTTTCCTCCCCCAAAACTAAGGTGCGTCTTATACTCCGGTGCGTCTTATACTCCGAAAAATACGGTATATAGAATTGAATAAAAATTAAGCCTATATTTCTTACTTATAAGCACTGTCACTTTTATCTTTTGCAGAGCTCTAGTTGAAATTCAAGATTTCTGCAATCGCCTTGTCTTCTCAGTTGTTTTGTTGACAGGTTTATATCCTTTGGGGGTTAGTTCTGGAGCTTCTTCTAAAATATTATATTACCCAGGTTTTGAATATGAGTGTATTATTGATAAATTAATGATAATTCAATCAAATGATAGCACTTTTTCTCTGCATAGATGTTCAACTTACTGTATATGCTTAATTTATTACCAATTAGGATTTATTAGGATCCTATTATTAGCTGGCCCTCTTCTTCCTTTATATTATGTTGTTTAATACTTTTCACTCCTAAGGGGGATTTTAATTCTGATTCTTATTAAGTATTTTATCCTGAGTTTTTGAGTGATAGGTGGATGTCATTATTTTCATTTCCACAAACCCATAAAAATATATTTGATAACTGTAAACCACTTTAGCTGTACTCTTGAAAAACCAATACATTTTTGTTAAAGCATAAATCATGCTTCCCTCTTTCTTAATATGGATTGCTGGGTAGAAAAACTCATTTTGTGAATATCCCACCATTTGTCAACCAAACAATATCTCAGTATAGTTTTCAGATGTTTTTTAAAGTGATAGTGGGGTTTTCTCTCGTTTACAAAGATGTATCATACTATGTACATTTTAGTGATTTTGCTCTCATTTGTAAACAACTCAGTAGTGCTGAGATGAATTATTCTAACATCAATAGTATGTTTACCAGGTGTAACTCTTATTTGTATATATTTGTATGTACGAGGGTGAGTCAAAACGTAATGCCATTTTCTTTAGGACAGGTATAATTACCAACACAGGAATATGTAGCATACATCAAAATAAAGCTGGTCCTCTGTGGATCACATCCCTACTTCTCAACATAGTCACCGTTTCTCTCAATAGCAATGTTCCACCTTCAAATGAGAGCATGTATCCCTGCCTCGTAAAATTTTGTTGACTGTTCTTTGAGCTATTTCTTCACTGCAGTTTTCACTTCCTTGTCACTGGAATAATGTTTGCCTCTCAAACCCTCTTTCATGGGGCCGAAGAGATGATAGTCTAAAGGCGCTAAATCTGGTGAGGCAAACATTATTCCAGTGACGAGGAAGTGGGATACATGCTCTCATTCGAAGGTGGAACATTGCTATTGAGAGAAACGGTGACTATGTTGAGATGTAGGGATGCGATCCACAGAGGACCAGCTTCATTTTGATGTATGCTACATGTTCCTATGTTGGTAATTATACCTGTCCTAAAGAAAATGGCATTACTTTTTGACTCACCCTCGTATATCCTTTTACACCTTTTTATTTAGTTTCATTTGAGCCTCTTAATGCTTTGTTCATAGAACAGTAATGCATTTTTAATTTCTGAATATTTTAGAGATTTGCATTTTTTCCCCTCTTGACAGCTACAATCATGGTGGTTCTTCTTTTGCTGGTGTTGCTGCCAAATGAGAATGTTATGATTTTCATTCAGAATACAACCAATGTACATAGCTAGATGTCAAGATAAATACATTATGCTGGGCAATGAAAAACTACCCTAAAGTTTTTAATCTCTCTATACAGAAGTATCAACAGATTGTAGCAGACTAATGTTTACATATACATACTTTGCATACCTCTAAATATTCCATCTAGTCTTATCAGAGAAAAAAGTTTTCTTGCACAAGTAAAATAAAATCTCTAGTGAATTTATTTCTGTAGCAGTAAGTAATTTATTGAGTTGTTCCCATTTAATATTAGCAAACTATGCTGCAAACCCTTCTTAAATCATTGATCACTTGGCTGAATACATGGAAAATCAAAGTGGATAAGGAATGGTGCCATACATACACTAACTTAAGAGAACACAGTTGCTATATTCATGTAATGCACATTACCCAACATTAGGCCATAGCATGTTGGCTTGATTCCACATGACTTGTATCCCACAATATGATAAACTAAACATTGATTATGTATTATCAGATAATATCAATCTTGATCCTACCAATTGCAAGAGTCTTGATCTTATCAATCAAATAAATATACCTGGACATATAGAGGTCAGTCTATGAGCCACGGTGGCACAGTGGTTAGAGTGCAGTACTGCAGGCTACTTCTGCTGACTGCTGGCTGTCTGCAAATTTGGCAGTTCAAATCTCACCAGGCTCAAGGTTGACTCAGCCTTCCATCCTTTTGAAGTGGGTAAAATGAGAACCCAAATTGTTGGGGGGCAATATGCTGACTCTGTAAACCACTTACAAAGGGCTGCAAACCGGTATATAAGTCTAAGTGCTATTGCTATGTGCCAGTAGTAAAGAAACAAAATATAACACAAATCATCATACAACATTCTTAATTTCACATGGTACCATAATATTTAGAATCCTCCAAAGCAGATTGGAGCCCAACATGGAAAAGTTGCTTTTCAACCCGCTTTTAGGAAAGTCCAAGACACATCAACATTATTGCTGATGCTTACAGGATAGCTTCCTATTAGAAAAGACTCCAGAGAATATTATGAGCAGCCAAGAAAACCAGTAAATGGGTTATTGAACAAATCAAAGTTGTCTCTTGCGAACTTTGACCAGGCTTAAATGATATTTTGGTTATATTATATAGACTCCCTTGAGAAGTCTGTAATGGTGGGAAATGTGGAAGGAAATATATATTTTAAAAAAAGACAAACAGCAAAAGAACTGGATGGCTATACCCTTAGAAGACTTAAGGCCCAAAGTGGAGACCGATTGTTTTGGAAAAGGCCTGTCTATGTGGTTTGATAAGAATCAACATTGATTTGATGGTACATAATCAGTCAACCACTGTATGTACTTCTTCTAGATCAGGGGTCTCCAACCTTGGCAACTTTAAGACTCATGGACTTCAACTCCCAGAATTCCAAAGCTGGCTGAGGAATTCTGGGAGTTGAAGTCCACAAGTCTTAAAGTTGCCAAGGTTGGAGACCCCTGTTAATCTAGATGATCACATGAGTTCTACTCATTTGTAATTCTTACGGAATCTATAATTTGCCCTTACTTTGGAGGTAAATGTCACCGTCAAACTTTAATCGTATTTATCAGTTTGATTATATACTCAGTTCAGTGCTGATATAACTTTGTGTAATATTTAAAATTGCTTTTCTCCTTGTAAAAGGATTGATGAGAGGAGGTGTTCCCCCATTTTTCCCTGCTGTGTCACATGTAAAATGTGAATAATAAACCAGCAGGGGGAGCTCTGACCATGCCTTCTCAGAACCTATAGGCACTGATGACAATGTCAGGGTCCCTACTCTGCAGAGGGAGTAGGAGCAGATATAATGGTTGCTGTTTTTATTCAGGTAAAACTTTGCATACACTTGAACTACCTAGTACTTGATTTGAAAACGTTTGTGAGTGATAAACTATTGAGGCACTTCTAAATTTTCCAAATGTGGAATCTAATTTATATCCAAGGCATTTATGCATAATAGTATTCCTGTAAAGAATCTCTTTTATAGTTTAAAGTTGACTATTTAGTATAACAGTAACATAATAACAGAGCTCTCTGCTCTTATCTATTTTCTTTTTCCTACAATAGATTGGCGTCAGGTTTTATTGCTAAACTAACAATGGCAGCTATTGTAATCTACCAAAAATCTTCCCCCAAATGTACCAGTTAAAAGCAAGAAACAGCTCCAAAACAATTGACAATATACAATTATGGTATTTTATTTGTAGACTTTGTTTGCAAGTTCTTAAAACTGGTTTACAGGGTTGATCTTAAACTTGCAAATTCATGAAAGAATCAGCCTCTAGACCAGAGGTCTTCAAACTTGGCAACTTTAAGACTTGTGGACTTCAACTTCCAGAATTCTCCAGCCAGCAGCTGGCTGGAGAATTCTGAAAATTGAAGTACACAAGTCTTAAAGTTGCCAAGTTTGGGGACCCCTGCTCTAGACCTAACTACAGGTAGACCTCAACTTACAACCATTCATTTAGTGACCGTTCAAAGTTACAATGGCACTGAAAAAAGTGACTTATGACCATGCTTTACATTTACGAACGTTGCAGCATGCCCATGGTCATGTGATCAAAATTCAGGTGCTTGGCAACTGACTCATATTTATGATGATTACAGTGTCCTGGGTCATGTGATCGGTTTTTGTGACCTTCTGACACACACAGTCAATGGGGAAGCCAGCTTCAGTTAACAACCAGGTTACTAACTTAACAACTGCAGTGATTTACATAACTGTGGCAAGAAAGGTCATAAAATGGGACAAAACTCACTTAACAAATGTCTCACTTAACAACATAAATTTTGGGCTCAATTATGGTTGTAAGTCAATGACTACCCAGTACAGCCTCTTGAAAATCCTTGTATTTTTGGCAATAAATATACATTTGAGATTGGGAAAGAGAGGAATTCCATTATAAGTTAATGCTTGCTGAATGCAGTTATCTGAATTGACCCGTAAATCTGGAAATCATTATTATTCATGAAACATTATTAACATTTAAATTACGTATATGGCTTAGTTTTCTAAGTTGCCCAGTAATTGTAGTCTTTTTATAAATCAGGGAAGAGGAATTTGTAGCATTCCAAATTCTTATATTTCTTTCTGTTGGTTGAGGCTGGTGATAATTGAAATCCGATAGTATTTGGGGAGATAACCCACATAAGAGGAACCTAGAGCTAGATCTCCCCCTCATACACACACTATTACTGACTGGAACTAGCCCCAGAAAAAATAAGATTAGGAATTTTCTGTATACTAGCTGGACTTTGGCTTCCTGGTGTGTTTTCACATGAACACAATTTAAAGTTCTGGGATTTCCTTTTTGCTAAAGCATAAACATTGCTGCCTCCAACCATAAGCAAAACAACTTGCTTCCATGTTCTGTTTATTTCAGACTGATGTTGATCATAAAACTCCTCTCTGCATGAATGGTTGGAGTATAAATATGATACTCATCATATTAAAATCTAATTGATATTACTTGGTCATTGACTACATTGCACTAAGTAGTGTCCTTATTATATCTTTCCTTATTATTGAAACAAAACTGTCCCTTCATTGTTGTTCATGTTCTAAGTAGTAAATAATATATTTTGACTGAAGGAATCCAGTTCCTGTCCATTTTGATTTGCTAGTGCCTGTGTAAGTTATTCATTTCATCTTTCACTGTGTTGAGTTTTCCTATGTTTACGTTTCTCTATCTTCGCAGTTTCAGATCTTATTTTCCTGCAAGGCAACATCAGGAAGTAGATGTCCCAAAGGTTTTAATCTAGTCATGTCACAACCACAATTACTACTCTGAAAGATTCTCAGCTTTTCCTCAGCATGTTAAGTGCCAGTTGACCCGAGGGGCCCATCATCCAGTTACACTGTATATCTATATGGTTTTCTTGTTAAAGTATCGGTGTGGTTTACCAAGTTGCTTTCTCCCACACAGTATGAAATGATGCCTTTACCCTTGTCACTAAAGTGAACATTTGCTTACAGCATCTTCCTGTAATGTTGTTGCCTAATATAGGTGCCTATTTGCTTTAGCTGGATAGCTGGCATGACCGTCATGCAACTGCAAGATCAGAACAAAGGTCCATCTAATATACCATCTTTTTTGAGGGGGGCACAATCCCAACCAGATGCCTATAGGTAGCCTTGAACAAGAAAATAGCCTTGTCATGTTGTTTCTTCTTCTACAACCTGATGACGTCCAGATGTGTTAGATCTCATATCCCATGATTCCAAGACAGCATATCTGGAAATTATAAGAGTTGATGTCCACTACTTCTATAGAACAAACGGATGAAGACGTCTGGGCTATGGTAACATCAATGGTATTTGTATTCTCTGTTAATTTATCTATTACTTACAGAAGGCACCTGGTTTTTACAAATAATTTATAAAGCTACACAATATGGGAAATGGCTACTCATACTAGAAACCATCAGTCTAGGAATATGCATTTTAACCCCATTAAAATGTCAAAATGGTACATGAAGAAAAATAAAAGGATATTACATATACTAATGCTTTTGAAAATAACATTTTAAATTGCCAGCTGGTAAACTTCAGACTTCTAAGGCAACATTATACAAACTTTCATTATTTTGCACATCAGGCTGTGCAAATGTGTGATATATTGAAAGTAACTACCATGTTTCCCTGAAAATAAGACCCTGTCTTATATTTTTTTGAACCCTGAAATAAGCGCTTGGCCTTATTGCCATGCACTCAAAAGCCCAATTGGGCTTATTATCAGGGGATGTCTTATTTGGGGGGAAAACAGGGTATATGTCACACATTGTAAGTAGTTCTTTTCTTCCCTTCTCCATGAGAAAGGAATTTGAATGCATGAGTTTCTTCAAGATTGTGTAGCAATAGCTCCACTATTTAAATGAGAATTGAAAAACTATTATCATTGTAGGTGCATCAATTTAACTGTTCTACCTTGAGGTATATTAAAATTTAGGAATACTGTGATCTAGCTTATGAAGACTAATCATGAATCAGTAAGGATGTTTTGGAGAATCTAGTAGATAACAGTATATGGGAAGAAATAAGGTATGGGGGTTTATATAATATAAAAATGTATCCAGATGCTGACTATTTGCAGATATTTCTTCCTATAAATATAGATACGTTTTTTCTCAAAAAGTCTTCCAACTATGGGGCCTTCATGCCCTACAGTGTTTTCTTCCCCCATGTTACCCACCACTTCCCAGGATCCTCGGCTTTGCCCCCATTTCTTCTTTTTCCAATATTTACCTCTGCCTTCTCTTCTTAAGTCTTTTGTCTCTACTCTTTGCCTTTGATCCCCTTCAACTGTGTCCTCCTCCTCCATTGGCAGTTAATAGAATAGAATAGAATAGAATAGAATAGAATAGAATAGAATAGAATAGAATAGAATAGAATTCTTTATTGGCCAAGTGTGATTGGACACACAAGGAATTTGTCTTTGGTGCATATGCTCTCAGTGTACATAAAGGAAAAGAATCATCCTTCCTTTGTATAACTTAGATTATTATTATCATCAACAATATATATTAATATATTTTTATTTTTTATTTTTTATTTTTTAGAATTATATTGGAAATAATATAAAATATAGAAATTTAATGATGTTAGCAATGTATAATTTGGAGTTGAGGGGTTTTTCTTTTTTCTTTTTTTTTTCTGTAATTACTGATATTATGCCCTGTATTCTCTCTGGGAAGTCCGGGAGGGAAGGGGGTGGGGGCGGGGAGAAAAATAAAAAAATGTTTGTACTCTGTACTAATAAAACTTTTTCAATTAAAAAAAAGGAAAAGAATCATGAGGTACAATACTTAATGATTGTCATAAGGTACAAATAAGCAATCAGGAAACAATCAATATTAATATAAATCGTAAGGATACAAGCAATAAGTTACAGTCATACAGTCATAAGTGGAAGGAGATGGGTGATAGGAACGATGAGAAGACTAATAGTAATAGTAATGCAGCCTTAGTGAATAGTTTGATAGTGGTGAGGGAATTATTTGTTTAGCAGAGTGATGGCTTTTGGGGAAAAACTGTTCTTGTGTCTAGTTGTCTTGGTGTGCAGTGCTCTATAGCGTCGTTTTGAGGGTAGGAGTTGAAACAATTTATGTCCAGGATGTGAGGGGTCAGTAAATATTTTCACGGCCCTCTTTTTGACTTGTGCAGTATACAGGTCCTCAATGGAAGGCAGGTTGGCAGTAATTGTTTTTTCCGCAGTTCTGATTATTCTCTGAAGTCTGTCTGTCTTGTTGGGTTGCAGAACCGAACCAGACAGTTATAGAGGTGCAGATGACAGACTCAATAATTCCTCTGTAGAACAGTTATAAATAAACTGCCTATAATTTAAATTAAGTTATCCCCCATTCAATGCTGGTGTAAGAGGAACCCTGCCAAATCATACCAAAGGTCTACTTTGTCCTATGTCTTGTTGCCTGCAATGCCTAACAATGTGTGTCCGTTTCCACACCCAGAGCATTATAATTTTTGTGATTTTGCATCCACAGGTACTTTTAGACTCTCCCTCCATAGTTTGCCATACTCTCAATCAAACTCATATAAGCCTTTAGTTAGCATTACAGTTTATATTAAATTATCTAAATCAGTCTTTTCCATTCTGGTGTCACTTACATTTTTTCTACTACTGGTATGATTCCCTTCATCAGTGGTCAGAATAACAACATTATAACCAGCTGTACATAAGTATTTTGGAAGAATTTCTCATTCCTCTTGTGTCTATCCTTCATTTTTGTTCCATATTAATCTCTACCTATATACCTATTTTTATCTTCACTAACTTTGTTTAACAATCATTAAAAACTTGATACTTGCCCTCTAGAAAGACTTCTTTCTGAATTAGATACTTCTTAGCTCATGTTGGCTTTCCTACCCAAGAGGCAATTGAAATGCTGCTTTGACATCTTTTTAATATTAAGTGTCAGCTTTTGATATCTGGCTATTGTTTGTCTTCTTCCCAAAGTAATCTTATGGCTAGCAGTGTTTATAGCCTCATGACCTTTAAAGACATTAAACTCCCCAAAATAGATTTCTGAGAATTATACTCCCATACCTCTGAAGGTTGCCAGATTCGTGTCATGGACTTGTTTATCCTGTACTTTCAGAAGTAGAGAAAATAATAAGGTAATGTAAATGTACTGTCACACTTTCATTTTTTATCAACTTTAGAAAAGAATTGCATATGCAAAATCCATAAACTCTTCGATAAGCCAGTTTTCCAAATTTTGGGGATCGTTAAAGTTAATTAAGGTTTTCCTAGAGAGAATTTAATAGGACAAAGTTTGATGCATAAAGCTTGCAGATATATTTGCACAATCACATAGTTCAAGATGTTGAAAAAAAATCATCCTGTGGCCATTTGGCACTAGATGGTTGATTATGTGCATTGGAGAGATTTTTAGAGTTTTAATAGTTCCTTCCATGTTTGGTTCCAACTCTAAAGCACATCTCATCTATCTTAATTCACCAATCAAAAATGGCAGGAAACATATAACCAGGTTTGTGGCAAAGACTAGTGTGCCTCTATTTGTGTCCTGGTAGTGATAATTGGAATAAACAGATTAATTAAATTGCAGTCTACTTCACAATTAACTGGGAAGAAGTCCAATTGAAATAAGTGGGATTTATTTCTGAGTAGCCATCTGTACAATTGTACCATAGTATAAATTGTACAAAATATATAGAACTGCATTTTATTTGTTTATTAATGTTTATTAATATTGATATACCAGAAAGGTCGGTCTTTCTTTTTCCTTGATAATGAAAGTTTTTAACTTTAAAGAGATCTTAACCATTCTGAAGAATTACCTTTTCACTTACTTTCTTTATCTTGGTGAAAACGTCACATTTTTCGTTCACATTTTTTCTTAGGAGGCCTGCAGTTGTGAATGATTTATATTCTAATATTGCCATAGGATTACTGTAAATTGCAGGCACAAATCTGTTTCTAAGTGGCATGTTTCTTTTAGTATCCACCTGACAGGTGCTGAAAATGAAAGTTCTGTTCTGCTACAGCACTACTCACTAAAATTCATTTTTGTTAGTGAATATATATTAATCTGCCTCTATAGTTGCTACTTAGCACTCTCGCATAAAACATAAACAGTACAAAGAACTGCTGAAATATTGGATGGTGTTTGAATTTCTCACAGAATAGTCTTTCTCTGTTGAGACTTGGCCAAACACCTTAAAGAGAGATATCTAAATGTTCATTCAAGATTTCTTTTTCCCCCTTGCAGAGAGGAGTGATTGAAGAGGAAGGGATTATAAAACAATAAGCAGGCACACAGTAGGGAATACACGTTAAAAGGAATGTGGTGGCTTGGAAGCCCCAAGCACACTCAGTCTGGGAGCTTCATGACACTGTATATTCCCCATTGTGAACCTGCTTATAATCCTTTCCTCTCCCAAAACTGTAAATACAAACAATAATTATCTTCTAATTATCCCAGTGCTGGAATGAACCATTACCCAAGGGTGGGAGAGTGGGAAAAAAAGGAAAGCTGAAATAAAATTGCAACCATTGTCACAGTCATGTGATTTCCCAGTTAGTGACCGTTTTGCTTAACGACAGACCTGCCAGTCCCAATTGTGGAACTAAGTGAGGAATACCTGTACTTAGATTTTGATGGAAGAGGTATGTAGTTGGATGTTGTCAGCTTACTGGCATTAGCCTCTTCCCCAGTTTTATTTTTTCCTGGCTTCAGGCTATAGCCTCTAGTCTAGACTATAAATCTCTTTGTCTTTAGGAGTAGGAGTCACACGTGCATCAGTTGGAAATTCTTTTGGAAGAAGTGTAGATCATTGTCATCACCTGGGTGGAGTTGCATGTTTGAAAATACAAGGTTGGTGAAAGCTACACCTCGTATGAACATGGTGTGTGTTTGTGATTATGTGAGTGTGTGTATACACACACACACACACACACACACACACACACTCATACAGAAGTGATTGCTTTCTATAATTCAAAGGCTACATTAAGAAGAATTGCTTTTGTAGATACTGAGTACTCCTGAAAAGCCATTCTATCCATTATTTAGTAAGAATAAACTGGCCCATTTTAAACCTCTTTGTTCATTTCAATTTCTTGGGCAAACTTTCATTGTCCTTTTCCATACCCCTGATGCATCATTTCCTTTAAAATCTAATCCGTGTGTGTTTTGACTGTAAAAGTCATCAGGACTGGATTTCCAAAATGAATGCTGGGTGATTAGATTGTTTGCTTTCTGCACATTTGTTATGGGGACTTTTTTGGGTAAGTATAGCAGTTCCTATCAATTTCTCAGCTGTCAAAGACATATGGGACTTTTCTAAGTAAAGCTTTAGTTGGAAAGTGAAAATATACTTAATTTAATCCCTTTCTGCTTGCATGAGAGTTATTTAACCTTTGGAAAGGCTAGAAATATTTTCATGATGGATAAAGCATTTTTACAGAGGAAAAAAATAATCTGAAAAGTCAAGAAGCTTCCTTGCGTATCAGGTCATGCTATTATCTACGTAGTTTAATCTTCTCTAACTGACAGGAGAGCTTAGACAAGCCTTTTTTTAAAACCAGAATTACCAGAAATTGAACTGGGACTTTATCAAGAGTTTCATTTATATTTGATTACTCTCCACTTGATGTTGCCAGATTTAAGGTCTAAGGAACTATAATTCAGATTTCTCTGCAATTCTGTGTCGTTCCCCCCCCCCCCGTAATTGTTTCCAAGTATTTTGAAGTATCTACAATACTCGGCTAATATCACCCAGCCTGGTACTATAAAATCTAGCACATTCAAATATTACCAGACTAGGAAATCCTGTATTTAATTAAAAAATCTCCCTCCTCCATTTTTTTCTTTTTCTTTTGTAACGTTGTCTTTGATTCTGATCTCTTGGGATTTCTTGCCAGCCGTGAAGAAAATAAGGCTGGTCCTATTATGGATATAAAAAGTCTACACAGCCCTATTAAAATGCCAGGTTTTTGAGATGTAAAAAAATCAGGCCAAGATAAATCACTTAAGAGCTATTTCCATCATTAATATAACATATAAGCTGTACAATTGAAAAACAAATTTAAAACTATTGGGGGGGAATAAAAAACTTACAATAATTTGTGGTTACAAGAATGCTTTACATCTCACTTGATTTATACAGGTAGTCCTTGATTTATAACCACAATTGAGCCCTGAATTTGTTGTTAAGTGAGACATTTGTTAAGTGAGTTTTGCCCCATTTTACGACCTTTCCTGTCACAGTTGTTAAGTTAGTAACACAGTTGTTAAGTGAATCTGGCTTCCCCATTGATCTTGCTTGTCAGAAGGTTGCCAAAGGGGAATCACACAATCTTGGGACACTGTAATCATTGTAAATATGAACCAGTTGCCAAGTGTCTGAATTTTGATCATATGATCACAGGGATGCTCCAGTGGTCATAAGTGTGAAAAACAGTCATAAGTCACTTTTTCCAGTGCCATTCTAACTTCAAACAGTCACTAAAAGAACTGTTGTAAGATGAAGATTGCCTGTACCTAGAAGCCTTGTGGGATCCAGAACAGCTTCTGGAGTAGTAGTATAACATGAATGTAGTAATGCCAAAAATTGCCCACACTTTTGCATTCAGCACCAGCTGCAGCTTTTGGAATGTCCCATTTCCAGATCACATCACAACAGCCCCAGGACAAAATTCGGATTTAATTTACGACTACCAGTGTACATTGGTAGTCGTATGTACACGATGGACCTATCCCAATGATTTTTAGAAAAGTCCAAGACACATCAACATTATTGCTGATGCTTGCAGGATAGCTTCCTATTAGATAGCTTCCTATTAGAAAAGAGACCACAATTTGGAGACCACAAATTCCTGAACTGCCTTGGACTCAACCCATATTCCTTCATTTCTCCAACTTTGACATTCCAATCATTATTTTTGTGTCCTTTCATATTAGCAACTTTTACAATTATCTGCTAATTTTTTCACTACATCTGTAATAGGAGCGTACAATTGTACAGTGTTGATATTAACCAAATATCTATGAATGCTAACATAAAGGTTTCTGTAGTTTATAGATTTATAGCTAAGCACACAGCAGTTTCATAATTTCACATGGGTCACTGATTTTCACATTCCATTCCATGTTTTCATTTAGTGTGCCGATTCTAATATCTTTGTATAGTAAAGAAACCTACCGTATTTTTGGAGTATAAGACGCACCGGAGTATAAGACGCACCTTAGTTTTTGGGGAGGAAAATAGGGGGGGGGATCTGCCTACCAGGTTACGCTATCTGGCTAGTCTGGTCAGCTTCAGCACATTATTTTATCCCCTGGTTAGGACTTAAAAAAACCTTCTTCTGAGAGAGTAACAATGAAAGAGCCTGCAAGCCAGTAAGAGCTGGGAAGATCGTTAGCACCTGGTTAGGACTAGAAAAAACTTTCTTTGGAGCAAGTAGAGCAATGAAAAAAAACCCTGCAAAGACTTAGGGCTGGAAAAACATTCTTTGGAGAGAGTAACAATGAAAAAGCCTGCAAGGTAAGAGCTGGGAAGATCGTTGGCAACTCGTTAGGGCTGAAAAAAAGCTTCGAAAAAGCTACATTCAGAGTATAAGACGCACCCAAATTTTCAGCCTCTTTTAGGGAGGAAAAAGGTGAGTCTTATACTCCGAAAAATACGGTAACTTAATATTGGCAGGTTCAATATCTACAGTTGCTTGTGGCATTGGTCTGCTTATGTTATGACATCTGGATCTACTATGAAATTACAGCATTCTTCCTGACAATGTGCACAAGGATGTCCCTTGGATGTTAATTTTGTGAAATATATATTACTACTATTGACCTTATCAGCCTCTTTTTTGAATGTCATCTTTCTCACAATCCAGAAAATTAGACACAGGCATAACAATCTTTTCCATGTTCTGGAATTGCTCTAAGACTTAAGCAAAATTCTTTTTCTGCTGATTCAAATAGTGCCAAGTTGTCCAACTCTTTCTCCATCTCTCTATAACTTCTGTCTTACTTTGCAAAACTTTCACGTTGTCAGTAATTTCTTTTACATTTGCAGTCAGTTGCCTTCTTTAATCTTCTTAACTTCTCCTTTCAATCTTTTTTATCCTCCTTCTGTTTCCTTTTTAACCATAGCATAGTCATCTTTTTTGCCAACGTCTTCAAACATTTTCTGCAATAATTCTGATAAAATGACATTGTAAGTTGTTCTAGTGAACCTCTGCATCCTTCTCCTAATTTAGCAAGTTTTCATGTGGTTGCCATTGTGACAAAATGAAAGTATGTCAATTTGGTGAAGGTCAAAGTAGGCTTGTCCTTTTTTTCTGATTTTCTTTTCTTTAGCACTTTAGTCCCAATTACCTCTCTATAGTAGTCTCACATATTATCTTTATCTTCTTGTTTTTTTAAACTTCAGCTATTGTCTACTCTCCTTAAAAATAAACATCAGCATTCCCATGAAAGTCCAGTATAATTTTGTTATTTTCAGAAACAATTTGTCAAAAATGATCTGATTTTTGAGAATCACTGTCCCCTTTATCTGTTTAAAACTGGTTTGATCCTGTTAAGCACTTTGCTTTTCATTTAAAATCCACAGAAATAGTTTTTTCTTTCTTTCTTAATGTCAAGAAGGTGGTATTCATCAAAAGTCTTTGATCTTCACTGTCATTCAGAATACAGAATATTCTGTATTGAAATTCAGAATACAAGTCCAGAGGTGTCTAAGAAAGTGACATATTTGTTGGTCAAATATCCATTAAAGCTGCACAATGGTTAAAGGCACATTGTAAATCCCCTAGTTCCCAAACTTCAACTCAAAACAAAACACAAGAAGCTCAGTTTCTATGGTCTCCTTCCAAGAGTGCAAGTTGGTAATCACAAAGATTTCTCTTTCACATAGAACGTTCAGGTAAGCCAACGTTCATTTCATGGAGGTTGAAAATGAGACAAGAAGTTGGGAAGGGTTTATGACAATTACTTAATAGAAGAAGAATAGAAGGCACAATTGTAGGTTTCTTGTCAATTTATTTCTTTTTTCTGTGTTTCTTATTTTCTATCTTTGGTCTTGTTTATTTTCTATATTTTATTATATTGAAAGTTTCTAATAAAAGCTTAAAATGCTAATTTCACATCTTGATTTAAAGCAATTTTCATATTTTGAACCATACTTTCATTTGAAGAATTGCTATCTTTGTGGATGCTATTTTCCTTCTCCTTCCTAATAGCACTTGGACAATACTAACAAAAGCTTGAAATCTTTGACTGGTATTTATCATGAACTGCTAGCAAATGTGGAGATTCCAAAGCAATGGTTTTAGAGTTGACAACATTTTCCTATTTATTTACACAATGCAAGTTGGTGGTGGTGGTGGAAGAGAGAACAGGATCAATAACCAAGAAAGAAAAATGAGCTTTTGAAAGGTTAAAATGAATTGGCTTAAGTTGCCTGTTCAAACCCCTTTCCTACTTCTAATCAACACTCACTCCAAGTAGGGTTTTCCTTCAAAAATTGTTTTTCAAACACGAAAACTTTCAAATGTGTGGTCTTTAACTCTCTGAATTCCCCAGCCAGCTGGCTTGTATGAATTTCTAAACATAATTTCTTTGATTCAGATAACATGGTAAACTATGTTTATTCTAGTCTGGTAGGGGAAGTGACTCCATTAGGGGGAGGAGGTGAGTGCCTAAATCATATCGGACTCCTCTAATTGTGTTGCCTAACTGCAGCCCATCAACTCCAATAAAAGCATTGTGTGATCTGAAGCATCCATAGCAAGGATGTGCCTTGCTGTGTTATTTTGGAGGGCCATATAGTCATATTCTACTTGTAAGGGCTTACGCCAAACTGCAACCTGTGACACTTGAACGCTCCCCTATGAGTTACAATGGTCTGCCTCTGCAGCAGAGCGCCTATCCGGTGCCAATCGTTCGCTACCTCCTGCATTCTCTTGGCCCAGGCAACATTTTTGCTAAACTTGACTTGCCGCAGGCGTACCAGCAGCTGCCAGTAAATGGCACTACTGCTGAGGCGCAGACCATTGTAACTGTGTCAAGTGTCACAGGCTGTAATTTGGCGTAAGCGTGGTCCGGGGGTTGTTCCAGAGTGTAATGGAATGACTATTGCAGAACATTCCCGGGGTCGTGCCATATTTTGACGACGTCCTGATCTCAGCTTGTGACGAGGAACAGCTCCTGTCCCGAGTTACAGCAGTCCTATCTAAATTGCGCGCTGCAGGGCTTAAAGCCAAACGCAGCAAATGCCTAATGGGGGTCAGAGAAGTCAAGTTCCTGGGCTACCGCATTGACAGAAAGGGCATCCACCCGACTGAGAGCAAACTCTGGGCTATTCACGAGGCACCCACACTGAAGAACCAAAGTGACCCTCAGGCCTTTCCGGGTCTGCTAAATTTCTATAGTATATTTCTTAAGGACATGGCAACGATTGCTGACCCATTACACAACTGTTGGCTAAGAAGACTCCTTGGGTTTGGGGACCGAAGGAAGCCGCAGCTTTTCGGGCCGTCAAACAACTGTTGACTACTTACAGTTTTCTAATACAGTACAATACCACTCTGCCCCTAGTACTGGTCTGCGACGCCTCCCCATTCGGCGTGGGGGCAATTTTGAGCCACAGATTGCCAAATGGAACCAAGGTCCCAGTGGTCTATTACTCCAGGACCCTGTCCAGTGCTGAAAGGAACTACAGCCAGCTGGACAGGTCAAGAGATTCCACGAGTACCTTTTTGGGAGGGATTTTGAACTAGTGACTGATCACAAGCTGCTATTGGGGTTGTTAGCTGGGGACCGCCCTACCCCAGCTGCTTTGTCCCCACGGTTTACCAGATGGGCTATCTTCTTGTCTGCCTACTCCTATAGACTCGTGCACCAGCCGGGCAAGAACATGGGCAATGCTGATGCCCTCAGCAGGTGCCCTCTGCCTGACCTGTTGGAGGATATTTCCCCTGACACCCCTGTGTTGCTGATTGACATTTTGGACTCGGGACTTGTCACTTCTGCCAAGGTGGCAAGACATACAGCCAGGAGCCCCTTGTTCAAAAACATTTTAACTGGGTGTGGAGGGGATGGCCTAAGGACCCGGTGGGAGCTGAATTTAAACCATTACTACTGAAACAACACAAACTATCTGAACAAGGGGGCTGCCTATTGTGGGGTGATCGAGTTGTAATTCCGCCCAGCCTGCGTGCTGGCATTCTCAGGACCTTGCATGAGGGCCATCCGGGAATTGTCCAGATGAAAGCTCTCGCTAGAAGTTATGTTTGGTGGTCAAATATGGACTTAGAAATCCAGGAGTGGGTGGCAAAGTGCAAGCCATGGCAAGAGTCACAGATTGCTCCCCCAAGGGCCCTGGTTCAGGACTGGGAAAAGCCTAGAGCTCTGTGGTCTAGATTACATGTAGTTTTTGCTGGTCCCTTCCATGGCCAGACATTTATGATACTGGTAGATGCCTATTCTAAATGGATAGAGATCTTTCTAATGGGTTCCACATCAGCTGAGGCAGTCATAAAGGTCCTCAAGCGGCTGTTTGCCACCCACAGCCTACCTGACGTACTGGTGTCCAATAACGGCCCACAGTTTACCGCCACCCAATTTGAGGGGTTTCTGGCGGAATTAGGGATTCACCATGCACTCTTTGTGCCGTTCCACCTGGCGACAAATGGCCTTGTAGAAAGAGCAGTGAGATCCGCTAAGGAAGCCCTAGGAAGGCTAGGCCCCGGGGATTGGTAAGCCAGAGTAGACACCTTCCCGCTCAAACGCTGGACCTGAGTGAAACCATTTCAACTGTCAATACATACAAATACAAAACACTTTTACTTTCATCACCCACTGTTGGAAACCTCCAAACCTCATGCTTTTCATGGAAGAGTGGAGCTCATGAAATGTTGATGTCCTTTGAAAGGAGATGTTGCTGTAACGTGAATGCAAAACATATTTATTTCATGCAGTACATCTGCTAAGACAAAACTTATTTTTAAAAACAGGAAACCTTATCTAAAGCATGGTCTGCATCTTTGCTGACCAGTGGAGTTTAGCTACTTTTCTGTATGCAATATGAGTCTATATGGTCATCTTCCATCTGGACATTAACTTTTATGTTTTAAATTTGTCTTCTGCAGATTCCAGTTATGGGAGCAGTGTTTATGGACTCGCCCAATGAAGAATTTAGCACGGAATATTCTTTGTTTAATTCATCTGCCAATGTCTACACTGCTGCCTCAGTGCCAAACCAGCCAGAAGAGACATCTCGTTCTTCAAATGATGCCATTTTGTTATGGATTGCAATTATAGCCACAATTGGGAACATTGTAGTTGTTGGAGTTGTGTATGCATTTACATTCTGAGAAGTAAAGAAGACAATTCCGGGAGACAAGAGTTGTTTTGCCATCATTATGTATGTGTATGCATGTAACATTATGTGCACATACCTATATAAAATGTAAATCTTTATACATATTGGTAGGTAGATGTAATTTCTTATCTAGGGTCCCAATTAACAGCAAGTGGCAAACAAAATCACCAAAATACCCTTGACAAAAAAGACTTTTGTAAATTATGTGGAGATGATACGTAATTTACATCATAGCCAATTAAATATGGATCTAACATGAAAAGTCAATGCATATAAATGGAAAAGCAGATTTGTTCATCAAGGGCTCTCTTGTGAATCTATAGGTTATTTAAATAACCTTTGCATCTTTTTTTCTGATATTTTTTTTTAGTGTAAGCCCCCCAGTTGTTACATTTTGCAGCAGACGGCAGTGTAATTCTATTGCTGTCTAAAGACACAGAGCAAATGAAATTTCAATTCGTTTTGAAGTCTGCTAGGGAAAAAGTGTTTACTCTTAAGTAGTGCAGAGCCTCACGAGTGAAATGTACATTATTCACAGAAATTTCACAGATGGATAGATTCCTATTATAGGCCAGATTTAATTTTTCAAAGCTTTCTCTCTGGAAGAAAAAAAAATTGCGAGGAGTCCTAAAAATATCCACATGTCTGAGTTTGAAAACAGCCCTAGGAGTTAGAAGTCCTCATTTGGGGGAGACTGATTGGACAGGGCAATTTTGCAAAATGGATGGATTAAGAATCTTTCCTTTTGAGAGTGTTGTAAATTTCCTATGTATTTTTGCGCGGTTGGAAACCAAACTACTGAATTTGAACTATCCAATTGGAATAGGCTTGGAGGGCTTGAGAAAAGAAATTTGGAGGTAACCAATTACAACTCCAAAAGTTATCTCACCTCGAGCTTATGGTGCAAATTAGGGTGCGCCAATCTTTCTTAAGACCAAGAACCTGATTGGAAGTATTCTATAACTGTATGCTATAAAATCTGTTCTCCTTTTGCCAATTTTATGGAGATGTATTTTAAAATGGATATTTTTTATCTTTTTCAGAAACTTTTTAATCAAACATATTTATGTGTAATTTATAACATAATGGATCTTTTTTGTTTATCTAATTCATTTATAATCTGTTTTTCCTCCAGAAATTTAAGGAAACTCCTTTTCCAAGTTTTTACTACAACCACAGCCCTGAGAAATAAGTTAACTAAGAACTTTTAACTGGGGTGCTAAGAAATACTAGCTTAAAGTTATCTGATAAGTTGCTATTGAAGGAGGACTTGAACCTGGTCCTAATCCAATATGTAAACCACCTGCTGTCATCATCTGAGGTACCAAACGTTTCTCCTTTCCTTTCATATTATCCCATATAAAATGACCCACAGTTCTGCCATATCTTACAATGCAGGCCTATTTTTGCATATACTATGAAACAGCAAATCATTTCTGCATGGAATATAGCAAATTATACTCCTTTCCCCCTCCCAGCTGCTCATTCTGATTTTGCCAGCAAAATGTTTCACTCAAGATTAATTTGTGGGGGGTTTATCCAAGTCAGCAGCATGAGTAGTCTTCCACTTATGACCCATGATCTTTTTGCAACAGTTGCTAAGTGAATCACTGCGGTTAAGTTAGTAACATAGCTGTTAAGTGAATCTGGCTTCCCCATTGACTTTGCTTGTCAGAAGGTTGCAAAAGGTCATCACAGGACCATTGGACAAATCCCATTTTTCACAAACATTTTAAAATCATGGTGTCCTCTTGTGCATTATAAGACTGTAATCAGTAAAAGTGCATTCTTTCTTGAGCTGAGTTTGACACCAGGTGGCTTCATGGACATATCTTTGTATTTTTTGGCAACGATACAAAAGTAGTTTTGCCCTTGCCAGCTGAGGCTAGGTCACTGCCTTCTTCAGACATTCCTGGTAACAATTACAAGCTTAAATCTTTTTTTATAATAAAACTATGTGAATTCATTTTAAATAGAAGGGAAAATATCATACATTCTGTTGGAAACCTCAGTAATATAAATGAGAAACAGTTGTTTTGATAACTGTGAACAGGTGGTGTGTGATGTAATAAACTCTTGCTGCTTTGCATTTTCTAATCCATCTTGACAACAACTTTAGAATCAAAGCTGTTTATAAAAATGCATCTTGTATACAAAGTTGCAACCTTCTATGTTAACAATTTTGATGTAAATTTGTAATGTGGGTAGTTCTATAGTAGGTGGATAGATCATTTATTTATACTAAAACTATTTTGCAAGACTGTGTGTATTCTCTCTTGCTGTTCTTTTGCAATCTGGTGATAATCGTTCACATGTTTATGAAGCTTTGCACAACATGCCACTGTTTTGCAAAACATACCCTCCCTGCTCTTCTTAAGCATTTTAAGGCAACAGCCATTCAGACAAGTAGAGTAATCCTAAAATTTATACTGTAGGGCGCACCAAAATGAAAATTCTGACACTGGTTTTGTTAGAAACCTGGTATTTTATTGGACCAATGTTACATATTTTGCCTTTAATAATTTTTTAGAATGTCCATAAGAAACAAGAGACTGGGTACTGAAACTGCCATTTGAAAATTTTATGAGCATTACACCAAGGTACTATATATTTAATTAAAATGGTATCTCTAAGTTCCATCTAATTGGAGCACTGCATTGCCATTGTCAAATAAGCCCATCAGGACTTTATCTGCACTGCACTGACAGTTGCACTGCCATTGTCAAGTATAAGCCCAACAACAGGACCAAATCAGTCTCCTTACATCTGCCATTGATTCAATCCTTATTACTGATCTGGAGGTAAAGCAAATAGGAGGATATCCATGAATAAATCACAGGTGAAATTGGAGATGAGTGAGATATTACCTTTGTATAGTGTAGAAATTATCCAGGATAAGAAAAGCAGAGGAATGTAACAAAGAATGAAAATTAAGTCTAAATAAGTCCTGCTATGTATAGCTGACTTGCTAACATAATGTAACACAAGCGTCAGGCTTCCCAGGTTAACTTGGAAGAGGTTTCTAACATTTTATCTGAGGAAAAGGTTATTTTATATACTTCCTGATTGTGTAGAGTTTCCCTTGGCATCTTTAAGGCATGTGGACTTCAACTCCCAGAATTCCCCAGCCAGCATGACTGGCTGGGAAATTCTGGAAGTTGAAGTCCATGTTTCTTAAAGTTCCCATGGTTGAAAAACCCTGGTATAAGAGAATTCTGTTGTCTTTAAGCAAGACACTTTGTTTTAAACCTGTCTTGATTCAGAGTCTGAGAATTGAATGGTCAGAACTGAAAATAATGAAGGCCAACAATTACGTTCTATCCTAAACACGTCTTAGCTCAGGTAAACTGTATGCTTGCATGACACTAGGAAAAAGATATGAGAAGCTACAGAACCAAGTAAAGATGAAGTTTACATGTTGATAATTAAAATAATAAATAATAGATTATCATCTTAATTGACAAGATTATGATAAACTTGTAATCTTTGATGAAATACTTTATATATTCTTGCTTTAAACACTTTCTTATACTAGTTGGTTCTTTTGGAAACATCATCAATTGTACATTTTTTCTTATATAAATTGGTCTATTTATACTTTTATTCCTGTAAGATAGTCTTAGTAGATGGGGGTCCTGAATAAGAGAGAAAAATCCAGATGTTTTCTTTCTACTTGGGTTTTGCAAAACAACTTGTATATTTATGACTGAGTTAAGCAAATAATACTACAATGTTCCTTCTTTATAGTCTTCACTATTGATGTAATTATTGTTATTGACTGGGTAGGTTGCAGATGCCTTTGTTAAATAGGTAACTTGTGCTTTAAAAGAACCTGATATTAAAGTAATGTTTGTAAATGTTAATACTTTCCAGTAATCATGAAAAGGGTTGGATATTGGTACTAGAACACTGCCACTGTTTTCACATCCCAATGTGGGCACATGATTGACCAATGACTGTCTGATCTTAGTTTGAAATGCAATGAGTAGGGGATGAAAAGTATTGCCCCATCTCCAAATGATGAGCTACAAACTGTGCAGCAAAGAGAGGGGGAAGTTCTAGTCAGTTTCATCTCTACTCACTTTTGTCTGAGCTGCTACCTTTAGGGCTTGGAGCCATGAAGAAGAATTAGGCAAGGATCGCCCCAGTAAGGAAATAGACTCTCAGCCTTTCAAAAAATAAATCAACATATCTCTCAAATGTTGCTGATCTGGGAACACTGAGCTTTGTAGAAGATTTCAGATCAACACAGAATCTTATGAAAGCCGTCTAGATTTTAAACACAGCCAAGCTCCTATCTTGAAGACTGAATAATTAGTGACAAAAGTAATTTTCACCTGCAAAGAAAAAAGAAATTCTTATAAAAGATTTAATGATACAATTAAATGAAGAATTGCCTGTTCTCAAGAGAAGTCCGGCTTTCTTTAAAGACAAAAGCCACTTTTGTGCTTTGACATTTTCTCCGAAACATAGAGGGCAGGGTGTCAAATATTGAAATGGGTTTAAGTTAAAACAATTCAATTTTGTCTTTCCATTTCTGTCACATTGCAAATCACAATACAAAGACAACTTTCAGGAGTTCTGAAGCTCCCATTCAAGGCTATCATGGAGGAGAAAATTCTGTGCCTTTGTTATAGTGATTTATCAAATGCAAACTGACTGGGGAAAGACCCAAATGTAAAAGCTACTCTGGAAATATGCAGCAAAATGGCAAAAAGTCTTCAGAATAACATTGGAACTAGCCAGAATCTATAATTCCTGTCGTCATTCGTCTTTCAACAGAAGAATAGTTTAGTTCAGGATGGAGATTATTGTCTAAGCCCAGATAGCTTAAGTCAGGGGTGTCAAACTCAATTTCATTCAGGGCCGCATCAGGGTTGTGTTTGACCTCGGGGGGGGGCGGAGTATGGCGTGTGTGGTCGGGGGCGTGGACAGCTCAACGTCACTCGTCAAGGCTCCATTTTCAACCACGACGGCCCGGGCTCCATTTTTGCTGGCAGAGGGCTGCAGGAGACTGTCACGACTGAAAACGGAGGCCAGGCGGCTCGCGTGCAGGCTCCCCAAGCTCCATTTTCATTGGCAGACTGCTGCAGGAGGCCGCCGTGGCCTAAAATGGAGCCCGGGTGGGCCTCTCGAGCTCCGTTTTCACTGGCAGAGGCACCGCGGGCTGGTCTTCTGCTGTTTCCAGGTCTGGCCCGCAGGGCAGATCTAAGCACCCCGCAGGCTGGATCCGGTCTTCGGGTCTTGAGTTTCGCACCCCCTGGCTTAAATCATGCAATGTGCTAAGCCAAAGCACATTATGGTTTGGCAATGTACAGTGTCTTTGAAGGAAGTTTTTTCTCATGAATCCCTAATCTCCCATACGAACAGAAAAATACTTCTCATATTGTTCTGGATCCAGAGAAGAATTTATTTAACTGATTTATTCCCAGATCAAAGATGGATCTTCCACACTATGAAATCTATTGAAAGGGATTTGGCGCAAGCCAGATTTTTCACATAAGTACATATAAATGTAGCACACTTAATATTGTTGTGTTTATAATGTTTTCTTTTTAACTATATTTTAACTTAAATTATGATTATTGTTTTTAAATGTACGCTTCTTACTCATGCTGTACGCCGCCCTGAGTCCCACGGGATTGGGCGGCATATAAGAGCGTCTAATAAATAAATAAATAAATAAATATTACGCAGATCTTTGAAAGAGAAGAAATAATGAAAGATAAGGGGAAATAATGAATTTAACTAAATCAGGTTTATGCAGTGTCATTCATTCTACCTCTTCATAACTTGATATCCTTTCAAACTCTTCTATGACCAAGTCCTCATTCTACTTCATGTATTGCCTTTTGTTATTTAAACTTCTCACTGCTACCTTTTTCAGGATCTCGTTAATCTCATTCTACATAACTGTCTCAGTCTATCTCTTCTTATCAGATCCCAAAAGTCAAGAAAGACACATGGTGATTCTTCCAGGCAGATTTCTTTATTGCTCCACACCTATAGACAAAGTCTTGCCAAACTGTAGCACCCTTATCTAAATCAAGCATATATTCTGAGAACTGCTAGGGAGGGGCTGCCTTCACCCTCTTTCACACAAACTGTCTGAACTGAGTTGCCTTACTCCTCCGGAATGTACCCCCTCGTGCCTGGGAATCCAGCCGATTACCTTCAATCACATTTGACCCATTCATTCTTCTTCATGTATTTCTTTTGCAGCTTCACCTTAATTCAGTTTTTATGACCATTGTATTTATTTCACATTCATTCACATATTCACCATCTGTTCATTCTTATGACCCAATCTTTCTTCGTTTTACTATCCACAATCCTTATATTGTATCCCACTTACCTCCAGCCATAGGTTCTATATCCTATATCGTGTCCATACGCAGAAAAAATATCCATTGGGGGAAAAAATTATTGGCTTCTTCCAACTTCAAGCTTCTCCAAAACATTTTGGAAAGATTCAAGTGTTTGTAAGAGGGAGAAAATGAATGAGGATTTTCATCATCTGAGCAGAAATTTCTTGCACAATCTTGTATAGAACGTTGCATGTGGATAGATGGAATTCGAATAAAAGCTTTCCCAAAAATGATGACGGAATCCTCAGTAATCCCTTGTAACATCTAGTAATCCCCTCATAACATCTAGTATTCCAAGAAATACTGTGTCAAATATGGAAATGTCATGATTTTTAATGCAAGTCTTGATTTTTGTGATCTATTTTCAAAATTCCATAAAGCAATTTGTCTCAAAATTAAAAGCTAATCTTATGACGTGTTGATTTAAGCAGTTTATATAGTCATCCATTTCACAGTGACTATTCTAAGTGATGAAGGGAATATTTAAAAACCAAGTAAAACCAGACTGGAAACCAGTGCAATGGGGCTGCTCCTGAAGAAAATCCAGAAGCTCTATGAATTGTGGAGTGGTGATGGTGGTGGCCCGTCAGTTGTGCAGATGGTTGCTTTAGCCAGATTTCTGTTCATAAGCAACCAACAATAAACTACTCAAGTAACTCCTTGTATCGTTTGTGGTTCCTTGGGCCTGACAAACTTGGAGCTTCCAAATGTTTTTCAAGGACAATGCCATGTGAGGCACCAATTCAGAAATCCAAACTGGTACTCATTGCAGTTGGTGAACACACGCAGTGAAGTGAAAGAGTAGGTTTAATTATGAATGAAAGGGCTAAAAACTATGTCAGAAGGAATACATTGGTATCACCTAGGTGGTTTTGGATGCGCAAGGAAGTAGGAAGCTTCGGTTGATAATAGCTGCATGTTACGCTCCGTTTAACAGTGATTAGGAAGAACCAGATATTTGGGAGGAAAGAGAGTGCAATGTTCTGAACTAAGTGGTTTGAGAAAAAGATTTGTTCTGCTTGGCAACATGAAGAAATAGATATGAATGAGATGAACGTGTACAGAAACTAATTGGCTACTTGGAGACCCAAGAATGAATTGGAACAGTGACTAGTATTTATCTATTCAGAAAGAGATTTGTTACATGGCTTTAAAAAAAATTATTCATAAAGAAACGAATACATATCAAAAATATTTTGATTCAATTATTTAAGAAGCAAGGTTGGGAGAATTAGTGAAGGTAAAAGAATGGTGAGAGATTTCTACTGTCCAGAGCAAAAAAATTATATAAAAATTTCTTAAGACAGATCAAGAAATAATGAGCTTAAATTTTGAGGATATGTATTTCTTTGAACATAAGAAAAAATTCTACATATAGAGTTTTTAACAGTAGAATAGACTGCCTTCAATGGTAATAGTATCTTCTTTGCTAGAGGTGGCTAAATGAAGTTTGGATAGGTACCTGCAAGTGATGCCATTGTAGTGCAATCCTGCATTGGGGAGGGAGGTGGACTAGATCAGGGGCCTCCAACCTTGGCAACTTTAAGCCTGGCGGACTTCAACTCCCAGAATTCCCCAGCCAGCAAAGTTGGCTGGGGAATTCTGGGAGTTGAAGTCCACCAGGCTTAAAGTTGCCAAGGTTGGAGGCCCCTGGACTAGGTGATCTGCATGGTGTGTAAATGTGGCATGTCTCTATGTTTACATATTTCCACATTTTACAAATGTTTACACATTTACACATTTTACAAATGTTTACACATTTAAAAATGTTTACACAAGTACAAATGGTTTACATATGTATACATTTTACAAATGTATTTACATATTTACACATATGCAAAAGAAAAGACAAAAAAGCTAAGAAGGAAACAAAAAGAGCAGAACACATCCTTTCCAGGAGCCTACATCTACATAAGCAGGGATTAACACCAGACAAACAATCAAGTAGAAAATACCCTAATCAAGAAACTACCTCCAATAACACTAGTAAGGCAAGCTATAAATAGGGAGCAAATCCCATATTCACTAGCACTGATGATGTTATCTAGTTACATAACAAAACACCTGCAAGCAACCAAGCTCAGAGAGCACCAAGAACCATGAGCTACATATATCTTCTGCTTGATCCAGAGGTGAAATGCTACCGGTTTGGCCCGGTTCAGGCGTACCGGTAGCGGTGGCCACCGGTGGTTCGGAGAACTGGTAGCAGTGGCAGCACGAGGCTCCACCCACCCGCCTGGACATCGCCATTTTCTTTTTTTAACCCTCTGCGCATGCGCAAAGCCTGTGCATGCGCAGAGGGTGAAAAAGTGCATGTGACGGTGGCGCGTGCGCAAAGCGCGCCCTTCCAAACCGGTAGGGAAGGTAAGTAGATTTCACCACTGGCTTGATCCTTTCACTTTCTCTGTCAATAAGAAGACAAGCTTGCCTTTGCAGAAGAAGTAATTTGGGACCTCTTTAACCAAGAAGACAAACATTGCACATATTTTGCAGTTTCCCTCATTTTCTATGTTGCTTGGAGCCCTACCTGCCAACTTTTCTTCGTAGTCAAAACTTCCATGCAAACCTTCCCTGTTGGTTTGCTCTGGTTGCAAACTACCAGAAGCTGCCTTTCTGGGCGAGGGAAGAAAGAGCAAAGAAAAAAAAGTGCCAAAAGTGCCCCAACTTTGGTTTCTAAACTCCCATTTACTATGCTTCTGATAAGCTTGTGGGGATGGCTAGTGGGAATAAGGTCAAAACACGTATGTTTTTGGCTCCATCCAGTAAGACTTTCCTAGTGTGCTGTAACCAGTTGTTCTAATGAATCTTCCTCAGAATTAAATTTATGTTTGTTCCTCATTTTCCTTTGCAGTACAATTCCCCCCACCCTAGCAAAACAAAGTATGCATTTCTAAGAAAGCATTAAGGCAGTGATGAAATCCAAATGTTTTTACTATCGGTTCTGTGGGTGTGGCTTATGGACGTGGTGTGGCTTGGTGGGTGTGGCTTGGTGGGCATGGCAGGAGAAGGGTACTGCAAAATCCCCATTCCCTCCCCATTCCTGGGGGAAGGATATTGCAAAATCTCCATTCCCACCCCACTCGAGCCAGCCAGAGGTGGTATTTGCCGGTTCTCCAAACTACTCAAAATTTCCGCTACCGGTTCTCCAGAACCTGTCAGAACCTGCTGAATTTCACCCCTGCATTAAGGGCAGAAAATGAAAATGAACTTGAAATAAACTTTCAGCTCCTTATCCAAAGACTTCTAATTTCTCAGTTCATAAAACAAGCAGAAATGCTAAACCCCTTCTAAAAGCATTCCTATCTTCTGTCTTCTGTGCAATAAAGTTTTTTTTCCCCTTCCGTTTCCCATTAGGTACTTCGTCATCAAACCTATTAAATCTCTTTTTTTTCTAGCTTTGATTTATACCATAAGGTCATTGCAAGGCATTTCCAACAGCATAAATTTAGTCAGCAGGGTTTTCAGTGCCAGGTTAGAATCATCCCGTGTCACAATGATAAGATTAAAATGTCCCTTGTTCAAAAAAAAAAAAAAAGCCTCCAGCAAAGTGAGCAGAACATGGAAACTGTGCTAATGACATTGCAGCCTGATATATTATCTTATCCGAGCCAAAGGAGAGTGTGGAAAAGCTTCAGCCTTCTTCCTATGTTGTTATAGCAACAGGTCGTATTTGTGCAAAATTTCTAGTGTTATTATGATGAACAGCCTCACTGCCTCAGTGTCCTACTTTGCTGGTGTCGTTGCTCTATTCCACTTAGGACTGGTTTGCAGTCCTAACAGTTGACTTCAGGACATGACTCTGACAACATTAAAAGAGAATGGCAGCAGGAGAGAGGAGGGAAGGAAGGAGGGAGGGAGGGAGGGAGGGAGGGAGGGAGGGAGAGAGAGAGAGAGAGAGAGAGAGAGAGAGAGAGAGAGAGAGAGAGAGAGAGAGAGAGAGAGAGAGAGAGAGAGAGAGAGAGAGAGAGAGAGTTACATGCATCTTCCACTCCTTTCCCCACATGCAAGGAATCTTAAATAGGCCGTAGTTCTCCACATGTTTTTCTTGCTACTTCCCTCCCCAAGCAACCTGAATTTGACAGTTTCTATTCTTGCCATATCAGAATTGATAAACTGCAGTGTTAACTGTGAATTAAAAATGGGACAGCAGATCTGGTAAAAAGTCCAAGAGGCAGAGCTGAGAAATAATTGGTACTATTAGTAATATTACTGAAAGCTATAGGATACCTGAAATCACCCTAAAGTATGCCTCTCTATCACAGCATGTTCTGCCTTATTTACAAACCTTGAAAATCCAGGTTTTCAATCCTAAAGTGTGGGAGGGGGAATGTATTGTCATCCCTAATATAGAAGGTTTAGGGATGATAATACAATTTTTCCCCTTTAGGATTGAATTCTGCTAGAGAGAAGTTCCCTGAGGATGAGCGCCAGCACCAGTCCGAAAGCTCGGAAGAGTAAACCTCTGGTCCCAGTGACCAAACCAGATGAGATCAAAATTGAACAACATTCTGTAACATTATCCTAGAATACATATATTTGCCTCCATTCATTGCAGGTTTAAGAGTTAAACATATTTCACTAACCATGACCAGACCAGTGGTGGGTTCCTACCGGTGCCATGGGGAGCGTAGCTCCGGTAGGAGCCCGGTGATTATGTCATTTTCTGGCGCTTCTCCGCGTTCTGAGCTGTCGGGAAAAAGCCCTCCCACCTGCCCTTGTTTCAATACTGAGCTTTATTCTTCCTCTGAAGCACAGCTGAGAAGCTCCTCAGCTGTGTTTCGGCTTGTAATGTCGTCCTAAGCATTCACGGAAGTGAAATCGCCCGATGGAATGTGAGTTCACTTCTGCACATGCTCGCGATGCGCACCGGTAGTGAAAATAACCGGAACCCTCCGCTGTACCAGACGGTACCCAGATTGTTGGGGGCAATATAAATATATATTGCTTACTTGTGTAAACTGCTTAGAGAGTGCTTGCACTGTGAGGCGGTATATAAGTCTCAAAAATAAATAAATAAATAAATAAATAAATAAATAAATAAATAAATAAATAAATAAATAAATAAATAAATAAATAAATAAATACCTCACTAACTATTTTAAAAGACTATGATCATGCTTTCATCTTATTCCCAGTCCATCACAGAGGCAGCTGTAACTGTTTTACTTTTAAAGTACGGTTTACCTTTTTATTTTCTCAGCACAAGTTTTCCCATGGGCATGATCAAGGATGTTGTTAGAAAATATTTTAATCTGAAGCATTTAAATTAAATTAAACTATTCATACTGTACATTCCCTTTAAAAACATTAAAGTGGACTTGCCAGTAGTCGGAACAAACAAGGTTACAAAGATGAGACAATATTGCAAGATAATACAAAGTTGCCAGACTAAACACTTTCAGCCAACCTTGTTAGAACTGATTAATTCAAGGAAAGAATAAACAAACAGAGGAAATCCCTTAGAATATTGACTTCCTTAGGCACACAGGGATGACGCCCCACACCAAATACATCAAAGAAAAATCTACAGATCTAGTGAATTTAATTAAAAACCACAGCGGAGCTGCACATCTACCAGAATAAACAATGCAAGGGACAAGTTTTCACACGTTTTCTTCATAAAAATCCATAATCTTGACACCTCACTTTCATAAACTACCTTTCAAAAGCTGGTTTTCATTTTTTGAGAGTGCAGCACAGAGACTGGAAGTTTTGAAGAAGAGATTGGATAACCATTTGTCTGAAATGGTAGGGTTTTCTGCATGAGCAGGGGGTTGGACTAGAAGACCTCCAAGTTCCCTTCCAACTCTGCTATTCTATTCTATTCTATTCTATTCTATTCTATTCTATTCTATTCTATTCTATTCTATTCTATTCTATTCTATTCTATTCTATTCTATGTTTTCTGGTGGCCAATTATTACTTGTTACTTTGGGGAGAGTTTGCCACCATTTTGTTTGCTCCCACAAGTACTTACTTTAATAGTGATTTTTTTTTCAGGCACTTGCTTCCAGCACTTCCTTCTGCTTTGCCCCACAACTTTCCTCCATCCCTGTTTGTCCAACTGACAGATCAGAATAACAGAGTTGGAAAGAACCTTGGAGGTCTTCTAGTCCAACCCCCTGCTCAAACTGGAGACCCTATATCATTTCAGACAAATGGTTGTCCATTCTCTTCTTAAAAATCTACAGTGTTGGAGCACCCACAACTTCTGGATGCAAGTCATTCCACTGATTAATTGTTCTCACTGTTAGGAATGTTTTTCTTAATTCTAGGTTGGATCTCTCTTTAACAGGCTTCTACCCATTTACCATTATCCATTAATCAAAGTTGTCTCCTTGATTAGTTTCCATCCATTGCTTCTTGTCCTGCCTTCAGGTGCTTTGGAGAATAGCTTGACTCCCTCTTCTTTGTGGCAGCCTTTGAGATATTGAAACACTGCTATCATGTCACCCCAGTCCTTCTTTTCATTAAACTAGACATATTCAATTCCTGCAACCATTCTTCAGATGAGAAGGGGATTGAGGTAAAAAGTCAGGAATTATTCCCCGTGCCCCTCTTCTCTACAACCTTTCTTCTGTGCAACCAAATTGTCACCTGGACTAATTTTGGTCACAGGTTTAGTGATCTTCCAAAGAGCTCTAGGCTTTTGTTCAGAAATAGCCTGAATGGCAGATTACAGGCATGGAGAAAAGGCATAGAGTGAAACAGGAGCAAATAGCCCCAGTCCTGAACTGCTAAGAACGCTTACTCTCAGTTCAGTCCACACTTCTTCTCTGCAAACCTGCAACCTATCAGCCAGGTTCTCTTTTTTCATATAGATTTAGCATTTTTTTCTGAAGAGCACAAGATCTATGTTCAAAAATCACCCAAGTGACATGTCAAGGTTTAGAACAACTGCAGAATTATGATGTCTCACTTAGGCTAAAGTGAAATGGTTGATATTCATGGCAAATTGATATTCATGGCAAAACTGTATCTGCATAGAACCCTGTTACAAAAAAGTTGATTGTAAAAATGCAATAAACTTGGAAATAGATGATGATGATGATGATGATGATGATGATGATGATGATGATGATGATGATAGATAGATAGATAGATAGATAGATAGATAGATAGATAGATAGATAGATAGATAGATATAGATAGACAGACAGACAGACAGACAGACAGACAGACAGACAGACAGACAGACAGACTAAAACAGATAGACAATGGCTAAAATGAATGTTTGTGTCTGTGTGTATACATATATACACATACACACACACACATGTTCCAATTTTATTCTGAATAATGCAAATGATCTTGTTTATGAACTACCCTGTTTACCCCAAAATAAGACATTCCCTGATAATAAGCCCAATTGGGCTTTTGAGTGCATGGCAATAAGGCTTATTTCAGGATTCAAAAAAATATAAGACAGGGTCTTATTTTTGGGGAAACATGGTATGTAAAGAAGGGTGCATCACAATACAAAAGTTTTCCATTTCTATTCGGTTTGAATTGTAAAATTGAAATTATCCATATCATTTCTGTTTTCCATTTGAATCATTATGCAGCTCAGGAGCAAGATGAAATGTGAGCACCAGGAGGAAATATTCATGTCAAACAACATCCTCCTCCTTTTTTGTGTATCTGTCTGTACTGATCCTAGAAGGCAAGTAAGCCTTGGGAGTTTGTTCTGCATCCTTAAGCTACCTTTCTGGCTTGCGATACAGTGCAGAATGTTGTCCCATTGCCAGGCAAAGTAAGATTCAAATGCCACTTCAGTCACTACAGCCAGTGTTAATGTGACCCTCATATGTTTAGGATCCTCTGTCTGAATCTGTGAATCCTAGATGGCTTTGTATGAATCCTTTATGGGTTAGCTTAGCAGCAGAGATCCAGAACTCAATATGTCACAGCTCAATATGCAAGTCATGTGAGAGGAACTGTGGTAGTGGTGCAGGAGATAAGTTACAAGAGCCTGACTTGAGACACCACCAACACTTTGCTGGAATGCCTTAGAGTTAGAGTTAACATTTTCTAATTTGTTCTCTCTCACTTCAATATGCTATCACAGTTTCCACGTTCTGTAACTCCCTCAGGGCAGCATGTTCTACAGCAACATTCAAAGTAATTTGTTCACTTTACTGGAAAAGGAAAGTGTCTTTAGTATTATTACTGTGCCATCATCACTATGCTTTGATCCTAAGCAGTGAAATTATGGAGAAGAAAACCATTAATACCAGGGGTGGGTTCCTACCAGTGCGGTCTTCTCTATGGCACCGGTAGCAGCCGCTGGATTGGGAAATGGCTCCAGTGCCGTCCTCACCGATCCGTCGCGCGGCGCCATCTTTTTTTGTGATTTTTTTGGCTTTTTTCCACATGCACGGAAGCAAAAATCACAAGATTTCAGCAAGATTTTGCTTCCGTGCATGCGCGGAAGCAAAATCATACAAGGGGGCACACGCACGTAGCGAGCAAGCGTGCGCGTACGCAACATGGCAGCGCACGGTAGCGAGGTAGGCGCAACCCGCCCCTGATTAATACCTAAGGAAATCTAGTCTCTTGCTAGCTAGGCTTCAATATTTGTTTAAAATGATTCTCTCCCTCCCTCCCTCCCCTCCCCCTCCCTCCCTCTCAATGTGAGAATGTTCAGACAACAAAATATGTTGCTCAGATATTAAGCAGCTGTGGGTAAGAAGCAGATTTCCTAAACAGAACTGTCTAGAGGCATTCGTATGCATTCTAAAAATAAAAAATAGAAATGTTTGAGGCAAAGAAGGAAGGTATAAGATTTAAAGGAAAAAACAAAAACACAAATTTTGTATGCAATTCACGTGGGCCAAAGACCAGACAAGGGAATTCTTTCATCATTAAAATATCAGACTAAATTATTCATTTTTGTTCTGAACCATTTTTTATTCTATGCACACAACTGAAAATGAGGAATAAGGTTTTGATGGAAAAGACTGTATAATAATTATTCATTACATTTTTCTGAGGATAGAAAGTGGTAGATAGAGTTAGTTTTTATGCTGAAGACAGGATCTGATTTCTTTTAGGATGAGAGCATTCATTGGTTTGATTACTGCCGGATGAACATTTAGGAATGGCAATCTTAAGGACCCTATAATAGCCAAGCCAAATGAGCTGTTGTTATGTACACTCAGCCATACCTATGCATTAGTAAAAGGATTGTCCTGCATTCCATGTGTCTTTGTAAGTGGTCTGTTCATTGCCCTGGATCAGGGATCGGCAACCTTAAACACTCAAAGAGCCACTTGGACCCATTTCCCACAGAAAAGAAAACACCGGGAGCCACAAAAACCTTTTGACATCTAAAATGAAGATAATACTGACTGCATATATCATTTTTTTACCTTTATGCTATGTATATAAAAAAACTATACTGTGTTGCATTTATGTAATCAATGAACTGCTACCTAGAAAACAAATTTTTATTTCTGCATGCAACGAAAACATTTTGAACTCCGAAAAAAAAGATGGGTCGAAAAGCTCAATAAATTACGTGCCGGTGGGTGTCGCACATTGGCGGTTGTGACTCATGTTTTGAGCGACAGGGAGCTGCAGTAGAGGGATGAAAGAGACACATGCAGCTCCAGAGCCGCAGGTTGCAGACACATGCCCTGGATGGAAAATTCCCTTTCGACTTTCTAATGCAGCCCTTTTTCTCATCCAAAAGAGTCTCTGGAAATAAGTAGAATGAATAAAATAACAGAATGATAAAATGTTACATCTTTGTAGCTTCACAAGTTCTCGGTTTGCTATCCCGTTTTCCCCCCCTTAACATTACCTCACAAAATAATAAAATGATATTGAGAGTCAATTATATTTCTGTATGACATGGAGACTACCTCCGGAAAAGGTGGCCCAAAGCTGTACCTGAATTATCTTCCAGACTGGGACTACAGGGCCCCCTCTGTGTCCATAGATGAACGGTATAACGGTGGATAAGGACTACCATATATTTTAAGGACAAATATTCATCACCTCTGCCTTTCTCCTGTAACCCATAGCTGTTACAAAGAGACTCCTGTACTTTAGGTAGTAGTCTTTATTTGGTTCAGGGCTAATTAATGTGATGCATGCATGTACAGGTAGTCCTCACCTTACATTTGAGCCCAAAATTTATGTTGCTAAGTGAGACAGTTGTTGAGTGAATTTTGCCCATTTATGCAACCTTTCTTGCCACAGTTGTTAAGTGAATCATTGCAGTTGTTAAATTAGTAACACTCTTGTTTAGTGAATCTGGTTTCCCCATTGAGTTTGCTTGTCAGAAGGTCGCCAAAAGATGATCACATCACTGCAGCCATCATAAATATGAGTCAGTTGCCAAGCGTCTAAATTTTGATGACATGACCATGGAGATGCTGCCATGGAAGTCACTTTTTTCAGAAGTCAGAAGTCACTTTTTTCAATGCCGTTGTAATGAACTGTCACTAAACAAACTCTTATAAGTCAAGGACCATCTGTTAATTGAGCATGCATTATAAAGGAAGAGTTTGGAAGCCTGATGCAATTGCCTGGATAGAATAGAATAACAGATAGAATAGAATAACAGACCTTGGAGGTCTTCTAGTCCAACCCCCTGCTTAGGCAGGAAACCCTACACCACTTCAGACAAATGGTTATCCAACATCTTCTTAAAAACGTCCAGTGTTGGAGCATTCACAACTTCTGGAGGTAAGCTGTCCCACGGATTAATTGTTCTAACTGTCAGGAAATTTCTCCTTAGTTCTAAGTTGCTTCTCTCCTTGATTTGTTTCCCCCCATTGCTTCTTGTCCTGCCTTCCCGTGCTTTGGAGAATAGCTTTGGATATTGTAAAGGAATATTGCTGATATAGGACAGATGTTGTACACCAGTCAGCTTTGCTTCTTGTGAGATAGGTGGGCATATACCGTAAATGTGGTTAATACATAAATAAATCATTTCCTATGTCAACCATTTACTTGTCCTATATAGTCAGACCAGCAAACCAATGAATTGATTTTTTTAAAAAAACTGTTTCTTGGAATGGTTCGCATTAGCTACAGCTATCTGCTTAAAAACAGGAAGCCATTTTATGCTCTAAACTTTCATTTTACAGAGGCACAGCAAATCTACATACACAAATGCACAAGCACATTGATGTATTCAGCAATAAGAATGATCTTCTTGTATGAAGCTATTTCTGCATCTTGTGTGAAATTATTTATTCTGACCGGTGATGTTTCTCCTCTCCTCACTGACTGGTTTTATCACATGCTGGCTGATCCTTTTAACTAGAGTTTGTTTGAACCTGGGTTTTCTTTTGAGAAGTAGTTGCTCTTCCATCAAGCTTTGATCCCTCTCATTTCTCAAATTACAGTGAAAGCATTTAAGAGCCACCCGGAAAACACTCAATTATTTCTGCTTATGAAAAATTAGAAACTTCCTGGATTCTATGAGATTAAAATAAATTCAGAAGATGCTGAAAGAACCGGAACACTTAATACTTCCCTTTTACAAGGAAATCTTACTTTAACGATGACTATTTAGCAGACATTAAATATAACAGGCAAACATCCATCTGGAAATCCCGTGAAATAACAGAGAGAGAGCTATCCATTGCATCCAAACAATCCAGACAAGGCAAATAAATTTAGATTAACTTTATCTTAATTTTCTGACATCCATATTATTACAATCGTGTAATGACATTAAGCAAATGATGTAAATTGGTACAAATGATGGACTTTTATTTAGAAGACATTTGGGAATAACAAATGTTCCTTTTGCACAAATAAGCCATTAAAGTAAGGTTACTTGTATTCATTGCTTTCACCTCTGTTTATTCCTCCAAGAATTTCAGACAGAAAAGCAAAAGTAAATATTTGTATTTGTATTTGTTTTATTTGTCAAGCATATATGATTATAAGCAAAGTTTAAACAGTAAAACATGATTGAATATATATGTAATATTACAAGCATGAATAAGAGTAAAAGAGGTATGAATATATGGGTACATTAGGACAGGAACGGTAGGCACGATTGTGCCCTTACCGACCTCTTAGGAATGGGGTGAGGTCGATGGTAGATAATCTGAGGTTGAAGTTTTTGGGGTTTGGGGAAGAAACTACTGAGTCAGGTAAAGTGTTCCAGGCATTGACCACTCTGTTGTTGAATAATTATTGGCCTTCCCAGTAACAGATTCAATGAAAGGGAGATGGAAGATGGATATGCTATGATCTGAACTGCAGAAATCAGAACTGCAGAAAAAATGATTACTGCCAACCTGCCTTCCATTGAGGACCTGTACACTGCACGAGTCAAAAAGAGGGCCGTGAAAATATTTACTGACCCTCACATCCTGGACATAAATTGTTTCAACTCCTACCCTCAAAACCACGCTATAGAGCACTGCACACCAAGACAACTAGACACAAGAACGGTTTTTCCCTGAACGCCATCAATCTGCTAAACAAATAATTCCCTCACCACTGTCAAACTATTCACTAAGGCTACATTACTATTACTATTAGTCTTCTAATCGTTCCTATCACCCATCTCCTCCCACTTATGACTGTATGACTGTAACTTATTGCTTGTAACCTTACGATTTATATTAATATTGTTTCCTGATTGCTTATTTGTACCCTATGACAATCATTAAGTGTTGTACCTCATGATTCTTGACAAATGTATCTTTCCTTTTAGGTACACTGAGAGCATGTGCACCAAAGACAAATTCCTTGTGTGTCCAATCACACTTGGCCAATAAAGAATTCTATTCTATGCTGAGGGCCAGCAGACCATTAAGTCATCTACCACCCTTTCATTTAACTTTAATTATTCCTGGAAATCCCTGATGAAGACTTCTGCTGCTTGTGTTCCTTAGTCATGTCAATTCTGTAGACAGAAAAGTAGCCACTTATTTTATAGCACTTAAGGACTCTTTGTTGGGTATTGTCAACATCTCTGATTCTGTTTTGTTCACTGTAGAAGACATTTGCACTTCCTGGTTCCTTTCTCTCCCCCCTCCCTTGTTTTCTATTGCTTTCCTGGTTTAAACTAATTTTTCCAGGCACTGGTCAAATTCCCTCAAGTAGATCTTAACAACGATCAACAAAATATTATACCAACTAATCTAAAACAAAGAATCTCTGTTTAATTGTTTCTTTCTCTCAAGTTCTCCAACTACAGGTCTTTCTCTGCAAATCCAGTACAGGGTTTTTCTAAAAATACCAACATTGAGTGTTTCTGGGATTGTTTGGGATCTAAAGATATTTTGGTAAATAAAAATTATTTGTTTGTTTGTTTGTTTGCTTGTTTATATCAATCTATATGGCTGCCCATCTTGCTAAATGTGACTTTGGTCAATGAAAAAAAAATGAAAACAATATGTCACCAGGGCAATAAACATAAGAAGCATAAAATAGCCACCAAGGAAACCATGCAACCAACACATATGGGCTCAATTCTTCTCCTGAATCCCACGTTCAGGAAAACAGCCAGGGACTTTCCAAAAAGCTAACAGGGTTGGGGCCAATCTAACCTCAGGTGGTATGGCCATCGTGACAAAAAATTATGCTTCCTGGATCCTGCTAGATAGTATTCACTAATCATCAGGATCTGGACCATGTTCCTTCTGCCAATACCTGATGGGATGAGTAGGAACAATTGGAGGGTTGTCCCTTAAATACACTGGCCCTATGCCATGCTTTATAGGTGGACAACATCCCAGACAGAAAAAAGAAATCATTTGCTAAAAATTCCCTTTAAATACAAGCAGCTTCTCTTCACAGATCTGGAATAATTCCTATTATTTTGGCTAAAAGCTTTCAGTTTGAAGACCAAAATGCTGTTGCCCTACGTCTTGCCTTAGGAAGGAAGAAATACAAGAGTCACATAACAATTTATATTGCATTATTTACTAAATGCCCGTTTCTATTTGTCCATGCAGAATAAATAGAATGTGGCAGCAGATATTACCATTTATTCCATAGCAAGTAGGACTCTTTGGGCAGCCTTCAAATATTTACCTGACAGTTACTTCCTTCGTCTTCAATGGTGCTTGCCTCCTAATAAATTTTCTGCATCCAGGCAGAAAATTCATGCGCTTATATTTTTTTTATGCCAGGAGGAAGAAACACAACATCAAAACCTTCTACACATCAGGGAAAAACAATCTGGGACTCCAGGGCCTCAGATAGACCCAGAGCTTTGGGGAGTGTGGTGTATGTGTGTGTGTGTAGAGCCCTCCAATCACAGCTGCTAAAACCTGACAATGTGATTTATCTCTATGTGGAGGCAGAATATACCCTGTAGTTTAACAGTTTTCAGGAAAAAAAGGAAGAGGAAAGAAAATCCAACTAATCAAGCCAAATATCTCCTATCCTACTGATATCAAGATGGTCTTTTATCTGTAGATTTTCCTTCTTGTCTTTATGAATATAGGAGCAACGCTGGACTTCCTCCAGTCACCTAGCAAGTGACACCATCCTTTCTCAAAAATATTAGATAAGGTTGTGTTGAACCATCTTTAGTGCTCTAGACAAGACTTGAGGACAAGAGTTCAAATCTTTTGAAGATTTAAACTCTTTCAAGGTAATCAAAGTTAGTTTACCAAGTTTCTAATAAGCTCACGCTTCTGTACTTTTCATTCTGCTCTTCACGAATGCAGGGCGATGGAAGGCTTGCCATCTTGAGAGAGCATACAAAGTTAAAATTAGAACAGTGTTGCTCAACTGATATTCTCTAGGAATACAAAATGTTTGTCAGCTGTTTAAAATAAGACATTGTGCTTTCTTCATCATATTCAATAGATGAAGAAAAAAAGCTGGCATTGCAACACACCCTATTCTGGGGTTAGGGACTTCCTCCCAACTATTTGTATCTTTCCTTTGAAGACATGTAGTTCCTCATTGGATTTAATTAAAGATTAGTCATATGTTTATTACTTCTAATGAATGAGAGAAATCATCCCCTTAATGCAGTGTTTCCCAACCTTGGCAACTTGAAGATGTCTGGACTTCAACTCCCAGAATTCCCCAGCCAGCATTCGCTGGCTGGGGAATTCTGGGAGTTGAAGTCCAGACATCTTCAAGTTGCCAAGGTTGGGAAACACTGCCTTAATGAAACAAAGCAAATTACCACCAATGTTGAAAAATGTGCAAGTATCGATACAGATAACCTGATTGAAATACATTTTGTTGATCCTGTCAACCAGGAATTCTGAAAAGGCTACATCTACTGTTTCTGGATATTTATTTATTTACAATATTTGTGTAGCTGCGTATCTTAAAAACCAGTTTATAATCCAGAAATAAAACACCATACAGAACAATAAAAAATACCATTATCAATTGGAAATACTATGTCAGAGAGTTGATGCTACAGCAGTGGATGACAGATGACCAGTGGCTTATTCAATGTAAGACTACATTATATCCAATATTAATTTCCTTTTTAGAAAGAAATATTATCTGATCTGACTCAACTATTTATATAAAAAGAATGTTACTTACCAAGACTTTCAGGTGTCCATCATTATGAGAAGCTGCATTCAGATTATTCTGTGGTGTCTGTCTAGATGTACGTTATAAGGTTTATGGAATTGTATCTCCAGATCTGCATTTCTATCCATAATAGTTAAGAATAGGCAGTGGTGGGATTCAAATAAATTAACAACTGGTTCTCTGCCCTAATGACTGGGTGGGTGGGCATGGCATGGTGGGCATGGCCAGGGGGTGTGACAGGCAGCACTCAGCCTCCTGCACCCCCCTGGGAGCAAAAACAGGCTGCAGGGGGGTGCCACCCCCCTGCACCCCGTTTTGGGCCTAGTTGGCCTCCCTGCAGCCTCCTGGGAGCAAAAACGGGCTGTGGAGGGCCCATTTTCCACCTCTCTGGAGGCTGGAAATAGGCCCATTTTGGCCCTCCACAAGCCTCTGGGAGGCCCATTTTCCACCTCCCCGGGTGCCATGCACCCCCTGCACTTACCTGGGATCCAAAACGGGCCATGTGGGGACTCCTGGGAGGGGAGGGGAGGGGTGAGGTGGGATCAACCGGTTGTCAGAAGTACCAGTTCGCCGAACCGGATGTAAAATTAACATCCGGTTCACCCGAACCGGTCCAAACCGGCTGAATCCCATCTCTGGATAGGGGACAGAACATGCTGCATGGGGAATTCTGGGAATTGAAAACAATGATGTCACCAACCCGGTTCGGTTGGTGCCAGTCTGTGGGTGCCGCCATCTTTTTTATTATTATTATTATTTCTTCTGAGCATGTGCAGAAGCTGAGTTTCTGGCACTGTGCATGCGGTCGCCATCTTGATTTTGGATTTTTTAATTTAATTTTTTTGGATTTTTTGGCACTGTGCATGCCCGCGCGTGCACAAAGCGCAGGCACACCCATGAGGTGTGCCCACGTGGCACGGGAGAAAGCAAACTGGCAACGAGGTAAGTTAGAACCCACCCCTGTGTATATGTAATTGTATTATTAATGTTAGCACTGTGTAAAAAATATATTGGCCCAGTCATTACACTGTCCACAAAATATGATGGTTGTTAAAGGAAAACTACAAATAAAACATATACATTTAAAAAAAGGACTCAGATGGGCCTTGTTAGTTCTTGAAGGAGCAATCACTGGGAAACTTTAGGATTATTAGCTCAATTGAAAAGTAATAGTAATTTTTAAAAATTCCAGAAGAAATCATACTGTCAAGAAAGCTATATGGAGTTTGATTCTGATGAACCTCAAGGTTGACTCACCCTTCCAGCTTTTCAAAGTTAGTAAAATGAGGACCTGGCTTGTTGTGGGCAATATGGAAATAATGCTTCTACATTGTAAATTGCCCAGAGAGTGCTCTAAAGTGGTATGGGGTGGTATACAAGTCTAAATGCTACTGCTATTACAATAAGTCAAAAATTAAACTCAACTCAGAAGTGTCTCATACCTATCTAATGTATTAATGTTGAATTTCTTTCAGCAAGGCATATAATAAGCAACAAATTCAAACCACTAAAACAGCAGCATGTTAAAGACAACCAGTAACTACAACCTTTCCATTGTTGGAAGTAATATTCTTCTGGGTTCAGTTCCAAGTGGGGAAAAAGAACACTGGATTCATGGAAATTGCTTGGAAAGAAGGTTTTAATGGAGAACAAAGGAACAGGAGCACATGGCATGAGCTCTTGAACAGAAAAGGTGGATCACATGTTTTCAGGTGTTGGGTCGAGAGAAAAGGGCAGAAGAGATGCTGAGTCCCTTGCTTTATACTCTCTCTTGGGCCCCTCCCTAACGGTTTCCTGTTCCTATATAGAAATGTATTCCATTGGCTGTCAGATTCCCAGGGGCATGCTAGGGCAACTCTTGTGGGCTGTCCCAAGTCCTAGGCTTGACTGATGTAATCTTCCCAGGTCCTATGTTGTGTAATGAAAAGGCTTTGGGATTCCTATTATGGTTCTTCCTGTAGGTGCTTGTTATGTAAAATACTGTTTCAGGCTAGGTGGGGGGAATGAGCTGGGCTAGGCCATTCCTTGATGGCCCATTGGCAAGGGTGGGAGGGAGCTGGCACATTGACAATGGGTGGGAGCTAGTAAGATGAGTCTTTTGTCTGCTTAGAAGCATGTTTCCAGGGATATTCTACTGTATATGATATTCTGCCTTTTAATATTTCCTAGATATTTCATTTTTCCAGGAGGGGGTGGCTGCTAACTTCCTACACCATAATAAAAGTATAAAAGAATATATAAAATAATAAAAATTAAAAGAGTCTGTAAGGTCTGCAGTGATGAACAGGGGACTGGAAATAAGTCCTATGGATGAAACACTGAGAGTGTCAGCCCTGAGCCATTTTTGGAGCATCTTCAGGGCTGCCACAGCAAGGCTGGCTGTGGGAGCTGTGGGAACATGAGGGGGGAGATAGAGATAGCTGGGCGGATGTGTAGCCAAAATAACATTCTTTCCCGTGGGAGCTGAGGACGCTGTACCAGGTGTTGGAGGGGTGTGGACAAGAGCCAGCCGGAGCTGGGACTGCGACCTGATTGGGCCATGTGATGGACTTGTGACCTGGGGGCAAGAACTTGGGGTTTTGACTGGGTGGGTAAAACTCTGGGTCCTTCAGAGTCGTGTTTTCACCAGCTGTGCCAATATGACTGACAGAATAAGAATTATTCCTATCGAGACGATATAGGATCTTGCTTCCTTGAAGTCATCCTTACTTAGAAAATAAAACCGAGATTCAATTCAAATTAACAAAATATTTATTTCAGTACAAAAGTACTGAATATATAAACCTTATTAAGCTACATTATCTCAGCTAAGAAATCACGTCTGCCTCGGGCGAGGCTCACAGGAGAAGAAGGAAGGAGGAGACTTCTGGAATGCACAGATGTGCAGTAATACATGTCACATGTCTGCTGATTAGAAAAATACAGTAAACCTAGAAATATGGCAGAGGTGCTCAACTGGCAATGTTCACATCGTGACAATGACATTCCTAATAAATTCATACTTTGGGGAAACTTTAGACCAGTGGTTCCCAACCTTTCTAATGCCGCGACCCCTTTATATAGTTCCTCATGTTGTGGTGACCCGCAACCATAAAATTATTTTCGTTGCTACTTCATAACTGTAATTTTGCTACTGTTATGAATCGTAATGTAAATATCTAATATACAGGATGTATTTTCATTGTTACAAATTGAACATAATTAAAGCATAGGAATTAATCACAAAAACAATATGTAATTATGCCAGATCAGAAATTCTCGGGCCAGTCTTTGCAAGAGCACAAGGAATATCATCTTCCACAACAAGTCTACTTCTGTATTTAAACTTGATAACCAACAAGTGTACAGCAATATTTCTTAATCTCAGCAACTTTTAAGGTGCCTGGACTTCAACTCCCAGAATTCAAAGCAAAGCTGGCCCCTTAGCTGATGCCGTCAAAGCTCAGCCGCCAGGCGTCACAAACGCCTCTCACCAAATGGCACCTCTCCCGACCAATCGGAGGGCTCGGGCGAGTTGAGTCGATATGGCCAGGCTTGTGGCAGTGGGGGGGGGAGCTGAGGATGTCGGGGCGACCCCTGGGAAATGGTCGTTCGACCCCCAAAGGGGTCCCAACCCCCAGGTTGGGAACCACTGCTCTAGACCTCATGGTTTTGATTGCTTTGGGTCTGTTACTTGGAACCCTGACATAAAGAAGGTTTAGTTTTGAAAAGGGGGGGGGGGTATATGAAAGAATTCATCAAATATCCGAAAGACCTGTCCTCTATCAGCCTAGAAAGCAGGACACAGAATAATGAATTTACAGAAAGACAGCATGTTGAAAGTTAGGGGGGAAATCTGATACTAAGTGAAGTTTGCCAGTAGAACGATTGCTCTCCTTCACTGAACGTGTTCAAGAGAAACCTAATCTGATTACACTGATCTTTTGAAAGAGGACAGCCATCTATCACAGATACTTTAATTTGGATCCCTGGACCGAGTCTAAATGGCTCCATCCAAATTGATGTTCTTTCTGCTTCAGCCTAAAGCAATTGCAATTATGATTCTAATCTTGGTCCAAGTTCCGTCAAACTTAGATAAGCCAGATCAAATTAAAATGCTTAATTTAGAAAGTAGATTGTGGGGGGGGGGATTAAAAAACCCTGACTCTACAACACAGAAAATTATTTCTCTTTTACAAGAAGGAAATTGCAACATCATTATATATTACACATGAAACATTATGCAACATAAAATGCATTATACGTGAACACTTTCTTAAATATGTTTAGAAATATGTTATTCCTCACTTGCAAATAAAAACTTTCTTGAATAAATATTGTCTGCTAAGTATACAGACACACAAAATTTTCAGCCAAGTAGTGGGTGGATTTCATAATAGTGTGCTAAATATTTGGACAATGTTTGTTCCAGGTTTTTTTCCCCCCTCTGCTAGAATTAATCATCAGCATTAGACTGTGATACAGGCATTTAGACAAAAACTGAAAAGCTGCAGAACTTCCGTATATAGAAAGCATACCATATTTTAATCAAAAATAAGAATGAAATATGAAATGATAAGTGATATTGGCAAAATATTAGAATATTAAAACAAAATTGATCAGTTTGTTTCAGGGCTGACATTCAAATTTTCCCCCTATCGGTTCTGTGGGTGTGGCTTGGTGGGTGTGGCCAAGCCACGCCCACCAAGCCACGCCCAGAGAACCGACAGAAAAGTTCAGCCAAGTCTTCTAGCGTTCAATCTGGCTGCTTCTCGCCTCCTTCTCATGTTTCCTCTGTGTGTATGAGCCCGAGAAGGAGGAGAGAAGGAGTGAGTGGGAGGGGTGGGGAGGGGAGGGGTGGGGCAGGGAGGGGCCAGTCAGTGGTGCAATTTACCAGTTCTCTGAACTGCGCATAATCGCCACCACCGGTTCTATAGAACCTGTCCGAACCTGCTGAATTTTCCCCCTGGTTTGTTTCCAATCCGCATAAAAAACAAAAACAAAAAATGACTCCAGCTTTCAGTTCCTTTGAAGCTGAAAAGATGAAAAAAATTGAATGCTTTCCTCTATCACCACCCAAAAAAAGCAAGATAACCAATAAAAGATCATCAACTCAAGGTAGAAATATTTGCATAGAACTCCCCAAATTAATAGAAATCTCACTCGTTTTTATCTTGAGTTAAAGCAGTCTATCGGTTTTAGGGGAAAAGGTGTAGATTTTTTAAAAAAAATATATTTGCAAAACTCTTGACACGAATGTTTTATGTCACTCTTCGATTTATGACCACAGATAGAGAAACTTCCACTGCTAAGTGATGTGGTCATTTAAGTGAGTTGTGCCTAATTTCATAACCTTTTTTGCGGCGGTCTTTAGCAAATCACACAATCAGTAAGTGTGGTTTCCCCTAGTGACTCTTCTTATTGGAAGCCCCCTAGGAAGGTCACAAATGGCGAGCTTCCATAGGACCTCAGCGTGCTATAACCATTATAAATACTGACACATATTTGCCAAGTGTCTGAATTTTGATCACCTAACTTCAGGGACGCTGTGATAGTCATAAGTCACTTTTTACAGCACCTCTGTAACTTCAACCACTCACTAAATGAATGATTGGGGTGTATTGGGTGTTCAGGGAGGGGTAGCACCTCTGGTGTAGGGGCATGTCGTGTCCTTTTACGGCAGCAAATCTGACTTTGTATGTGATTTGAAGCATACAATTGCTTCTCCTAAGTCTGATAAAGACGATGTATTTATTTATTTTGTGAGATTTATATACCGCTTCACAGTGCAAGCACTCTCTAAGCGGTTTACACCAGTAAGCAATGTATATTTATATTGCCCCCAACAATCTGGGTCCTCATTTTACCTACCTCGGAAGGATGGAAGACTGAGTCAACCTTGAGCTGGTGAGAGTTGAACCGCTGACCTGCGGATCAGTGTCAACTACAGTGGCCTGCAGTACCTGCCTCTAACCGCTGCGCCACCTCGGCTCTTATGCTGAGAATGTCCACATTTTCCTGGACAATAAAGGCATTTATTGTAGCTGTCTTCTTAATAGCGGGGTGAAATTCAGCAGGTTCTGACAGGTTCTGGAGAACTGGTAGTGGAAATTTTGAGTAGTTCAGAGAACCGGAAAATACCACCTCTGGCTGGCCCCAGAGTGGGGTGGGAATGGAGATTTTGCAGTATCCTTCCCCTGCCATGCCCACCAAGCCACGCCCACAGAACCATTAGGAAAACATTTTGAATTTCACCCCTGCTTAATAGTGCCACGTTTTGCCATATGCAGCAACCATGACAAAGTTAAACTGATTGAAGTAACTTCTCTCCCCTCCCCCCCCCCCACTTTGTCATGCTTGATACTCTCACTTACTAGCTTTCAGTGCCAACTGGTGACTTATTGTTCATCCAGCGTTGGGTCAACTCCATAGTGTTTCACTGATGATGTTAACATCATGCTGTTTGCTTATTTTATTTTTATTTTGCAATAGTACTTAGCATGGGGAACATCAATTTGGGGTTTACTTTGAATGAAAACCGACTAATGTTTTAATTAAAGAAAGAAAACAAATAAATCAAATGTTTGGTGCAAATGAATATAACACCTTCTCCACCTCCTTCTCCCCCCAAAAGTCCTAGATAGCTGGAGGAAGATTACCTTATTGATTTACTATCAGATACAACCTCACTGCAAAGGTGTTAATTTCTGCATTGCCAATTACGGAAAGAATGACACTGTCTTATGTAGCTGTGAAACTGAATATCCCTTGAAGACAAGGGAGTCAATCAGTTTCTACTTATGCATTCCAAGATAGCTACAATGAGTCCCCTAGGCTGCCAGAGGCAAACCATCACTCAGTTTTGAACCTACTAATGACTGACTGTTTCCTTGAAGTGATGTGATCAGCAGAGGAAATACTCATACTTCAAGCATCTGATTCCAGCAGCTGAGGAGAGAGAGAGGGGGGGGAGAGAGATACAGAGGGGGGGGGAGAGAGAAGATAGGTGGATTAAAGGGATTATAGACACACACACACCCCTTGGGACATCTAAAAGAAATACAGGCTGAGATAGGGAACATTTGCCTGTGTAATCACCAGCAATGAAGCCCAAGTAAGAGTCACTGGTTTTTTGGGGGGGTTGGATTTTTGGGGATGGTGGTGGTGGCATAGAAATGCAAGACAGCCAGGCTCTGATGGTAAAGGTAAAGGTTTCCCCTGTCCAATCATGCCTGATTCTGGGGAGGGGAGGGAGTGCTCATCTCCATTTCCTACCCAAGGAGCCAGCATTATATCAAGATACTTCGGTGGTCATGTGGCCAGCATGACTATATACTGAGGTGTACAGAATGCTGTCACCTTTCCACCAAAGTGGTACCTATTTATCTAGTTGCATTTGCATGATTTCGAATTGCTAGTTGGGCTCAGGAGCTGGGGCAAGTAAAAGGAGCTCACGCTATCACATGGTGCTTGGGTCTCAAACCCGAGCTGTCAGCTTTCCAGCTGTCAAGCTCAATGTCTTTAACCACTGAGCCATTGAGCCCCCCCCCCTGATGGTAACAAGCAAAATTACATTTTATATTATAATATGCAGGTTAAAGTTTTATCAGTTTTTAAAAGGAACAGTATCATATCACCACCAATGAACTTTCTTAATATTAAAATGAAATTTACACACACACAGGCTTACACACACGTATACAACATAAACTTTCTTGAAATTTGGTATTAAGCTAATGCAAGACCAACATCATGCAGAGTTTGGAATTTACTTTGGGTATACTTTTAGTAAGAAAAGTTGTTATCAACCAGATTCTACCTACTTCTGAGATGGATCTCCTCCTGCTTAGGCTCATATGAAGGACGTTTATATCTCTAGCCAACTCTCCTTTTGTGCAATGTACAAATATGAGTGATAATGGCATGAGTGTTATATTTTAATTTGATACAGAATAGTAATCCCAAAAATATTTTTTCATCCAATGACGAACTATTATAGGCTGTGTACATCATCATTATCATCACTATTCTCTTGTAATGACATTCTGATTAACCAGAACGAAATGGAAACAGGAATAATCATATAAAAATAGAATGACTAAATGGAGATTTTAGTATCCATCATCTATTATTTAATGTTGTAAAAGCCACAAACATTTTTATGTTCATAGAGCTTTGACACATTTTAACAGTGCCTCATCTGGGAAGCTTAAAATGTTTCTGACATTTTAACTTGTTTTGTTCCTTATCTATTTGGAATGCGTGACAAATTGTGTTTTCAAAATCTGTAAATTTGTATTTGACTAATGCCCAGAAAGGTTCCTTCAACCTCCAATGCAATTCTTTCTCTATAGGCATTGTTTAGTCTAGTTTGCCAAATATTCTCTCCTCTTCTCCCTCAAATAGCCCACATAATTATTTAGTCTTTGGATTAATCTGTAAACTATGCACTCCTATTAATGTAAACTCAATATTTGCAAAAATATTCTTAGCAATATTTATTTGCAGTAACAGGTCACTGTATTATAATCCCCTCAATCTCTGATCATTAATTAGGTACAATTTGCTGATCAAGAAATTATATAAAAGCCAGTTTGGTTTAGTGATTAAGGCACCAGGCTAGAAAATGGGAGACTGTGAGTCTCGCCTTTAGCCATGAGAGCCAGCTGGGTGACTTTGGGCCATTCACTCTGTCTCAGCCCAAACCACCTCACAAGGTTCTTCTTGTAGGGAAAATAAGAGGAGAAAAGTACCGTATTTTTAGGAGTATAAGATGCACCGGAGTATAAGACGCACCTTAGTTTTGGAGGAGGAAAATAGGGGGGAAAATCTACCTACCAGGTATTCATCTGGCTAGTGTCCTTAGTCTGTTCAGCTTCAGCACATTATTTTATCCTCTGGTTAGGGCTGAAAAAACCTTTTTCGGAGGGAGTAGGAATGAAAACAAGCCTGCAAAGACTTAGGGCAGGAAAAACTGCTTTGGAGGGAGTAGGAATAAAAATAAATGCAGCAAGCCAGGAAGATCGTTAGCACCGCGTTAGGGCTGAAAAGCACCGCTTTTTCAGAGGGAGTAGGAATGAAAACAAGCCTGCAAAGACTTAGGGCAGGAAAAAACCTTCTTCGGAGGGAATAGGAAGCCGGGAAGAACATTAGCACCTCGTTAGGGCTGAAAAAAAACCTTCGAAAAAGCTACATTCGAAGTATAAGACGCACCCAAATTTTCAGCCTCTTTTAGGGAGGAAAAAGGTGCGTCATACTCCAAAAAATACGGTATGTTGGATATGTTCACCGCCTTGACTTATTTGTAAAATAATAAAGACAGGATATATAAAAATATACATAAATATGAAAAATGAATGAATGAATGAATGAATGAATGAATGAATGAATGAATGAATGAATGAATGAATGAATGAATATAATCTTCACCCCTGGCTTGGACTCCTACATATTTATCAAGATTGTCAGTACAGAGCTCACTAGTAAAATGTTCTCACCACTCCTCTTATTGTGCTGTCCATGACTTTTCAGTCCCACCTGCCTATAAGTGCTTCCTTCCCCAACTGTACTAAACTCAGTGTTGGTCCTCTGTCCTTGATGCTCAAGGCCACTTTTTAAATTTCTTTGGTATGGGCCTCATTTATTCATTAGGCTATTGGTATGTGTTCCATTTCTCTCCTTTTTTTTACCCTTAATAATCTGGTTCCCCAAATTTCCACTTCCTTGTCCTTTGCCTTCTTGTGTGTCCTCTACAGAGCTATACTTATTTTATCTATAATTGCTTTTAATCTGGCTACTTTTTTTTGCTTCCTTCTATGTTGGATGCAACTTCTCACTTGTCTCAATGGCATGCAAAGTTTACAGTATAAGTACATAGTTTGTTTGTACATGGATATTTTACTGATGGCTGCCACCTGGATAAAATTCTTGGCTTTAGGAAAGTTAGCTTTCTCTCTAAATGGAATGTTCCATTACTTTGAAGATTTAGGGTTCTGTTTGGTAATGTTTAAGGGAATAAAAGATGAATATTTAAACAGAGTTTGATTCTCCCAGTCCAAAGGACAAATGTTTTGTCCTGAACATGCAAGCATCTCTATTGGTGATCATATGCCATGGGGCATATACCCGTATTTTTTGGAGTATAAGACGCACCTTTTTACCCCCAAAAAGAGGGTGAAAACTTGGCTGTGTCTTATACACCGAATGTAGCCCCACCCAGCCACCCCCACCCTTTGGCCTCTGCCTCCCAGCAATTTACCTCCTTGCAGCAAACAGTGCAGAGCCTGATTAGCACAAGCAACTGATTATCGGCCTCCTGACCAGCAGCTGATTGAGACTGCAGGCAGGCCCACATGCTAAAATGAAAGTGAAACTAAAACTGCAAAGAGGCAAATTGCTGGGAGGAAGAGGCAGAGGCAGAATTTTATTTTCTTGTGCTAATCAGTTGCTGAAACTGGATGCAAGGAGGTAAGTCAATAACTATAAAGGTCTATAGAATGTTCACATTATTAGACTTATTTTTTAAAGACTGCTTTATTATTGTTCTAGACAACTTAACAAAATGAAGAAGCTTTGTAAAAGAAATGCTTGATCTGAAGAGGCCCAGTGCTATTGTATCTTCTTTTAAATAGCAGAGAATAATGTATACTTCAAGAAAGCCACATCAATTTTAACAGCATCTGTACAACTATAATCTGAAATGTAACAGTGTCCTGTTTAGTATTAAGATAAGGCAGCTGAGTTAAACCCTGACTTAGTTATGTTTGGAGTAGATCTATTTAAATAATTGGGAGGAGTTAGTGTGACTACATTTAAGAAAACTTTCTGGCATTAATATACTGCCATAATGTACATTTCTCCAATTCTTTGCTATTTCTATGGGTCAGGCACACATGCACAGAAATACACAGCGAACAGTGTATATCATCTGTACTGTTTGCTGTTTTCTGGGAGGCAAATTGCTGGGAGGCAGAGGCAGATTTCCCCCCCCCCTTGTTTTCCTGCCCCAAAACTAAGGTGCGTCTTATACTCCGAAAAATACGGCATGTGTAAAGCTTTGCTTAGACTTAAGACCAAAAATAAGTTATTTTTATAAATGATACAGCTTGAATAAAAGTTATTTCTACTGTATTTCTCTGTCAGTGTTAATACTGGTAATACCTCAAGGCAACAAATATAGGTAGTCCTCATTTAGTGACCACAATTGAGATTTGCAACTTGGTCATAAAACAAAACACTTGTTAAGTGAAGCCATAAGTGTGCTTAAGATCTTATTTCAGCTTCCCTTTGTTTTACAAACCTGCGAAAATCATAAATGTAAGGATTGGTTGTAAACTTACATTTTCATCACCATAGTAAATGCAAACAGTCGCTAAACGAGGCAGTTGCTAAACAAACACTCATACCTTCCACCTGTGATCTCTGCCCAAAAACAAGAGTGAACAGCTAGCAGAAAGGGTGATATAGAAATCTGTCCCAGGCAGCTTCCATTTACACTAGCAATGACAACAAACATGGCTATTTTTTTTAAACTAGCTTCCTTGTAAAAATAAAGGTATGATTATGAGCTACCTCCTTTCTTTCATTGAAAGTTGAAATGTGCATCTCTATAAAGGCATCTATGTCTTTAGGTGTGTTCCTGTGCATCTATACGTGCATGGGAGAAGATTGTTTGAAGGAGAGATTCATTGACGCAATTCAAGGTGTTGGTTATTACCTTTAAAGCCCTATATGGCTCAGGACCAGGATACCTTCGGGACCGCATCCTACCACATACCTCCCTATGACCGGTTAGGTCCCACAGAGTCGGCCTCCTCCAGGTCCCGTCAACCAAGCAATGCCGGTTGGTGGGTCCGTGGGGGAGAGCCTTCTCTGTGGCGGCTCCGTCTCTGTGGAACAAACTATCGCCGGAGATCCGGACTATCCCCTCCTTACTGGCCTTTCGTAAAGCCGTTAAAACCTGGCTCTTCCGGCAGGCGTATGAATGATGGGAATTGTTTTTAATTTTTATATGTATTTTTAATTTTTTTCTATTGTTGTTTTCTATTGATTGTTCATCTTTATGTTGTACGCCGCCCTGAGTCCCCCGGGAGTTGGCCGGCCTATAAGAGCGAATAAAAAATTAAATTAAATTAAATTAAATTAAATTAAATTAAATTAAATTAAATTAAATTAAATTAAATTAAATTAAATTAAATTAAATTAAATTAAATTAAATTAAATTAAATTAAATTAAATTAAATTAAATTAAATTAAATTAAATTAAATTAAATTAAATTAAATTAAATTAAATTATTAAGGCAAAAGTTGTGCAAAATGTCAGAAGGGAGCTTTGTTCCAGAAGCTGAAAGAGATTTCTCCTCATACCTTGTGCATGAACAAAATCTTTGAGCTCATGCATAGAAATTAGAGGTGAATAATGTCACTAGCGCAGGGTAAAGCATGTCAGTGAAGGAAAGTGCAACCACATCTCTAGCAGAGGTCTATTTGTGAGAAATTTGTGTGAGTCTACCTATCTGCTATGTTCCTAAAACTGTGTTCCTAAAACCCTTACACCAAAGGTTTGCCTGAGTTGTATAGTACTGGGGATATTGAGAGAAGTTCACAGTACACAAGATGAGAAGATATGGTGTCAATTTCAGGGCAGGCTGCTTAGTTTATTTGCAATGCACATGCTTTTTCCAGCATGCAAAAAGTCCTGATTTTTAATTCCCATTGGTCCTTATTAAAATATTTCATAGAGGAAGAGCTCAGCCAACGGAGTTGGAGAGTCACTGTATATCATAAGTCAACTGATTGGTCTAAAAATTAAATTGAGCTCCTAGCATTGTCCCAACAGAGTTTGTCCAGTGTCAGCTGCACATCAAATTACAGTGGACTTCCCAAATTACTTGGGAAAGTGGCACTTTTTTGATTACATATCATCTTATGTCTTGATTCAAGCAGATGATGGTTGTGTAAGCAGAGAAGGAGCACGTCTTTTTTGCTGTGGCTTTTCAACAAAACGTTTCTCAACGTCTTTGAAATCTAAATGCCTTTACATTTAAAAACTTAGTCATAAAATTGTGCCTAAAACTTGAGGGTTGGTGAGGAGAAGGTTATTAGTTTAAAATTTGCGATATACAGCTCTTCTGTGAAAATATTCACATTTACATAAAGTGCATATGTAAACAATATTCCATGCTACTAGAAAAAGTGTTTTTTCAAAATATCGGAAACTGAAGTAGTGATCAAACAGTGTTGACAGAAAGGGTAAGAGAGAAAATGTTTTAAGATGCAATAGTGCCTAGAAATCCTAGATTTCTAGGAACTGGAAGATACGAGGTGATTATTGTTTGGAAGATATGAGCCGAGGTGGCACAGTGGTTAAATGCAGCTACTGCAGGCTACTCCAGCTGACTGCTAGTTCAGCAGTTCAGCTGTTCAAATCTCACCGGCTCAAGGTTGACTCAGCCTTCCATCCTTCTGAGGTGGGTAAAATGAGGACCCAGATTGTTGGGGGCAATATGCTGAACTCTGTAAACCGCTTAGAGAGGGCTGTAAAGCACTATGAAGCGGTATATAAGTCTAAGTGCTATTGCTATTGCTATTGCTAAGAATGGTATAAAGAAGTATGGGATATTGCATAAATGATAAATTGACATGCAATATTAAAGTAAGGAGAGGCATAATAAAAGTGAATGAATTTGATGGAATTTTGAAACAATTCCTAATGTTTTTGTTTTCTGGGGGAAGTGGGATACCACCACAAGAAGAGGCTTTAAGATTTTGGAAGCAGGAATGATCCCGAGGGGTGGGGGAGCACTTATTGATTGGTTGTATTGTGTTTAGCAATTTATGTTTAAGCAAATAATTGTTATATATTATGATTTATGTATGTTTAGGTGATTGCATTATTTGTAGTTTTATTTAGCATATTCTTAAAAAAAGATGCAATAGTGCCATTTGCTCAAAAAAAAATCAGAAGGAGGTTGGTAGCACCTTTTGTCATTACAGCAACAATTTCTATTAAAAGATGTCAGCTTTCATGAGATGCATCTCACTTCATCAGAGATACAGAGCGGCTAGGCAGATGTAGGATTAAAATTGGGATGAAGGCAGGGAGACTATGCCGTTGCAGGTTACATGTGAGACAATTAACAATTGTGTTGTTTGTGGGGACTTCCTGAAATTGCCTGAATTTTTTTGATGTATATGAGCTTAGCAATTTCTTGCTCAGTGTTGCTTTTACATTCATTTCCCCCCCAAAACAGTTGCTTTGAGATCTACCAAAGAATAACCAAAGTGTGCATAAGCGCACCATTGTGCCTACCATCCCTGTCCTACTGTCCTATCGTCCAAATGTACCTATACCTACTTTGCTTTTGTTTATGTTTATACCATACCTGTTATCTTGTACACATTTTGACAAATAAAATAAATAAACAAATAAATATCCTGAGAAGTTAAAATGCTCTGATATTAATTTGTCCTTGTTTGAATCTTGATAGCAATAGCACTTAGACTTATATACCGCTTCATAGTGCTTTACAGCCCTCTCTAAGCGGTTTACAGAGTTCAGCATATTGCCCCCAACAATCTGGGTCCTCATTTTACCCACCTCAGAAGGATGGAAGGCTGAGTCAACCTTGAGCCGGTGAGATTTGAACAGCTGAACTGCTGAACTAGCAGTCAGCTGGAGTAGCCTGCAGTAGCTGCATTTAACCACTGCGCCACCTCAGCTCAAACCTGATGTCAAACCTGTGTCCATAAATGGCTTTGCACAAAGTTTGTAACATTTGTCCTATATGGAACCTAGAGTGTCACTTTGCACAGAGTATAATTTAGATATCTTGGAAAAGGAATAACGCTAAGATCAACGAAGTATGCATTCCTGTTGCTAAGAGGAAAAACACAGGAAAAACACAGGAGGGGAGTGCCAGACATTTAGAAGCTTCCGAATGAATCGTTTAATACTTTTAAAGGGCAGAAGAAGTGGAAAATGCCAACCTCTCACTTATCCTGAGCTTCTCCTTTTCTGATGCCTTGGATGAAATTCCCAAATAACTGGAGTGACAGAGGTGATAATTAATCTCATTGACGTGATGTTTGATCTTTTCCCGGACATCAGACATTAGAAATGAAACCGCAGTTTAAAAGTCTAAGTAAAAATATTTATTTCGGTACAAAAACAATAAATCCTCATTTGTTTACATCTCTAATATAAATGTGCGTCTTCTCTCAATGGAAGACAGAGCAAGAAGGGTAGAGCGGAGAATGGAATGCACACATGCGTACAAGAACATATCAATCACATGCTCAGGAATGAACCATTATATTGAATAGGGATGCATCTCCCTGCATATACATGTAACAGGCAATAATCACACCGTGACATGGAGCACCACTTGAACACCATTGTCATTGACAAAATCACCACCAGTGAATTGCAAAAGGCAGTTTTGCTCTGAACAGCTAACAACCTGTGATCATACCTTTAAGACCACAAATCATCCCCATCTGCCTATCCCAGGTCCTCTTCAAAAATTCCAAATAACATTCTGTACCTCTGGCTGACTATGCGACGAACCATAACAATAATTATAATGGATTTAAAATGGGTTGATGTCCTCATGTGCCACTCCATTTCTGTTTTTGCTAAGACCGTCCTGTTATTGAAGGACTTAAAACTTAACCCGAGTGGCAGCTTGGTTAGTAAAATAGTTTCTGCTTGTTAAAAAGCACTGACCTGGTGCAAAGAAGCACAAATATAGGAACAGCTTATTCAGCTCAATAAAACAGAAGTGAAACTTCCAGGGACAGTGGGGAGAAGAACACTTGCTGACACCATATCTGCTTCTATGAAATAAGCCAAGGGGGACTCTGGGTTGCCAAAGGAAGAGTACTCTAGCTTTGGGACGTGACTATCTGACTAAGATTGTGGCATTACTATATAAGCTGATTCCCCACAGTTGCCAGAGTTCTTGTGAACTCCCAAGCAAAGGAAAAGCTAAGAAAGTCCATTTCATTCCTAAAAGGTTACACATTTCTTTTATAGATACCAATCAGGATCCTCTTGCTATGGAATCCAATAGGTTAATTAGATTTTGTGGGTCAAAAGAGAACAAATTCCACCTTAAAAAAAATAAGGTTGATTACTCATAGCCTACTGATCTTATGTAAACCATGAAGGCATGTTTTCATATACACAAACACAATGACAATTCCAATAAAAGGCAGGAATATGAGCAGGAAACTTCGGGAATAAATGCATGTCTATTTCTGTTTTTAAATTATCAGGGATTGTGAGCTTTATTCCTGTTTTAGGCATGAAAGCCAGCTGGGTGACCTTGGGCCGATCACTCTTTCTCGGTCCAATTCACCTCACAAGGTTGTTGTTGTTGTGGGAGAACGGGAGGAGAAAGGTGTGTTGGATAAGTTCACCGCCTTGAGTTATTTGCAAAAAGGATAAAGATCCTGGTGAATAGGGAGGAAAACAGCACATTTCCTGTCAATCATTTCAAAATCTTCATTGCTCTTCTTTTAAAAGAAATGCTCAAGCATGTTTCATGCAACCACTTTGGTTGCCACTTATTTTACTTCTAAGAAAAAAGGTTGGATGTCACCTGAAGAAAATGTCTACCGTGCATAAATATTGAAGCAATGAAAAAGAGAGCTTATTTCTAAGCAGAAGCAAAGCTTCGCCTAACAAAACAATAAAGGAGCACAAAGCCACATTTTCAGTCTTATTCTGTAACTTAGACAGAGTACCTGAACTCCAAATGAACATTATTTTCATGGGTTGGTTTGATTGCAATTTTGAGAAAGATGGTGTGGGACTCAGTCTTGAAGAATCTTTTTGTATTACTAGTGCTGAACAGCCCAGGAAAAGATAAATGTTATTCTCCATAGTGGGTGGAGCTAGCCGCCAAGATTGGGTATTGGCACAGCCTTCTAGCCAATTATGACTGAGTCTGGAAAAGTATAAAAGGTGGCTCTAGGCCTAGATTCCCCCTCTTTTTTGACTCAGTCACAGCCATTGACTGTGCCTTTTTCATCATCTATCTTCTATTAATAATTGTAAATTTTTGGTTCTATTCAGAATTATTATTATTATTATTATTATTATTTTTATCCTTTCCCTTTCGAGCTCCTCAGTATGGCTATACCTGGGTGAAGCAGTTGGCCGCAAGTCTGACTGCTGCTCGCCCCTCCAGCCGAAGGCCCAGCAAGATTTTTGTTTTTTCTTTTTCTCCATACATTAATTTCCGGCTGTGGAGGGAGTGGGAAAGGGCCCCCTTATCACCACGGGGCAGCGGTGAACTCACCGCGCACCTGGGCGTGGAGCGAGGCTTGTATTTTTCTTTTTTCTGTCTCCTTGCCAGACACCAAGGGCCAACCTGACAGGTGAAGGCCTCTAATGTTGGGTTTCACAGCTGCTACCTGCCTGGGAGAGCCGAGGGGCCAAGGGGCAGAGCATGCTGCCAGATTAAATTTTTGGGTGCCTTGGCATCTGGCCGGTCCAGCGCAAGCGGTCCGAGCCACTAACGAGCCTTCCGATCCCCAGCTGACCCTCAAAGATAAAGGGATCGGAAGCGCCGAAGACCTCGCTCGCAGCCAGGCGGGATTCGCGCAAGCCATCCGGACCGTTTTTGATGCTGCCTATAAACAGCTGTTTCGGCCTTGGCTGGGTTCGCGCAAGCCGCCCACGCCACATTTAACTCGCTTGCAGATCGGCCGGATTCGCGCAAGCCATCCGGACCGTTTTTGATGCTGCCTATAAACAGCTGAACTTGGCCAGACTTGCGCAAGCGGTCAATGCCTCAAATAGCCTCTGAACACCAGCTGCTGTGCCCGAGAAGCTGACAGATAATTTGGCCAGACCTGCACAAGCGGTCAGTGCCCAGCCAAGCCTCCAAACGTCAGCTGGAGACCTTCAAAGAGCTGAAAGCAATATTTTTGCTGGTTCCTTTTTTGCTCCCTGTCTTGTGCCTGCTTGCAGAGGAAGCTGGCTGAGGGCATGTTCCCTCTTTTTTTTTTTTTTTTTTTTTGCTTGAAACTTCAGAAATCAGTCAGTCTGCTCCAGGGGACTCAGAAACTGACAGTTAGTGGCTAGGCCTTAGCAGACTCCTTTCTCCTCGGCTGGAACTAATTGCCTCAGGAGACAGTCAGCCATTTTAGGAGTGCCTCGTGGGTGGCCGCCATTTTGAATTACACAGGACCGCCCACTTCAAAAAATTTTCTCCTTTCCTTTGAGGCCTCCTTTATTTAACTTGCCTTCTGTGCAATGGCTGACAAGAGCCAGCAATCTGACAAGGCTCCTTTGATCCAAGGCCCTGTCGGTACCTGCCTCTAGTGCCTGGGCCGTCTGCTTCCATTTGAGCTTCTCTGCATTGCTCTGCTTGTCTTCAGCCTGGTAAGTGTGCAGGCAGTCTTTGAGAGTGCCGGTAGCCATCTTGAAGTCTCCCACAGGGTGGCAGCCATTTTGATTGCCCTCAGAATTGAAGGCACTAAGGGCGTGGCCTTTTTGTTTCAAATACCAAAAGTGGGCAGACACCATATTGAAGTCACATCAAGGGCGGTGGCCATTTTGGATGCCCTTTCTTGCCGGTGGCCATTTTTAAGGCCTAATATGGGCATTGGCCATTTTGAAAGACCAACTAAGGGCAACTGCCATCTTGTTGACCTCATTTAAGGGCGGTGGCCATTTTAAGTGACTGTTTGGACCTACTAATTTACCCAGGCCTTTCTGAGGCCTACCTTGTTGACAGAGGCCTTAGATAAATATGGATACTGTTATTCTAATTGAGCTGACAAAAATTCAGACTAGCTGCCTGTAGGTCTGCCTCAGGAGTACCTGTTAAAGCATCAACTTAGAATGAAGATTCTATCTATATTTTAAAAATGGCTTGAACAAGGGCTTTCAGCAGAATTTAGAAGTAGTAAGCTACAGATCTCACATAAAAGGAACTAATTAGCCTAGTGAGTAACTCCAGTAACAGTTTAAAACCAAGCTTTTTTTTTTCTGGAGTCTGTGAGCCCAGCATAACTGGAACTATATACAATGTATATAACTATATACAAACTATCAATTTTTTCCAGTATTTGAAAGTATCAGTTTTTCATGAACTGAACTTTAAGACAAAGAGACCATGATTTGTAAATTGGAGTTGATTTTAAAATGATGCCTTTTACAAAGGATATTGCCCCATCCAGAGTACTCTGCCCTACTCATTCCTACCTAGCATCCCCCAGGAAGGATGCCAGGGAATTCTCATTAGCTCCCTCTGGCATTTGGAACCAGACAGCCCCACACTCCAGACAGCTCCACCCACAAGCCAAAATCAACCTACTGCTCAATCAGCAGCAGCTCAAGCGGATGTCCAAGCTAGGTCAATGGAGTCCATGGTGGTGACGCGCAGATGGCCTGGCTTTGCAGCTGGCCAATTGACATGCGGTACAAGTGGAAATTAGCCTCTGCCCCGATCACCAGGCAGTCCTTGTTTGGTGAGGCCCTGAATCCCATCCTGCTTGATACTAAGGACAAGCGCAAGGTCCTTCCCTCAGCCACCCAGAAAGCCCCTTTCCGTGCCACCCCCTTACCAAGGAGGGCTTCCAGGGGGGCCTTCCAGTCTTCCAATAGACATCAGGGTAACTACTAGGGACAGTATCAGGGGCATAGCCAAGGGCAATGCAGTTCCCATCAGAGATTCTCTTCGGGCCAACCCTTCAGGGGTAACCAATTCATACGGCCCTTTAGAGGGGCCGGCGGTCGCCTTTTCCACCAGAACAAGTAACTTCTGGCTGATCCTCCCACAGGGGGTTGCCTGGCTCCCTATGCCAGTGGATGGGAGGAAATCACCAATGATGCATGGGTTTGTAAGACCCTGGTTTCAGCGCTCTCACTTGAATTCATTTCCACCCCCACCCCCCGAGGTTCTTCTCCGCTGCCCCTTGTCATCAAATTCTGCAAAACGGGTCCTCATGAATCAGGCCATCCAGCACATCCTGGACATTCGAGTCATCCACCAAGTGCCTAAGGACCAACAGGGGCAGGGTTTCTACTCCATGCTGTTTGTAGTGCCCAAATCCTCGGGAGGATGGAGAGCCATTTTGGACCTCAAGTGTCTCAACAGGTATGTCATTCATTTAAAAAAAAAATTCAAAATGCACACCCTGAAATCAACTCTGGCAAGTGCTCGGAAGGGAATCTACTCACGTCCATAGATCTCTTGGAGGATTACCTCCACATCCCAATTCGGCCATCTCACCGCCAATACTTACGGTTTTGCTATGCAGGGGTGCATTATGAATATGGGGTGCTCCACTTTGGCCTGTCCTCAGCGCCAAGGGTCTTCACCAAGGTCCTGGCAGCCTTGACCACTCACTTCAGATCCATTCCCATCAGGATCCAGTGCTATCTGGACGATATTCTCATCTCCTCAGCCTCCCCTTCTCAGGCTGAGAGAGATGTCCAGGTAGTGCTTAACACGCTGGAACTCCAAGGCTTCTTGGTCAACCGATCCAAGAGTCAGCTTGTCCCCGCCACCAGAATTGTCCATCTGGGTGCAATCATTGATTCCCTGGGGTGTAAGGTGTACCTGTCCCAGGATCGGAGAGACAGTCTATTGGCTTTAACCCAGCAAGTTCTGAGGCAAAACTCAGCTCCACTGAATTTGCTGTCCTCCCTCCTGGGCAAGATGATTCGGCCATTCACATTGTCCCATGGGCTCACTTACACTCCAGAGACCTCCAATGGCTCCTTCCCTATCAGCGTCAGGGAAGGGCCCATTCCCCAGTCAAAGTGAGACTCCAGCCCTCAGTCAGGAAGTCTCTGATTTGGTGGACCACCTCTGCTGTCCACAGGGGCACCTGCTTCCTTCCCCCAAGACAAATCTTAGTCACCACCAATGACAGCCTATCGGGTTGGGGGGTACACGCGGAAGCACAGGTGGCACAGGGCACATGGTCGTTAACTGAGACACCTCTAAGCATAAACGTTTTGGAGCTACGGGCTGTGTTCCTTGCTCTGCAGCAGTTCAGACCTCTTGTGGAGAACTCTCATGTCATGATACTTACTGACAATGTGGCCACCACCAAGGTCCACATAAACAGACAGGGTGGGACCATGTTAGGACAGCTCATGTCAGAGGCCATGTGGTTGGGGCTATGGGCAGAACAATACTTATTGTCTCTTTCTGCTGAACACATCTCTGGGGTAAGCAACATCAGGGCAGACTGGCTCAGCCGGAACCAGATAGACCACTCAGAGTGGAGCTTACACCCAGACCTTTTCCACCAACTTGTGGGTCAATTCGGTCAACCTGTGATGGACCTTTTTGCCACCCCGGGGAATGCCCAGCTGCCCAGGTTTCTGTCCCAGTATCAAACTCAGGGTGCGGAAGGGGTGGACGCCCTCCGCTGCACCTGGCCTCAGGGGTTGCTTTACGCTTTTCCCCCCATCCTCATCATTCCGCAGGTCATCCGGAAACTCCTGGAAGAAAGAGCCGAGGTGGTACTTCTGGCACCCGACTGGCCAAGGAGAACCTGGTATGCCGACCTGGTCTCCTTGTCGGTCTCACCCCCTTGGAGGATCCCTCCGACAGAGTGGTCGCTGCTCCAGGGATCAGTGCAGCATCCAGAGCCGCACTGGTTGCAACTGACCGCCTGGCACTTGAGCGGCTCACTCTGAGGAGCCGCCAAATCCCTGAGGACGTTATGGAAGTCTTGCTTGACTCTCGCAGACCGTCCACGCATTGTATTTATGCAGCCTCTTGGAAGGCTTTCTGCTCATGGTGTGCTAGGGAGGGTTATTCCCCACTGGATCTTTCGGTCATAAATGTCCTTTAATTCCTATGCCAGGGGCTAGCTAAGGGTCTTTCCCCAAGTACCCTCCACCGCCAGATTGCTGCCCTGCCACGGTGCTGTCTTGTCCCTCTCTGGGGAAACTCTCTGCTCACCCCTTAGTCTCCAGGTTCCTAAAGGGCACAATGAATAGATGCCCTCCTGTAGTGCATAGGTATCCCACCTGGGACTTGTCCAAAGTATTATTAGCACTCATGGGGGGCGCCTTTGAGCCTTTGCACTCCGTCTCTCTGGCCCACTTAACATACAAGGTGGTTTTCCTGGGGCTGTCACCTCTGCCCGTCGCATTTCCGAACTGGCAGCCCTTTCCATCAGGAGTGACCTCTGTGTGTTCCACCAGGACACGGTGGTTTTGCGGTTGGATCCCACCTTTCTGCCAAAGGTAAACTCTTACTTTCATTGGGCTCAGGAGGTGGTATTACCTTCCTTTTACCCTTCTTCATCCTCAGACATTGAAAGACAGTGGCACCTCCTGGACATGAGGCGCGCACTGCACACTTACATACAAAGGACCTCTGCCTTTCGCAAGACTGAGGCCTTGTTTGTCTCTTTCCACCACACTTCCTTGGGGAGGAAAGCATCCTCTGTCATGGTGGGTCGGTGGGTTTGTAATGTCATTAACACTGCATATGAACAAATGTCCTTGCCATGACCCACCAGGATTACGGCCCATTCCACATGCAGTGGCAGCCACCACTGCGGCTTGGAACACGAGGGCTTCCATCGAGGAGATCTGCCGGACTGCCACTTGGGCATCTCCAACGCCATTTGTCCGGCACTACAGACTGGACACCTTCGCCTCTCAGGAGGCTGACCTTAATTTAATTTAATTTAATTTAATAGATTTGTATGCCGCCCAACTCCCGGGGGACTCTGGGCGGCTCACAACATATCCAAATCTATTATAATAAAAACATCACAGTTAAAAAGATATAGAAAAATTAAAAAGAAAATCTCCAACATTCATAACAAGGGGGGAGACCCAGAGATAATATGCTCGGTCTCACTTTCACCCCGCCTGCCGGAAGAGCCACGTTTTTATTGCTTTCCGGAAGGCCAGCAGGGTGGGGATGGCTCTGATCTCCGGAGGAAGTTGGTTCCATAGGGAGGGAGCTCCCACAGAGAAGGCTCTCCCCCTAGGCCCCGCCAACCGACATTGTTTGGTTGATGGGACCTGGAGAAGACCCACTCTGTGGGACCTAACTGGTCGTAGGGAGGTATGCGGCAGGATGCGGTCCCGAAGGTAACCTGGCCCTGAGCCATGTAGGGCTTTAAAGGTAACGACCAACACCTTAAATTGGATCCGGAGACTAATGGGCAACCAATGCAGCTGCCGGAGGACAGGTGTTACATGGGTGTACCTGGGCACACCCACCACGGCACGAGCAGCTGCATTTTGCACCAATTGTAGTCTCCGGATACTCTTCAAGGGTAGCCCCATGTAGAGCGCATTGCAGTAATCCAGCCGGGAGGTGATAAGGGCGTGGGTGACTGTGAGTAGCGCCTCCCTCTCCAAGAAGGGTCGCAATTGGTGCACTAGGCGAACCTGTGCAAAGGTCCCCCTAGCCACAGCTGAAAGATGTTGCTCCAATTTTAGCTGTGGGTCTAGGAGGACACCCAAATTGCGAACCCGTTCTGAGGGAGTTAATTTCTCTCCCCCAAGAACCAAGGAGGGGCAATTGGCATAATCCTTGGGAGGCAATATCCACAGCCACTCGGTCTTGTCAGGGTTGAGCTTTAGCCGGTTCTTCCCCATCCAGACCCTAACATCGTCCAGGCAGCGGCACATTACTTCGACGGCTTCCCTGAATTGAGACGGGGTGGAGATGTACAACTGGGTATCATCAGCATATTGCTGATACCTCACCCCGTGTCGTCGGATGATCTCACCCAGTGGTTTCATGTAGATGTTAAACAGGATGGGCGAGAGGACCGAGCCCTGCGGCACCCCACAAAGTAGGGGCCTAGGGCTCGACATCTGCCCCCCTGTCAACACCGACTGCGTCCTGTCAGAGAGGTAGGAGGAGAACCACTGTAACACAGTGCCGCCCACTCCCACCTCGCCGAGACGACGCAGAAGGATACCATGGTCAATGGTATCGAAAGCCGCTGAGAGGTCAAGTAGCACCAGGATGGAGGAATGACCCCCATCCCGGGCTCGCCAGAGGTCATCCATCAGAGTGACCAAAGCCGTTTCCGTACTGTAGCCGCGCCTGAAACCCGATTGAAAGGGATCCAGAAAATCAGTGTCATCCAACAGCCGTAGGAGTTGGAGTGCCACCACTTTCTCTACAACCTTCCCCGCGAAGGGAAGGTTGGAGACCGGACAGAAGTTCTTTAAATCCGCTGGGTCCAGGGAAGGCTTCTTGAGGAGGGGCCTCACCACCGCGACTTTTAAGGGCCCCTCTCTCAGAGAAGCGTTGACCAACGCCTGGAGCCAGCCGCGTGAAACCTCCCTGGTGGCCGAAACCAACCAGGATGGACACGGGTCCAATAAACAAGTGGCGGAACTCATCGCTCCTATGGCCTTGTCTACATCATCAGGAGTCACCGGTTCAAACTCCTCCCATATAATAGGACTAAGACCTTGGGCGCAGAGTGCTGGAACAGGTAACATTGGAGGGCGGTGGTCCCAGCCAGAATCAGGAGGCCCTCCCTGGGGACTAAATTACTTTGGTATGTCCCAATCTTGGTGGCTAGCTCCACCCACTATGGAGAATGAGACGTTGTACTTACCTGAGACGTCCATTCTCGTAGGGTGGAGCTAGCCGCCAAGTCCCTCCCTTCTAACATGTTCTGGCTGGACGAGGAGCCTATTACTCGTATAGTCATTAAGTATCTAGGTGTATTGGTGTACATAGTTATCTTCTCTCTGTAGGTAGTTAGGTTAGGTAGTTAGGTCTCTCACATATCAACTTGTGTGTAATTTTCTGTGATTGGACAGTTAATAAACTTGTTAGATTGATGGCACTTGAGTCTGGCATTTATCCCTTGTCAAAAGAGGGGGAATCTCGGCCTAGAGCCACCTTTTATACTTTTCCAGACTCAGTCATAATTGGCTAGAAGGCTGTGCCAATACCCAATCTTGGCGGCTAGCTCCACCCTACGAGAATGGACGTCTCAGGTAAGTACAACGTCTCATTTTCAGATAATGGTTACTATGTGATGACAGCATCATAATTCCAGTTATGAAAATGCTCAAGTTCAAAACTTTATGGCAGTGTTCCCAAACTTATTCCCTCTCACATATTTATGGATTTCAAATCCCATAATCTGCAACAAGCATAATTGCCACTGGAACTGAAGTCCAACACATCTGAAAGAGAATAGATTGATGATGAAACACGATGTGATTTATAGCACCTAAAATATGATGAACCACAATATTCACTGGGCTTTGCAGGAAGCACTTTATACAATGAAAATGGAACCAAAACTTACACTAATTTAACCTCAGATGTGCCATTAACCTAATACATAATACATTTCTCTGCAAATGATTACATTTCCAGACAGTACTCACTCTAATGAATTTTAATGTGATGCCCATTAAAAGTTGGATTCTTCAAATTGTTTATGACCTCCACTCTTATTTTTGAATTGTCCTGAAGCCTTCCTTTTTCAAGGGACACATTGAACTGTTATAGTGCAGTGGTTCCCAACCTGTGGTGCGTGTACCACTAGTGGTACGCGAGGGCCTTCCAGGTGGTACGCGAACACTTTCGGGGTCAGGAACGATTTTTAGTTAGTTATTTTTTACTTCACAAAAATGTTTACTGCCTAACACAAGATAATCTGGCAACGATTTGCAACTGTTGCCACACGCCACCCACCTGGTCCCAGCAGCGCGGGGCCAAAAAAGGAACGGTACAATTATGGAAATAAAGTGATATCTGATCGAATTTAGTTTCTCTGGAACCAGGTGGTACGCGGCGACTGTACGGGACCTCCAAGTGGTACTCGATCACAAAAAGGTTGGGAACCACTGTTATAGTGAAATGTTGGCATACAATATACAACAGTCACTTTCACACAGTCATCATCAGGTCTTTTAATAGTTGGCTGAAAAATATTCTCACAACTTCAGTAGACTCAAAAAACAGTTAAATTTCAAAAATACTTAAACAATGTACATTTCGCAAAACTGAGAAGACCTTTTGGGAACTAAGAAAAAGCTCTGAGGTTCCTTATCTTGTTAACAGAAAATTAACTCAAAGAATGTTTTATTCCTCTCCATAAATTATAGCATCCCATGATATTTAAATTGCACTGATCATTGTCAGAGACAATTCCCTATCAAGAGGTAAAGGGTTGCAGTTGAATTGCTTGTTTTGACTTTGTTTGCAATCTTTGTCTAGCCTATCAAACAGAAGAATTAGGGGGAACATGATAAGTATGTCCAGTGAAGGTGAAGGTTCATTCTCCAAACTTGTGGGTTGGTTTCCTAACATTTCGTTACCAGGCTAGGTAACATCTTCAGCAGAGTTTAGGGGATGTCAGTGCTCTTCTGTTTATAAGGGCTTCAGGTGGGGGTATGTCAAGTGAGGGTTTTGTGATGGATCTTGTGATAAGGAAATTACATCAGGTCAGGATCATTGGGAGGTGAACTGCTAGTGGGGGGGTTACATGGGTTGGTTGTGGGTCGGTACTGTCTTTGGTTGGTTGTGTGGTTGATTTGGATTCTGAGGGGTTCGTAGGCTGATTGTAGGTCAATGTGTCTGTTGATGGAATTGCTTGTGGAGTGCCAGGCTTCAATGAATTTACAAGCGTGGTGGGTGATAATCTCCTTATCACAAGACCCATCACAAGACTCACTGATGACTCATAGCTGACCTTCACTTGACACATCCACACCTGAAGCCCTATAAACAGAGGAACACTGACACTGACATCCCCTAAACTCAGCTGAAGATGTTACTTAGCCTGGTAACAAAATGTTCAGAAACCAAGCCACAAGCTCAGAGAATGAACCTTCACCCTCGTCCTACACCCGAGCTACAGATATTCACCACTATTGCAAAACTATTTCCAGTGTTTGATTTATCACTTGTTGCTTGTAGGTACACTGAGAGCTTATGCACCGGAGACAAATTCCTTGTGTGTCCAATCACACTTGGCCAATAAAGAATTCTATTCGATTCGATTCGATTCGATTCAATTCGATTCGATTCGATTATTCTATTCTATTCTTGCTGTCACAGAGAAGAGGAGATTGACTTATTCTCCAAAGCACCAGAGGGCAGGACAATAAATAAGGTATGGAAGATTGTTAAAGAGAGACCAAACCAAAAATAAGGAGAAATGTTCTGACAGTGGGAACAATTAATCAATGGAATAGCTCGCCTTCCAGAGTTGCGGGTGCTCCATCACTGGAGGTTTTCAAAAATAGACTGGGCAACCATTAGATGGTATGGGGCTTCTGCCTTGAGCAAGGGGTTTGACCAGAAGATCTCTGAGATCCCTTCTAGCCCTATGATTCAATGTTTTATGTTCTTCAAGCATTAATCTTAAGCTATTCAGAATAAATATTACAGTGTGGAGAGAAAAGACGACAGCGGCAATGGGACTTTGGTGGCAGTGTCACACAGTCGCTCACCAGCTGATTGCCCCTGCAGCCATGCACATGCCTCCAGTTGGGATTCACAGGGTCCGGAAGCACACCGTCGGTCCGGCCACGCCGCTGCAGCTGGATGCTTGGTACAGGTGGCCGGATGCTGGGTGACCAGCGAGCATGTCAGGCCAGCCGGAAAGTGTGGCCCCGGACTATAAAGTGTGCTGGGAGGCGAGAGCTCCCAGCGCTGACTTTGCACGGACCTGTGTGTTATACTCATTATGTACCAAGGCTCCGGCCTGCTGTGGAGGATTAAAGACTGGGTTACAGAGCTGCTTGGTTTCCTGTGTGGTTGCTTTGATCCTCACCCGGTCCAGGCCTGGACCTTGGAGAGCCTTTCTTTGTCTAGGCTGTGAACAACTATCACAATTTATGCAAACATATCTATTTCTATTGTTGTAATTGTTAGCAGAAAAACTAAATAGGGTGCAGATTGAATTTTTGGCCAGGAAAACTATTAGCAACCAGGCTCTTTTTCCCCCCACCATGTAAAAGTAATTAATTTGCCTTGAATCAGAAATGACATTTTGTTTTGATAAGCAAACTGTGTCAGGCCTGGAACCCTGACAAACTGGAACCCTGACAAACTTCAAAAAGCCAGTAATAAATCATTTATCCTGAGGGCTCAGTATACCCATAGCATATACCCTCTTCCAAACAAGTTGCTTTCTCCAAAGATTGAGCTGTCTGGGACTTACCAAGACATATCCTTAAACCCTATACTTCACACATTAGAATTCAAACATTAAACATGGAAATAACAAAGAAAAACTTTTCTTGTAATCTTGTATATCTTGTATATCCATCCTATCTGGAATTATGCCAGTGGTGGGTTCCTACCGGTGCGGTCCACTCTATAGCACCGGTAGCAGCCCACTGGTGACGTCACAGTACCGGTGCGGTCGGTTGCCGGTGCCTGGGCGTGGCCATTTTTTTAAAAAAAAATTTAATTTATTTTTTATTTTCTTCTGTGCATGCCCAGAAGCCGAGCTTCCGGCACTGCGCATGCGCTGCCTTCCTACCCCACAGTGAGTCCAAGCAGGGGAGGATGGCTGAGGGAGCGCATGAGATGCTGAAAGAATGGGCGGCAGGAGCTATCTCCATTCCCCTCCCTTCAGCAGTCCGAGAAGCCACGAACACGCAGTGATGATCCTAGGCATTTTTGCACGTTCGAGGCTTCTCGAGCTGCTGAGGGGAGAGGGAATGGGTGGCAGGACCTATCTCAGTTCCCCTCCCTTCAGCTGTCCGAGAAGCCATGAATGCACGGTGATGATCCTAGGCATTTTTGCACGTTCGAGGCTTCTCGAGCTGCTGAGGGGAGGGGGAATGAGCAGCAGGAGCCTAGGATCATCGAATGGGGAGAAGCATTCAGGCCGGATGGAGCCTCCTAGAAGAACTGCTGCCGCGGTCTTGCTGCTCCCGCTGCGGGGGGCTGTGTTGCGGGTGGGCAATGCCCCCCGCTTCTCTGGCTGCTGCCAAGCTCCCAAGGCCCACGCCCACACAGTCACATGGCTGGCAAGCCACACCCACAAAATAAGCCACGCCCACAGAGTGGTAGTAAAAAATTAGGAAACCGCCCCTGAATTATGCATAGAGATTTTAACTGGTAAACCAGATTCACACGGCATACACTTTAACAGAATAACAGTTGGAAGGGACCTTGGGGGTCTTGGGCAGGAAACCCTATACCATTTCAGACAAATAGTTATCCAATATCTTCTTTAAAACTTCCAGTGTTGGAGCATTCACAACTTCTGGGAACGCAAAGCGTTCTGCGCATGCAGAGAGCGTAGAAGAACTCAAATGGCGGCATCCAGGCGGGTGGGGGAAGCGGTTGGGAGAAGCCCCACACCGCGACCGCCGCCATCTCCATCAGCTCTGCAACCACTGACCGGCCCTTCCAAACCGGCAGCATTTCACCCCTGGTTTAATGACAATTTCCCTTTACTTATTCTCCCATTCAGCAGCAGCAAGGGAAGGGAAGGGAATTTCTGATGCTCTCTGTCAGTTTCCCACCAAAATATTCAGTGGGGAAGCTGACAGGAAGTCAGAAGTCGCTCCTGCTCCCACTGCTTTTTTGGCCATCTGTTATTCTGTTTCTCTTTCTGAACCAAGGTACCTACCTCAAATGGACTAACTTATAGAATTCATAGCAATAGCAATAGCACTTAGACTTATATACCGCTTCATAGTGCTTTACAGCCCTCTCTAAGCAGTTTATAGAGTTCGGCATATTGCCCCCAACAATCTGGGTCCTCATTTTACCCACCTCAGAAGGATGGAAGGCTGAGTCAACCTTGAGCCGGTGAGATTTGAACAGCTGAACTGCTGAACTAGCAATCAGCTGAAGGTTGCAGTGCTGCTTTTAACCACTGCACCATCTCGGCTCCTCATCCAAAATTTGGGACCCATAACTCCAGTGAAATTGATATTTGGCACATTTTATGAAACATTTTACGGCATAAAAATTATTATAAAACAGTCTATGTCATAATGCAAACATTTCCTGTGCTGTTTTATCTGGTTGCCCAGTAAAAATTAACAAGAAAATGCTTCCGTTATTTAGTTCTTGGCAGTTCTCTTGAGAGTTCAAACCTGAATGATATCTATCCAGATAATTTATTATTATTCAGAAATATTTTGAGTTGTCAGACCAATTTGTCATAATTTTCTTCTGCGAGATAATTTTATAGCATGCCTGACAGAGGTGGGTTGCTGCCGGTTCGGACCGGTTCTTTAGAACCGGTAGCTCTGCCTCCAAGCCGAGAGCGAACCGGTTCTTTGTATCCGTGAAAGTGGGCCCGCCCTCCTGCCCCTGGGTTATACTGACCTTTATCTCTGTTTCTGAAGCCCAGCTGATCAGGGGAGGCAGATTTAATTGCCGCTCAGCAGCTGTTTTCTGTGCTCCTTGGCTAGTTTGCAACGCGGAAGGTTTTTTGTTTTTTTTTGAAGCACTGAGCATGCCCAAATGATCACTTCCTGGAAGGGGAGCGCGATGCGAACCGGTGGGGAAGGTAAGTAGAACCAACTCCTGATGCCTGAGTCTAAAGATGTCTTAAGACATAGTATGTGCTAGATATTGTTGGACCTATAGCTTATTTTTTATTAATCTGTCTGATCCTTCAGACCTTGTAACCTCTAGATAAAGCTTCATAAACAGGTTCAAATGGTAACACACAATTTAAATTATTAAAGCAAATATGCATATTATATACAGAATAGATTTAGAATTAAGAAGCAATAGCCTCTTGAAAAAGACCCATCTAGAAGAATTTCTCTTGTTTTGCATGATTTTCCCTATCACACATCAGAAATGAAAATGCCTTATTTTAAATGTTGCATATCTTTCTTTACATCCCAATATCATAATTTCCATTGTGTCTTGAGTTGTACACTTTTCCTGTTTGGCATCAAACTATATGTAATTGCTATCTATATGTATTTGCTTATCTATATGTAACTGCTTTCTAACCAATTTTACAGCACATCTTTCTTATTCATAAAAATTGCATACTTTATATATATTGAAAATAAGATGCTTCTCATATTTTCACCAACTGTAGTTCAAAGAAAAGTTCAGCCATCTGATACAAAAGACATTTTCTGATTTTTTTTCTCCAATAGTTAATATAATTAATTTTCATAACTGTTTTGCTTGGGTGAAATTTGCCAGTCCCGTTCTTTCTTGCTGTTTTGTTTTTTTAGCTCATACTGGACATCTGGAAAATCCAATTAGATTATTATTTATCCTATTACTATATTAGGCTTGTGCTTCTTGAATGCATGTTTATCACTTTAATACTTCCTTGGAATTTTTACCATTTAAAGATAATGCTCCAATGTCTTCTACCCTACTCTTGATTTCTCTAACTTATTAACTTTACCCTAGGGGTTACTATAATCATAAAATGATGTACAGAGAGATATGGGAGTCAGCTTCATTATTAAGAACATTGTGTTTGAGATAGAAGCAATTTTACTTGGAGTAAACAGTGTGAATCAACTAATTTTCGGCAAAAGGAACATCAAAATTTGCAAAGGGATTGTTTCAAATTATTATCTACATTTGTTCAAACTGTGCAGCGTATAAAATTTCATGATCAAGAAATGCACTTGCAGTTTTGTCATAACACTTATTCAAAGAAATACATCTTCCTAGTAAACACTATTTTGTTTCCATGCAATACAATTTGTTGGCAGCTGTCCTGGGAAGAGTGGGAAGGAGAGCAAAGAATATTAGTGAGAGACGATATTCTGAAACCTTTCCCACTTTTTCTTTCTGCTTTTTCTTAGTGTTAAATTATAATGTTTTCTACCATTTTTATAGTCCTGTTCCTGCAAATGTGGGATATTTGGAGTAATTATAATGGGCTGTTTCTTTCCACATCAGTCAAATGCCTTCTAATGATTAACACTTTATAAACATAAAAAACTTGAGAGCTTCAAAGATTCCATATTTGGCAATGCAGACTCAAAGGATACATACTGCTAAAACAATTTCTAGTCATGGAGATTTTTTTTCCTTCTGTTTTTATGCGAGATGCTCCAAAATTAATATATTTTTAAATAAATGTCTGAGTCATCACAAATATTGTATGGTGCCATGGTGTATTTGCCAAGTTAGTGAGTGTACGTTTGACCTTGTATCAAAGACCTTGACCATGTAGCAGAATGGTCAGACAGCTGGCAACTTCAAATCTCAACCAATAAATGCTCTGTCTTACACATTGGCAAAAAGAATCAGAACATAAAATACAAGCTTAGAGGACATGACCTTGTAGACGACCCTCACTCTGTCAAGGACCTTGGAGTACTCATATCTAATGACCTAAGTGCCAGAGCCCACTGTAACAACATTGCCAAAAAGGCACTAAGAGTTATTAATCTCATCTTGCGTAGCTTCTTCTCTGGCAATATTACAATATCCCAGCATTAGAACCTTTTCACAAAGCTGCGTCTTCCATAATGTGTCCAAAGTTGGATAATTAGAGCCTAGTTATTTGTGATTTGAGTGAGCACTCTGGGATGAACTTTCCTACCTCAAGTAACCTAAAGCCTGTATTGTAATACTAAACAGTATAACCAATTCCATTGGATGTAAGGTGTCTGTCTATGAGTTTCAGGATGCAAAAGCTTGCCTTTTGGGAGCTGTAGAAATGGTGTATCCCATAAAGCAAGGCTGGTGTAAGATTTCAGTGTGCCACCAGCATGCTGATGAACACCCAAGGGATTAGTATGGAAGACATTTGGAAATGTTTATTAAATACTGCATTACTTTAGAGCCACAGCACAATGTCTGCTACAATTGCAAACGCCTTGTGTTAAGGGACTTAACGGAGGATGCTTCATTTTGACCTTTATCTTCTAACAATTGGGAGATGGGGGGGTGGGAGCTAAAAAAAATCTGATGTGATTCGTAATTGATGGGATGAGAACGCTGACATTTCCTCCCTAGTTTCTTTCATTTCCTCTGTGCCAGCCCAAAGTCATTAAGCCATCTTTCTGCTAAAATAAAGGTTGCTTGATTCACTCAATAAGTGGTGCATATACAAACAGATGTTGAACAAGCATGGCAATAATTGAATCTCCCACCCCCATCCCTGTCCTTTTATTACCCACAGCCCCTGGTAATAGTCTATTGAAAACCAATCTGCTTTCTATCTCTTCCTTTCCCTGTGCCTATTGATATGTACAGTGTCTCTTGTTCTTTACTGATATATACTGTGTTTCCCTGAAAATAAGACCCTGTCTTATATTTTTTTGAACCCTGAAATAAGTGCTTGGCCTTATTGCCATGCACTCAAAAGCCCAATTGGGCTTATTATCAGATCTCTTATTTTGGGGGAAACAGGGTATTTTAGAGCTTTCCTTCTCTAAGCCATGTTCTGATCAGTAAAATACAACTGTCATGGGATCAAATATATCCTATGTTCCAAAATAAGGGAGATTTCGGTAATGTGTGACTGTGGCTAGAAGTGATACATTAATAAGAACAATAAGAGCTTCCTGTTTCTTTTCTTTTTTCTTCCAGAGAATGCAAGAGGGTTTACTCAGACATTTCACCTAACTTTATCCTCTCAATGATAACTGTAAAGGCAGACTGGCTTGAAGAAGTGACTGCCCCAAAATACCTGCATGATTCATGGTCAGCTGGCATTTGATTCTGCTTCTCCCTAATCCACTTTTGTCACTTAGCTCCCAGCATTGAATGAAGAAATATACAGCTTTGGATTTCAGGTAAATCTGGAAAATAAACCAGTTTCTTATTGCTAAAAAGCCCTTCATCCTAGACAGTACTGATCTTGAATTTTTGTCTGATCTGATATAAGACAGCTTACTATATTCATTGGAAATGGAATCAAGGGTGTAGAAATATATGCAAAGAGGTACATTACTTTTACAAGTCAATGAAGCACACTGCATCATATATTTTTGCTGTTATTTGGTAGGCAAATAACTGTCTTAGAAACTGGAGATGGAAATCTAATGTAACCTCCAAACTAGACTGACTGGCTCTATTATTAAGCAAATGAAGCAGTCGCCTCAAGTTGTAGATCATGGGAGACAGCAGAAAAGTGCTTGAGGAGAAAACTATGGTACAGAATGCCTCCACACAAGGAGTCCTGGGTTTTCCAAGGATGGCGCATGTAACACCTCTGCTGCACTAGCCGTATTGAATGCCAGTTTGCTTCCAGGTCCAATTCAAGGTGTTGGTTATGACCTTTAAAGCCCTCAATGGCATGGGGCCAGGTTACCATCTTCGCCCCATTACACATTAGCCCTTCCCACCTGGTCAGATAGGAAGGGTATGCTCTGTCAGTTAAAGAATTTTGACTGGTGGGATCCAAGAAGAGAGTCTTAGCTATGGTTGCCCCCACCCTGTGGAACATTCATCCAAACCCAAAGCTTATAGCATCCTTGTGAAGGGCGACATAAAAGTTAAATAAATAAATAAAAATCCCCACACCCACCCCAACACACAAAAAATGGCACCCATTCTCCTGGCCTTCTGGAAATGTCTGAAGACCTTACTCTTCCGACTCACTTGGGCTCCACAGATATGGATGCAGCAACAGGGCATTTAGTCCCCTGAAGGCCATTTCCCCACCTTTTAATTCTGAATTTTAAATATTTTATACATGTTTTAATCTGCATTGGTATTGCAATACTTATATAGTTTTTAAGTTTATATGTCTTATTTGTACACTGCCCAGAATTGCTCTGTGAGGGAAATGAGAAGTTTCTATATGTGATAAATAAATTAAAAATAAATAAAAGGTTATATTTAGGGGAGACAGTCCCAAACACTGTTCACAGAGGTTCAATATTATTCTTCATAGCTAAAACAAAACCTGTTGCCTCAATCTGTATATTATAATTTACTATTTCTTCACATTATTAAAATCTGGACGTGTGTAAGGATGAAGGCCAAGAGACCTTACATTTCATCGACTACAATAATCTAACCCTCTACAACTCTGTAATCCCTCAGATTTACTGATACTTCCTATCCAAAACCTCTGGAAAGCTTTTCAGTGAAAAATGGAAGATACAGGTTGTAAAGAAACCATTCCTTGGGTAGCTAACCATAACCAAAGCAGAAAGGGCTGCTATCTCAAAAGCAGTGGAAAGTGGTCAGAAAACTATTTCAATAGGATCCAGAAAGTATGTCAGACCTTTGGCTGATTTTCAGAGAAACACGATGTATTCAGAAGCTTTTTAGCTGCTAATAGTTTTTCCAGATATAAGAATATTGAGTACTAAATAAGAATTACCCAGGGGGGTAGAGGTGAGCAATAAGCTGGTGACAGGAAGAAAAATCTATGGTTCCTACGCCCAGGAGTAATTTCCTGATTTTGAAAATTTTATGTTGCTACCAACCATGTAAGTCAAAGAAGGAAGGAAATGAGGAATGTCTTTTCCAGTTGATGGATAAACTAAGAGCTTCCTATTGTTGTAATGTTTGGGCCCCATGTATAATAAAAGCTTTGTGACTTTTTAAAATACTGAGTGAGCAGCAGGAAGTAAAAGGGGTTCTGTTAACTCAAACAAACAATGAAAAGTGTTGTAGTCAAAACATGTCCTAGGAAACCCTACATGCTACTGTATTGTTGCATAATTCCAAGGCTTCAACTGCATAATTTCTTGGAAAAGATAAGCCCTTATCCTTTCTTTTCTCTCCCAGCCATCATCAACAGCTACTGAATGTACCACAGTGGAGTAAGAGAATAACAGAATAACAGAGTTAGAAGGGACTTTGGAAGTCTTTTAATCCAACCCTCTGCTCAGGAAGGAAACCATATACCATTTCAGACAAATGGTTATCCAAATTTCTTCTTTAAAACTTCCAGTGTTAGAGAATCCACAATTTCTGGAGGCATGATGTTCAACTGATTAATTGTTATGTCACAAAATTTCTCCTTAGTTCTAGGTTGCTTCTCTCCTCAATTAGTGTCCACCCATTGTTTCTTGTCCTGTCTTCAGATGCTTTGTAGATTACGTAGGTTGACCCCCTCTTCTTTGTGGCAGCACCTTAGATATTGGACTACTGCTATTATGTCACCTCTAAGTAAGTAAGCAGCAGCCATCACATTGTGGTTATCATCACATGTTCAGCTGCATGCTATGACTTCTTAGCAGAGGTTTCCACAACCCTGAATGCCTGGTAAGGCCTGAATTTTATTTCTGTCATTTCAACATAAGCATCTTCAGAGCAAGCATCAGAGATATCAGAATCCTGATCAACAAAGTCAAAAAAGGAAAGGGTTCCCTTTCAATTCAAAGGTAACATTCTGCATTTACACATATGGCTAAATCGGGAGATTTATTTAGACTGTATTGAATATACAGAATATGTTGAACACAGACTTCAGAGGATAATCAGAACTGCAGAAAAAACAATTACTGCTAACCTGCCTTCCATTGAGGACCTGTATATTGCACGAGTCAAAAAGAGGGTCATGAAAATATTTACTGACCCCTCGCATCCTGGACATAAATTGTTTCAACTCCTACCCTCAAAACGATGCTATAAAGCACTGCACACCAAGACAACTAGACACAAGGACAGTTTTTTTCCCGAACGCCATCACTCTGCTAAACAAATAATTCCCTCACCACTGTCAAACTATTCACTAAGGCTGCATTACTATTACTATTAGTTTTTCTCATCGTTCCTATCACCCATCTCCTCCCACTTATGACTGTATGACTGTAACTTGCTGCTTGTATCCTTATGACTTATATTAATATTGATTGTTTCCTGATTGCTTATTTGTACCCTATGACAATAATTAAGTGTTTACCTCATGATTCTTGACAAATGTATCTTTTCTTTTATGTACACTGAGAGCATATGCACCAAAGACAAATTCCTTGTGTGTCCAATCACACTTGGCCAATAAAGAATTCTATTCTATTCTATTCTATATAGTAAGTATTCACACACACACAAAAAGTTAAACCATTATAGCAGACTTGCAAATCATTCTAAGCCAGAAACAAATGAATCACATTTGGCAGGACTGCCTTCTCAACCAGAATTTCCTTGACCCTTCTGGTGGTTCCACACTTCTGCGAGATTTGGGGAGCCAAAGTGAGATGTCACTTCAGTACTGTGGTAGTGCTCTGGAATGGCCTCCCTTTGGAAATCAGAAGAATTGAAACAAAGAATAACTGAGCATCTAAAACAGTACAAAAGCAACAGAATAAGGTTGCCTGCATTGGAGCTTGTTACAAGAAACAAAAAATTAGCACAAATACTAAGATGTCAACACTGTAATATCAAATATAAGCACCAACTTAGTGCAGGGGGGAGCAATTAATGTACAGCATGTACCTTGGATGCAAAGTCAACAAAGAAGAAAAAACACCAAACAGTACACCACCAAAATGGAGGATCAGAGTGGAAAATAAGGTCAATAGCTAAGATCAGATGTAAGCAAGTTAGAACAGATGAAAAAAAAGTTCAAAACAAGATCAAACAATACCCCTGATCAAAAAACATCACTTAGAAACAAGGAACATCAAGGAAGCACTGGAGATAGTAAAACAGCAAATAACAGCTGCAGCCAAGGAAATCAGCAGATACAAAGCTTAAATTGCAAATTGTAGGCAGATTCTCCAATTTCAATCCATCAGAAATGTTTCTACCAATCCATTAGTGGAGACTGCAGTGAATCAGCTCCTAATTAACAAGATGCTTTTGGAGAACCGTAAGACAAGGAAGATCGACTTGAATGTAGCCTGGAATGATTACAAGAAGACGCTGGACTCCTTGCCCCATGACTGGATAATTCAAATACTTAGAAATAACAGGAATCAGTAGAAATATCAGAAGCTTTGTGCATAGATGACTGGCATGATGCAAGACAGAGTTGCTGGCAAATGGTGATAGACTGGAAGAACTTAACATCAATACAGAAATCTTTCAAGGAGCAAGAAGACTTCCTATCCTACTGTTTATCATTGCATGTCCATACATCATGTGCCACTTATGCCAAATGTGCCATTTATGCCATCATGTGGCATTTTAACATTGAAATTGATGCCCACCTCATAATAACCCTGTTCCCTTAGGGGCTTATGTTAATGACGGTGTTGTAGCAAAACACAGTTATACTCATCAGTCAACTAAACCAGGGGGTCAAATTTACCCAGAAACCAAATTTAGTCATATAGCAATAGCAATAGCACTTAGACTTATATACCGCTTCATAGTGCTTTACAGCCCTCTTTAAGTGGTTTACAGAGTTCAGCATATTGCCCCCAACAATCTGGGTCCTCATTTTACCGACCTCGGAAGGATGGAAGGCTGAGTCAACCTTGAGCCTAGTGAGATTTGAACAGCCGAACTGCTGAACTAGCAGTCACTGAAGTAGGTTGCAGTGCTGCTTTTAACCACTGCGCCACCTCGGTTCCTAATATATAGGATTAACTTAAATTTACCCAGTCAGTCAATCATGCTAAATCTAGTCAATGTTGTTGAAGGACATGGAAAGAAAGAATGGCTAAAAATATAGGGCTCACTATTACAGACCTGATTGCTGAAATCTACCAGAACAGAATTTCTCCGCACCAAATAACTCTAGTGTCTAAAGAGCCTAACTGCCCATTTGAGAAAAAACTAGTGAGGTTTGCCAATACACTCTCAATATAAAGCTTTGTGAGATGTAAACAGCTCCTGATAGTGGAGCTTAGGTGGAGATTCTGTTTGCTAAATGGTGACTGTTAATTTCCAGAAAAAGCAAAGTCATTTGATTTGATTAGATATGTTGTTGGGAAAAAGTCACCAGTCATTAAGCCAGTCAAAAACTGCTATTTGGAGAAGTGTTATATTACACCCCCCAAAAAAACCCACCATCATTTATTTTTTTATAAAACACATTTCTAAGGCCCTGACAATTTTAAAAGGAAGAAACATCACAATATCAAGAAAGATAATAGTTACCCAGAGAGAAGAATACAAACCCTGTTTTCCTTACAACACATAACTTAAAGGGACCCAACTCCCACCCTACTCTAAGAACTAGAGAAAGAGCCAAGTTTCAGAGCTTGTTTAAAGGGAGGCAAGGCATGGGGGGTATTTGAATATCTGGGCAATCTGTTCCAGAAGGCTGGTGCTGTGGCAGAGAAGGCACATTCATGGGTACCACTAGAGGGCACTGCTTACTCAATGAGATCCTGGCCAGAAACTATGAGAGATGACCCTTCACCCTATTACCGTATTTTTCGGAGTATAAGACGTACCGAAGTATAAGACACACCTTAGTTTTGGGGGAGGAAAACAAGGAAAAAAGGCCTCTGCCTCCAAGCAATTTGCCAAACAGCAAACAGCACAGATTATATACACTGTTTGCTGTGTATTTCTGTGCATGTGTGCCTGACCCATAGAAATAGCCAGAAAGTTTTCTTAAATGAAGTCACACTAACTCCTCCTGATTATTTAAATAGGTCTACTCCAAAGTAACTAAACTCTAATACTAAACAGGACACTGTTACATTTCAGACTATACTTGTACAGAGCTGTTAAAATTAATTAAAATTTCTGGAAGTATATATTATTCTCTATTATTTAAAAGAGGATACAATAGCACTGGGCCTCTTCAGAGCAAGCATTTATTTTAAAAAGCTTCTTTATTTTGTTAAGTTGTCTAGATTTACAGGGATCTCCAACCTTGGCAACTTTAAGACTTGTGGACTTCAACTCCCAGAATCCCACAGCCAGCAAAGCTAACAAAGCTGGCTGTGGAATTCTGGGAGTTGAAGTCCACAAGTCTTTAAATTGCCAAAGTTGGAGACCCCTGGCTCTAGAACAATAATAAAGCAGTCTTTTAAAAATAAGTCAAATAATTTGAACATTCTACAGACATTTATAGTTATTCACTTACCCCCTTCCATCCAGTTCAGCAGAAAATAAAAAATCTGTGCGTCTCTTCCAGCTATCTGCCTTTTTGCAGTTAGTTTCACTTTCATTTTCCCACGTGGCAAATCAACTGTACGTCGGAAAGCTGCTAGTGACTTGCTTGGCTTTACAGGCTGTTCCCTCTTTGCTGCAAACAGGTAAATTGATGGAAGACAGAGGCTAAAGGGTGGGGGTGGGTAGATGGGGCTACATTCGGTGTATAAGACGCATCCAAGTTTTCACCCTCTTTTGGGGGGGTAAAAAGGTGCGTCTTATACTCCAAAAAATATGGTAAGTTTTATGCCATGTAGGGCTCTCTGTGTGATAACTATCATCATGAATTGCACCCAAAAGTAAACAATGCAGCTTGTGGAGCAGTGGTCTTATATATAAACTTAAACCTAAGGTAAAATAAACTTAAGGTAAACCGTTCCAAACTCGATTGCAGAAAATACGACTTCAGCAACAGAGTGGTCAGTACCTGGAATGCACTACCTGACTCTGTGGTTTCATCCCCAAACCCCCAAAACTTTAACCTTAGACTGTCCACTGTCGACCTCACCCCATTCCTAAGAGGTCTGTAAGGGGTGTGCATAAGCACACCAACGTGCCTACCGTCCCTGACCTATTGTCCCCCATTTATTTGTATCCATTTCCTGTACTCATACTCATGTTTATACTTATATCTGTTACCTTATACATGCTTGACAAAAATAAATAAATAAATAATATAAGTATAATGACACTTACCTATAACAGCTGACCATACCCTCCAATCAAACATGGACCAGACACAGGCACAAAACCCTCCAATAAAGTATTATTTTCCCTTCTTCCACTCTAATCTCCAACCAACTCATATAATTGTACAACCCCTGGTGTCCCTTTAATACATACACTTCCTCCAGGTGTTACATTGTGACATAGGAGCTGAGGTGGCGCAGTGGTTAAAAGCAGCACTGCAACCTTCAGCTGATTGCTAGTTCAGCAGTTCAGCAGTTCAAATCTCACCAGGCTCAAGGTTGACTCAGCCTTCCATTCTTCCGAGGTGGGTAAAATGAGGACCCAGATTGTTGGGGGCAATATGCTGACTCTGTAAACCGCTTAGAGAGAGCTGTAAAACACTATGAAGCGGTATATAAGTCTAAGTGCTATTGCTATTGCTATAATCTCAAATTGTCATTTATGTTTATCAATTATATTACAAATGTACAGGCTGAACAGGAATAACTGAAGAGCAGAAGCAGACTATTTAAGCATTTAGAGGGCACCCAACTCAAACAATGTGACTCAAGGTGCCATATAAAAAAAAAGGAAAGGGGAGGGAATAATCAACTGACAAATGAAAAAAAAAGATAACACAAACCATTTAAGCACACTGGGTTAATGAAATGTGAGGTAGCTTCATATTTGCATCCAGAAAAAGATGTTGTGTTCCTGAAATTATCAGTGTCTGGGGATGGTTTATATTTTATTCTCAGCTGCTCATCAAAAGCCCACAATTTTATAAAGCCAAAAGCAACTGCTTAGAGAACGCTAGAAGAGATGGGTGTAGAAACATAAATCAGTGTCATCTACGGTGGGAGGAGCTGTTTCAATTCTTTCCAGAAAAGCAACACCAGCAACAGAAAGTGATTCATAAAGGCAGCTACAATTTGAGTGAACATCCAAAGCCTGAAGCTTTTGCTAGAATGGGGTAGGTACAATACATCTGTTTTTCTTCGAGTAGATTGTTAAATGTAAAACTTTCTTAAATCTTTCTTACAGTTGTTCCTCCTTTCTCCTCTTTAAAACTGTTGCTGGTTCTCTAATCCCTATTTTTATTGTTGAATACAATGTTTAGTTAGATTATTTGTCCCGGCACAAACTAAAAAGACTTACCACAGATATATATGTGTGTCTGATTTTGACTATAGTGTACTGCAATAAGTGGTTTCGGGGCAGATTAGAAGAACATAAGAAACATTGGACACAAAAGCGCTGGAATACACCGAGGAGCAAGAGTAGATGCAGTGAGACTTTTTAAAAAAGAAAAAAGAAAAACAGAGAAACTGTAAATTACGGTATAAATGAACGTTTCCTAACTTGGTGCTCTCCAGATGGACTGAAATCAACTGCTGTAATTTTGGCTAGACAGCGTGATTGCTTTGTTCTGGATGTACTTGAATATTCATTTTGCTTGGCTATTTTGAAGCACAACTGAATAAAATTCACTATGGCCCTGATGACTGGAAACTATGGGAAACACATTTTAACATGCCGGGACAACTATAAGCTGAGGAAGGTTGTTAAAATCTAAGTATTGCTCAATAAGTCAAAATTATTTTTGGGGAGGGGGTGATGGTAATGGTGCAAGCAGTTGTAGAGGGATTTTATTTATGCTGATGATAGTAAGCTTGCTTGTCAGAACCTCTATGCAGAGGTCCGGCCTTCAGTCAAGATGAGATTTATTTGTAACTTGATGATCTTTTTAGTGTTTTGATTTTAAAAAAAGAAGGAAAAAAGAAGAAAACCAGAGAGATGAAGGAAGAATACATTAGCAAAAGAATTAAAAAGTTTATTTGTTTGTTTGTCAAACATGTACAACATGTACAGTTGTCCTTCATTAAAAAAATATGAAATGGAAATTGCTAGATGAAGCCACTATTATGAACAGGATAATATACTAGAAACAGCCATTCTCAATTGCCCTACAGCAGGGGAAATGGTTTGGTTCCCCCTGATGATGTGGACTTCAGCTCTCATCGGTGTTCATCAGGGCAAAGGGCTGTGGGATTTGTGGTCCATAACATCCAGAGTCTACCACGTGCTTGCCTTTCTTAATGCAATGGCCTTGATGTAGAAAATATTGGAGATTAGGTTGGGCTACAATCCAATTGTCTGTTTACTAAGAAGGAAATCCTCTGAACTCATTCAAACTTCCCTCTTAGTAAACAAATAAAATGTTGTACAAGTATGTAACGTAAACATTTTGACTTGGGGTGTGTGTGAATCCAATTACTGATACTTTCATCCTACATGTCACAGATGTAATCTAGTAATCTGGAGCCAAGAAAAATGCAATCAAGTTGTTGCACTTCTGCTCTCTAGGTCATTAGAGATTTACTTCGTAATTCATAATCCTCCTTCACTGAAGCCGACATATGCAATTCCTCTTCTAGTATATTATTTACTAGGTATTTTGGGGCAATATTCCCTGCAGAAATAATATCAAGGTGTAAGAGACTTTTTAAAAAGAATATATTCACTAGAATGAAGCAAAAATGCTCATATCCACTCTAGTCGTTATTCCAGGCACTGACCACTCTGTTGCTGAAGTCGTATTTTCTGCAATCGAGTTTGGAGCGGTTCACTTTAAGTTTGTATCTATTGTGTGCTCGTGTATTGTTGTGGTTGAAGCTGAAGTAATCATTGACAGGTAGGACATTGTAGCAGATAATTTTATGAACTATTCTTAGGTCATACCGAAGGCGGCATAGTTCTAGGTTGTCTAAGCCCAGAATTTTTAAGTCTGGTGGCATAAGGTATTTTGTTGCGAGCAGAGGAATGGAGGACTCTTCTCGTGAAATATCTCTGGACACGCTCAATTGTATTAATGTCCGATATGCAGTGTGGGTTCCAGACAGATAAGCTGTATTCAAGAATTGGTCTAGCAAATGTTTTGTATGCTCTAGTTAGTAGTGTAATATTACCAGAGAAGAAGCTACGCAAGATTAGGTTTACAACTCTTAATGCCTTTTTGGCAATGTTGTTACAGTGGGCTCTAGCACTTAAGTCGTTGGATATGAGTACTCCAAGGTCCTTGACAGAGTGAGGGTCGTCAACAAGGTCATGTCCATTCAGCTTGTATTTTGTGTTCTGATTCTTTTTGCCAATGTGTAAGACAGAGCATTTGTTGTGTTGTTAGGTACTAATTGATCTAGTCCCAGATTAGTAACAGCATTGTATTGGGTTGTATGGATGAGTTCAGTTGTACATTCCTTTAATGTCCAATTAATAAGAGGTAGATTGAGATCATCAAGAAAGATAAGAGGGTATAGGCAGGAGGCTGCCCACATTAGTAGTGAAGTTAACTTGTTTGCATGTGTGGTATCGTAATCAGGGGCTCTGTAACATAGTAGGAAGTGAAGTGTGGCATTTAAGGACAGTTTGCAGTTGATGGTTTCAGGAAGAGCGAGTTCATGTTTAACTTGAATATTTTTTAGGTTTAGTGACTTTTTATAGAAGATAGCTACTCCACCTCCTCTGCGGGTTTCACGGTCAGACCAGTAAACATGATAGTCTCTTACTGTGATAATGGAATTAGGGAGGGATGCGTTTAGCCATGTTTCGCAGACAAATATAATGTTGAATGGAGCAGTATTTAATAAGAGGAGTTCAGGCATTTTGTTTACGATGCTTCTTGCGTTAATTAGTTTGCATTTAAGGTTAGTAGTGGTTGGTATTGAGGAAGTAAGGGGCGTGTGTACCTAGTTTTGGATGATGAGAATGAGAAAGCTTTTACGATTGGCATATAATCAATAGGAAGAGAGTTTTAGCTAAAACATAGAATTATTTCTATTTTAATAGCCTTTTTACAATTTTATTTTGGAATTATTATATAGTATATATCAATTAAGCCCTTTTGTAACTCAATTTATGGGTAGCGTGGGCTAGTCAACCAGGAAAAAAATGTTTACAATATACATGTAAATATTCTGATTTGATATCAATCATTTGATAATAGCTTCATATCAAACATATATCAAAGATTCAGAACCACTCCCAGAAATTATCCTTACCAGTCCAATAAAGATGTATTCAAACATGTGCCAAAACTTCAGGTTAGAATTGTGGATTGAAAATAAATTACATTCTTTTTGGGCTTATATCATGCTGAGGGTGGTTTAAATGTGAATTGTGTGGTTCAGATATTCTTTAGGCTCAGTGAGCCTTATGCTTCACAGAAGTTTTTTTTTTTTTTAGTTTTCAGGGCAATTCTAGGGATGTGGGTAGCCCCAAAATAGTCCAGTGAGCATTGTAATATAATCAGTGGCCACAGTTGGGTGAGGAGAAATGGAACAGGGTGAGTTTATGATGCTAATGTAGTTTGAAGAGTAATCCGTTATTTATTCTGACAAATGCAGGACATGAAAGAACAAAAACATAATTTTTGTAAAATATTCTGCCAGCTGAGCTCCTACAGCCAGCTATGAAAGTGATGGGATTAAGCAGGGGTCTCCAACCTTGGCAACTTTAAGACTTGTGGACTTCAACTCCACAAGTTGAAGTCCACAAGTCTTAAAGTTGCCAAGGTTGGAGATCCCTGGATTAGAGAATTAGCATCCTGGGATTCTACAGGGCTTTGTGACTCAGGGCAAAAATAATTTTAAAAAAAGTTATTTGTTTTGATTTTATGCCACAAACTTTATTCCTTCTAAGAAAAGACACATCCTGCAACTGGGAAATGTAAAGTTTCTTGGCTTGGCTTGTCATCTACCTGTTTGCCCTCTTTTGAATTTCCTATAGAAATAATTTGTTAGCTTTTGATTTCTGTTTTACCAAAAAACAATTCCTTTATCAGATTGGGCCACTGCCCCTTCTGTTGTAGTATTCTGTTCTCACAGTGGCCAAACCAACTGTACAAGGAAGTCCACTAATATCTCTGCAGATGGCCTTCAAAGGCATCAAGGCTACCAATAAAGGAGAATATTTCTACCTCAGGGTTGAAATGAGGGGTCCTTGGTGCTCTCTAAGCTTGCTTGGGCTTTTTTTTGCAGACATTTCATTCAAAGGCATCAAGGCTAATAGCCATTGATCTCCAAGATTTTGGAGATGTATTGGACGAACCTTGTTTTGAAATCAGCACCATATCTCATCACAGCAAATTCTAAACTTGAATTAATGTGTATGTAAAAAAAAACCTCTCATCAACAGATGTTCCGCATACTCTTCCATATGTTGCACAAGTGATAAACTGAAATTTAGAATTGTATGGCCTCCCCCTGCAAATGAAAAGAGCCAATTGTAAAACCAAACCCATCTCTAATATAAGCTAGCTTCCTTGAGCACCCAATGGGCAGAAAGGTAGGGAATGGATTGAAATATGAAACAATAAATGAACATTAGGGAAAGAACTATTGGCATTTCCTCTATTATGTTCAAGTGTATTGTATATAACTGCCCTTTCAGATTTGTTATATCCCTGAGCTGGTATCTTCCTTTGCCACTAGTTTCAGGGGCAAGTCAAAGTACCAGGACTTTTCTGTTATGATTATAGTTTATCCTTGGGTACCACAGATTATATATAATGGGCTTTCTGTGCTTTAATCTTTGAAGCCACCCAGTATAACTTGTGTGGGATGGGTACCCTACCACTGAATGGGAAATTGGAGAAACGCTTTTGATATTAATCTAATATGCTAGTGACTGAAAATAAAAATTCCTGAGGTAAGGAAGCACATTGGGTGCCCAGAAGAACTAAACTAAAATATTCCGGTTTTAGCTATAAAAATCATATAAGTTCATAAATATATTCAGGTATTTATAAATAAAATAAAAAGGGTAATTAATTTTAAAATTCTTGGTCTACTTTAGACTCTGGCCTTTCCATTCTCATGTCATTACTGTATTGATTTGGATGTTTATTCATATATTTCTATCTCTGTGTGATTTTTTTTACTGATATAAACTTAAATGTAGCTATTATTAGTATTAGAAGTAGAATTAAAATTATTAAAATTAGAATTATTTAGTGATTATAGCAATTCAAAAAGATTGGCTCAGATAAAGTTGTGATTTTGTTATTGAGTCTTGAACAGAGGAAAACTTATCAGTTGAAATGAGAATTATCCTACCACTGAAAGGGAAATTGGACAAACGCTTTTGATATTAATCTAATATGATAGTGACTGAAAATAAAAATTCCTGAGGTAAGGAAGCAGATTGCGTGCCCAGAAGAACTAAACTAAAACTATTCCGGTTGTAACGAGCTGAGTTTACATCCACTTGTGCAGGAAGTTGATTTCCATCTACTTAGTTCTTCTCAGAAATAACCTGAAGAAACCATTTTGAACTGACCAGGGTAGAATTGTGTTTTAATGGAGTTTCCTGTGTTTCCTGCTGTTTTCCAGTTTCTGGCATGCAAACACTTTCAGACAAGTACTTTCAGAATATTGTACACTCCTTCTTCCCAACTGCCTGGTGGGAACATAACCTCAAATGTTACAGGCAACAAAAAGTAATGAAATCGCTACTTGATAGCACTTTCTGGTAAATTATAATTTGCGTAAAACAAAATTAATTTTAAAAAGCAAGCCTAGGGCATTCATAAATGTACAGTAGCATAATATAACAATGATAACATTGCCAAATGTATTTTGACAAAATAATTTTCTTTATCCTCTCAGAAATATTCTTCATGGTTAGCACTGGATGATTGAGTAGAGAATTCCAAGTGCTTGAGCATTATAATTAGAATTATAAGAATTCAACATGCAGCTTTTTGTCTTTTTCCTTTTTACTGTGGGTATCAGTAAAGGTTTGGTTAGCTACCAATAGCACCCATTTCTCTAACTCCTGGTAAGGATGGACTGCCATGTGGATTTCCCCCAAATTACTTCCCTACAATATCTAAAATAAGAGATAACCAGAACACTTCTAATGGAGTGAAGATTATGCTGCACTTCAAACAAAATGTAGACAAGCAGGCAGAACTTCCTTTTTGTCATTGACCAATGAAAGTACAATCAATAAAATGAACAACATAAAACTACATGTGCAATATGAGACTTAGGTCACCAGCAGCCCTTTTGCATGGACTTTTGACCACAAAATAATTAACAAACTCTATCTTCAGGATGGTGTTCATTTCAGTTTATAAAATTTAGACACCACCCACCTCACTACCCAAGGGACTCTGGGTGGTTTAGGTACTGCTACAGTACACAATCCACCTTCATTTTTTAAAGGTCTCATACCAGAAAGAAGGAGCTGTTACATTACATCTTGCCCACGTGGAAGAGACTTTGTATAACTTCTCTTCCATTCTCAACTTACAACCCTGAATAGTGAAGGACATTTTACACAGTACTGAGTCCTGCCTCAGGAATAAAAGCCAGCTGTGTGACCTTGGGTTAGTCACTTTCTCTCAGCGCATCCTTCCTCATAGGATTGTTGTTGTGGGGAAAATAGAAGGAGGAAAAAGTGTTATGTATGTTCGTTTCTCTGAGTTATTTATAAAAATAATCAAGGTGGGATTTAAAAAATCATATAAAAATACATCCTGGGTGGATTTTTTAAAAAAAATTACATTGACCACCAAAGAGGCAGTATGCAATGCCTTTTAACCAGTGGTGGAATTCAAATAATTTAACAACCGGTTCGCCCAGGGTCAGGTTGTCTATCATGGGAGGCATGGCCCATCCCCATCCTCCAGCTCCGCAGCACATGCAGAACAAGCCTCCCGTGATGGCCAAGCTGACCCTGGGCAAACTGGTTGTTAAATCCCCCCCCCTGCTATCAAAGTGGATCCTGGGCACTGTGCTACAATGGAGAAATGGGAAACAGAGTGGCTGGCACGAAGGGAGGAGGAGGAGCAGGGAGAAGAAAGAGGGAAAGCATTCTTCTCCTTCCCTCACGGCAGCCGCTCCATTGCCCGATTCTCAATTGCAGCGCAGCACAGCACCCAGAATCCACTTTGATAGCGGGAGGGGGGAGATAATTTAACAACTGGTTCACCTGAACCGCTGTGAACCAGCTGAATCCCACCACTGGCTTTTAACCTATTTGGGACTCATCAGGCATACATAGCTTCAAATTCAAATGGTAGCTACTATGAACCATGAGTCGTGAGTAAGATGAAACTAGTCAGATATCGCTCCCTGGTGGTCAATACATGCAATTAACAAACTACACCGCTTAAAGTTATAGCAAGAAATATATTAAGTACATGACCTGCTAAAAAAATCAAGATTAATGATGCAAGAATAATCTAGAATAAGCATATTAATTAATTTTAATTTTAAAAGAGAATGAAATCAAATGAAATAAAGTTATTTTTCTGTTGATCTTCAAGGACACAACAATCATGCAGTTTCTCCAAAACAAGTGTAACACCGTCCTACTTACTTTTCTAAATGAATTTTCTCTGGTCTACTTGATTGTAGAATAATTTGTTTTGTTTCGTTTTGGACTCATGATTTTATTAAAAGCTCTTCAATTCTCAGTCAATACACTGATAATTAAATTTTCAAGTAAGAACTATAAAATGGATCAATGGATACTGTTATTTTATATAAGGTTTAAAGTATATTCAGGCTATTATGTGACATTTTGCTGTAAATCTTCTGCCTTGGTTTTCAAGTGCTCAGGAGCTATGTCAAGGTTCTTGGTTCTTTTTGATGATTATTTATTTTTAAACCAAAAGTGGGGCTGGTCAATGTTTCAAATCTGACACTCTAAAATGTGGAGATCTTGTACCAATGTATCCCAAAATGGAACATAGTCTGACTTTAATAAAGCAGTACATTTCATGTACCAGAATGTGAACAGAATTTAGCTTGCTGGGGAATTCTGGGAGTTAAAAATCAGTTTAGAATTGCCAAGGTTGAGAAACACTGCCCTCCGTTTCAATGTATTTCCTGTAAATAAATCTCCTTTCGGTTATATCAATAAAACCTACTCTACTGATCCTTACTCAGGTTTGGTCCTGCTCTTAGAAAGGCTTAGAGAGAGGGGTGGGACTGGTGGGGGGAGATTCTATTTACCACAAGTCAGGGAGAATAGAGCATATCAGAGTATGTGCCTTGTCTTCTGCTGTTAGGAATTCAGATAAAACTTGAAGAATTTGTTAATATACTAAAGGCATGAATTTATTATCCTTACATGTTGCCTCACTAAGGAATATGTTTCTAGAATTTATGGGTATCATTCTGAGTATATTCTATTTAATTCATGGAATTTATGTATACAAAACTACCTGTAATGTTTTCACTGATGCCATTGGAAGTTGTCATAAGTAGTGTAAATTGAATGCTACTTATTTATTTTATTTTATTTTATTTATTTATTTATTTATTTGTCAAAACGTGTACAAGATAACAGGTATGGTATAAACATAAACAAAAGCAAAGTAGGTATAGGTAAATTTGGACAATAGGACAGTAGGATAGAAGGACAGTGACGGTAGGCACAATGGTGCACTTATGCACGCCCCTTACAGACCACTTAGGAATGGGGTGAGGTCGACTGTAGACAGTCTAAGGTTAAAGTTTTTGGGAGTTTGGGGATAAAACCACAGAGTCAGGTAGTGCATTCCAGGCATTGATTACTCTGTTGCTGAAGTCGTATTTTCTTCATAATAAAAAAATAACAGCATTAAAACAGCAGTGATATCACAGATAGAAGGAAGGTAAAATGAAGGGGTTTTCTCAGGTAAGTTACACTTATAACAAGATTAAGAAAAAAAATCCTTTAAAATTTAATTAAAAAGAAACAAACTACACTCCTTATTAATCATAACTCAGGAAAATTCATTGAAATATGTTTCTTTAACACAAGTCCACTGTGTTAACTGCACAATTGTGATCACTGCACAATTGGAAAATCTGTACTGTTCTGCAGCAGGTTAAAGTTTGGTTGACTACATAGGGGAAAACCCCTTTCCTTGACTCTACCAGTGGTGGGTTCCTACTTGTGTGGTCCACTCTATAGCACCGGTAGCAGCCCGCTGGTGACGTCACAGTACCGATGCGGTCGGTTGCCGGTGCCTGGGCACTGCCATTTTTTAAAAAAAAATATTTTTTTTAAAAAAATTTCTTCTGCGCATGCCCAGAAGCCAAGCTTCCGGCACTGCACATGCGCTGCCTTCCTACCCTACAGTGAGTCCAAGCAGGGGAGGATGGCTGAGGGAGCACATGAGACGCTGAAAGAATGGGCGGCAGGAGCTATCTCCATTCCCCTCCCTTCAGCAGTCCGAGAAGCCACGAATGTGCGGTGATGATCCTAGGCATTTTTGCACGTTCGAGGCTTCTCAAGCTGCTGAGGGGAGGGGGAACGTGCGGCAGGAGCCTAGGATCATCGAATGGGGAGAAGCATTCAGGCCGGACAGAGCCTTCTAGAAGAACCACTGCTGCGGTCTTGCTGCTCCCGTTGCGGGGGGCTGCGTTGTGGGTGGGCAATACCCCCCCTGCTTTTCCAGCCGCTGCCAAGCGCCCGAGGCCCACGCCCACCCGGTCACATGGCTGGCAAGCCACACCCACAAAATAAGCCATGCCCACAGAGTGGTAGTAAAAAAATTAGGAACCTGCCCCTGGACTCTACAATATATCTTTGAATATTTTGTGTGAAGTCATAACATTATTATGCTGCGATAGTGGCAGGAAATCCAATCATGATCTCCATTTCCTTTTCTATTGTTTTGTGGCTATAAATATATGAGAAAGAATAGCTTCCCGCAGTAACATACAGTATGAATCCTCAAAGCTGACCTCCTTATACAATGTCACTTACTAGCAGAATTTGCCACAAAACATTGCAGGATTATACATTTGCTTAGGGTTGGAATCTTACCCTTCTCAAGGATGCTTAACTCCTTTCTCCTCCTCAATCCATCTGTCACTTTTCCTCAATTGATAAACCCAGATTCTATAATATTATAATCCATATTCCAGTTCTTACTAGGTCACCTCACTTTTTTTCCTGCAGTTCTTTAAAATGTGGGCTTTAAGTCTCTTCATAATCTTCCACTGGTGCATGGATGCTGCTATTTTGGCTGCATGATTAGGTGGGCATGGAATGGAACATTCTTACAGAGGGTATGGCCAGCTGAGGTCCTATAGGATTTTACCACATGGTAATATTTTTTATTTGTATCTACAGCAAAATAAGCCTCATTGAGTTCAGATTTCAAGCTAAGACTTCAGTCCCATCCATGTTACCTTGGAGTAACTCAACACCACATACATTGGAGATATGGTACTGAGATATCTACATCTATACATCTATATATAATCTATCTATATCTATATCTATATAGATATAGATAATCCAAGATTCATTGAAGTGAAGTAACAGTGAAGCATGTTTTAAGTGCATTTACTAGGCTTATTTTCTCTAGCTAAGTATTTCCATTCAACTAATTTAAACATTTAGGAAAATAACCCCTTTCATCAATTATGCAACATGTAAAACTAAGAATTTAGCATGCTTATTTGGCTTACATTTTCCTTTCTAAATGTAAGTCAAACAAGCACTCTAAATTAGAAAAAAAACCAACCCATCGGTTTATAGCAGCTGGGATATTCAGTTCAAAATCTCCCTTCTTTTTCCTCACTCCACAAATAACACATTATATGAGGTATGTCTCTGGTTTATGTTCCCCAGAACAAGGCAAGTCAAACTTCAAAGCAGTATTCTGTACATTTTTTTAATGGCTGAACACTTACTATCCATTTTCTCCTTATAAGTCTTTACCAATTCACAAATGATTGAGCCAAGTTAACTCATCCCCAAATAGGTTACACTAACCACTATTCACCAGTCCCTGAAAGTACATCTGCATGAAATATCCTAGCCAATTATCCAGCCTTATTTCATCTAATTAAAAACAGACCAACATTAAGTCAGGACAACTTATGAAAAGTAACTAGCGGATTATTTCCCAGCTTTCACCCTTCCACCTTCCACCAACTAGCAGGAAACCAATCATTTTCTGTAATGTGGGACAGATTTGGGCAAATGTAATTATACACAGTGAATAGTATGTTTATTCATCAGTTAAGCTGCCCAGCTAACAGATTCCATTAATGGGGTCAGTGGTGGGATTCAAAATGTTTTACTGCCGGTTCTGTAGGCCTGGCTTGGTGGGCATGGCTTGGTGGGCGTGGCAGGGGAAGGATACTGTAAAATCTCCATTCCCACCCCACTCCAGGGGAAGGATACTGTAAAATCTCCATTCCCTCCCCACTCCAGGGGAATGTTACTGCAAAATCCCCATTTCCTCCCAATCAGCTGGGACTCGGGAGGCAGGGAATAGATGGGGGCGGCCCCAGTCAGAGGTGGTATTTACTGGTTCTCCGAACTACTCGAAATTTTCGCTACCGGCTCTCCAGAACTGGTCAGAACCTGCTGAATCCCACCTCTGATGGGGATAGAGAAGAGGGTGAAGGGGAAGGCAACATTTCCAGTACTTGTGCTTTATTGAGTCCTTGCTCCATACAACATGCCTGTCAAGCTATACCTGAATACGAGTCTTGTAGTCTTCTGAAAGAATATTAAACTATGGCCAAAAATTCCATGAATACCCCAAAACGTAATAGTGGTACGTGTGTGTGCATATGAAAATATGCACACATGAATAATCTTGTACTTATGTTCAAAGAATAATTTGTTTATGATTATGTAGATCAGAGGTGTGCAACCTTGGCAACTTTAAGACCAGTGGTGGCAGAGGAATTTTGGGAGTTGAAGTCCACAAATCTTAAAGTTGACAAAGTAGGACACTACTGACGTAGATATTTCCAGGGTGACTACAAATGTCTACAAGACATCCCCAATTCATTCAGCCATTCAGCAGGATTTTATCAATTTCAAAGCACCTGGCCATTTTTAAGTTTCTCTTCAAAACAACCCAGCAACGGACATTAAGCTGGAAATGAACAAGTTGACTAAAGGAAAGTCAATAATAAAGCCTCAACAATCATTTGAAGCAGCCAAACACAACATTATGTTAATGTTACTGAGGTTTTGCAGGTGGATAGAATGATTTTTTAAATTTCAGCCTACATCTACATTGTACCTTTGGCTTCACTGATATACTATCAATGTAGGAATTGCTGTTAGCAAGAACACTTCTCTGTAATATTTTCTTTAGCATCTTGCAGTGTTGCCAACTGTAAACTCGCAAGATTCGTTTTTCTCGCCACGTACATGTATACCTCTGAACTAGATGGTATTGTTTCTCTGCGTCATATAATATATGTGGGTATATGCATAATTTTGTATTTGATTATTTTGTCATGTTTATGTGGTATGTATTGGAGGAGGTGACCCTTTGAGAGCTTAATGCAACAAAATTTTATTTTAATGTATGCCGATTAGTGTACATTTAAAGTGACAATAAAGTTATTCTAAGTTGTAAGTCTAAGTCTAAGTTCTTGGGACATTTAATTGTTTTACTTGCCCCAAACAGTTTCTTCTAATAGAACTGAATTCCATCCTTAGTTTTTATTTAAGATTTGATTTTTAAATATTGCACTGAACAGGAATCTAATCCTCTTTTTTTATTTTTCAGCACTGAAGCAACGACTATCATGGTTGAGCACAGTACAGCCCTTTCTAATGGTACAGTCAGCTTGAATACAACACATTCCACATACTGCCCTTGGCCAGAAGACTGGCAATGGTTGTTTCATATCCTGCCTGCCTATCTCTGGTTTCTTACTATAGTAGGAATACTGGGCAATGTATTTGTTCTCAGTGTCTGGTGCTTCCATAAGAGCCGCGCCACTGTGGCTGAAATTTACCTGGCAAATTTAGCAGCAGCTGACTTTCTCTTGCTCTGTGGGTTGCCTTTCTGGGCTATCAACACAGACAACAACTTCCATTGGCCATTTGGGCTCATCCTTTGCAAAATCATCAACTCGTTCTTTGTTATCAACTTATATTCAAGCATTTATTTTATGGTCATGGTGAGCATTGATCGCTACTTGGCCTTGGTGAAAACAATGTCTCTGGGACGCATGCGCCAGCCAAAGTATGCCAAATGGATCTGCTTTGTGATTTGGGTTTTTGCCCTTTTCCTTTGCTTTCCTTCTATGGCATTCAGGTCATTAGACAGTGTGGCTGGATATGAGGGTGCTGCCTGTGTTTTGAACTATCCTTCTCGTTTTCACTGGACAATTGCCACGGCCATTTTGCTGAACACAGTGGGCTTTCTGATACCAGTCTGTATCATTACTTACTGTTCTGTTCAAATCATCCAAGCTTTACAAAACCGTGACATTCAAAAGATCAATACCATTCGGACTGAGAAAAAAGCCACCATACTGGTTCTTGCAGTCCTCCTTCTGTTTATCATCTGTTGGCTTCCATTCCAGGTCACCACATTCATAGATATGTTATTTCAAATAGGTATCATTTTTGGTTGTGATGTAGATCAAGGCATTGCTGTGGCTACCCAGATTGCTGTTGATTGTGGTTACATCAACAGTTGTCTTAATCCAATAGTCTATGTCATTGTAGGCAAACATTTCCGAAGGAAATGCAAGGAAGTTTACTTTGGCAGAGCTCTTCGAAGACCTAGCTCAGCACCATCAATGACAACCATGGAAATTCACCATACTTCCTTTTCAGCAGATAATCAAAGGAAAAAATCTGCTGCTAGTTAATCCCCAAAGCATAATTTCCTTATTTCGTGAAAAAAAGATAAGAGAGTAAGTAAAATTATGGTTTTACATGAAACCTCATTTTCAGTGATAAAGACTAATTTATTACCGATTAAAGTTTGTGGAAGCTGACATTGGTTTGCATAGGACGCCAGCTCCAGTCAATGAATGGGGCTCAGTTAGTACGTTTGTACATATTTGCTTGTATATTTGTGTATGTGTATATCAAATATCTGCATCAGATACAGTATCAGATTCTGAAGATCCTTTTCAAAAAAAAATCTTTCTGCAAGAAAAATCATGTATGTATTTTAATAGGGAATTCAAAGATGCTCAAATACTTGGGAAATCTTCTGATGTACTCCTTTGCTCTGGAATCCATAGGAAGAAAAGCCATTGTATAGGCTCTTTTTGGCTTGTACATGAGAATTAGCCCAAATCCTATCCAGATTGCCCAGTGACTATACAAAAAGGAGAAGATGACTGCTCCTGCTGTGACTTCCATGCAAAAAGCTCCAAGTTACAACACATTTTGTGTCAGCTTCAAGCATTTACTTTCCTGCCAGATCAGTTGTGCAACTGTTTACCCATAAGGCCCTTTTAACAAAGTCTGGTACTCAGGAGGTAGAAAAGACAGAAACTGAATATTTTTTGACTTGGGACTTATTTTATCAATGGTTAGATGACAAAAACAGGAGTTAGAAACAGGGAAATATATAGAAGGATCAGTGATATAAGGAAGGTATGTTAAATTGGTTAAACAAATATTATGGTTGTTATTATTATTATTAATATTATTAGAATTGATATTAATGCAATGAATATTGTTGTAAACACTTTGATTATTATTTTCTAAAATGATTTGTACCCAGACAACACACTGTTCAATTGAAATTGGAATTTTTGTATGTTATAAAATAAAATACAAACTTAATATACCCGTATTTTTCGGAGTATAAGACGCACCTTAGTTTTTGGGGAGGAAAATAGGGGGGGGGGAATCTACCTACCAGGTATTCATCTGGCTAGCCTTAGTCTGGTCAGCTTCAGCACATTATTTTATCCCCTGGTTAGGGCTGAAAAAAATCTTCTTCGGAGGGAGTAGCAATGAAAACAAGCCTGCAAAAACTTAGAGCTGGGAAAAAACTTCTTCGGAGGGAGTAGCAATGAAAAAATCCTGCAAGCCGGAAAGATCGTTAGCACCTCGTTAGGGCTGAAAAAAATCTTTTTCAAGGAGTAGCAATGAAAGCAAGACTGCAAAGTCTTAGGGCTGGAAAAAAAACTTCTTTGGAGGGAGTAGCAATGAAAAAATCCTGCAAGCAGGAAGATCGTTAGCTCCTCATTAGAGCTGAAAAAAACTTTTTCGGAGGGAGTAGCAATGAAAACAAGCCTGCAAGCTGGGAAGAGTCGGGGAAGATCGTCAGCACCTCATTAGGGCTGGGGAAAAAAGCTACATTTGGAGTATAAGACGCACCCAAATTTTCAGTCTCTTTTAGGGGAGAAAAGTTTGCGTCTTAAATTCCGAAAAATACGGTATATTTAAAAAAAAGGAAGCAGCCCTGCCATGATGAATACTTCACACCCACATGTACATGTTCAGTTCTTATTCACCATGATTGGGAGCTAAAGCTATATACGTAGTCCTTAACGTATGACCACCATTGAGCCTCAAATTTATGCTGCTAAGTGAAACATTTGTTAAGTGAGTTTTGCCCCATTTTCTTGCCACATTTGTTAAGTGAATCACTGCGGTTTGTTAAGTTAGTAACACGGTTGTTAAGTGAATCTGGCTTCCCCATTGACTTTGCTCGTCAGAAATGTCGCAAATGATGATCTCATGACCCCAAGACAATGCAATCATCATAAATATGAACAAGTTGTCAAGCATCTGAATGCAAATCACATGACCATAGAGATGCTGCAACGGTCATAAATGTGGGGAAATGGTCATGTCACTTTTTTCAGTGCTGTTGTAACTTTGAACAGCCACTAAATGAACTGTTGTAACTCGAGGACTACCTATAATAGCCACCTAGAGTTGCTTCAGTAATTCAGTTGTCTAATAAACTGATACACCTCCATCTGCTCTGTCTGTAGAAGTTAATGGGTCTGTCAGCTAATGGGGATAGCAGGGAGGAGATAGTTATGGGGCATAGGGAAGGGTCTGGAAGTACTGGCTCTATTGTTCCATGACATCAGCCAGCAGAAATCAACAGAACTCTTCTTTTTAGTGTAGCTAGCCCTGAATGCAGTAAAAGTGTGAAGTGCCAGATTACCCCTTTTTTCCTCAGTGAACCACTAGCATCTAGAGGGGGAAAAACATTAGAAATAACAGAGTTGGAAGGGACCTTGGAGGTCTTCTAGTCCAACCCCCTGCTTAGGCAGGAAACCATACACCACTTCATACAAATGGTTATCCAACATCTTCTTAAAAACATCCAGTGTTGGAGCATTCACAACTTCTGGAGGCAAGATTTTCCACTGATTAGTTGTTCTAACTGTCAGGAAATTTCTCCTTAGTTCTAAGTTGCTTCTCTCCTTAATTAGTTTCCACCCATTGCTTCTTGTCCTACCCTCAGTAGCTTTGGAGAATAGCTTGACTCCCTCTTCTTTGTGGCAACCCCTGAGATATTGGAACCCTGCTAGTCCTTCTTTTCATTAAACTAGACACACCCAGTTCCTGCAACCGTTAATCGTATGTTTTAGCCTCCAGTCCCCTAATCCTCTTTGTTGCTCTTCTCTGCACTCTTTCTAGAGTCTCAACATCTTTTTTACATTGTGGCGACCAAAACTGAATGCAGCATTCCAAGTGTGGCCTTACCAAGGCATTATAAAGTGGTATTAACACTTCGCGTGATCTTGATTCTATCCCTCTATTATTGCAGCCTAGAACTGTGTTGGCTTTTTTGGCAGCTGCTGCACACTGCTGGCTCATATTTAAATGGTTGTCCACTAGGACTCCAAGATCCCTCTCACAGTTACTACTATTGAGCAGGGTACCACATATACCAGTGATGGCAAACCTTTTTTGGCTCGGGTGCCAAAAGGATGAGCGTGCATGCATGCCCACACCCATAATGCAATTCCCTCCCCCCGTGCATGTGCACAACCCCGGTGCTACCCGGCGCATGTGCACAACTTCCTCGTGCTGCCCCCGCGCATGTGCACAGGGCTCACTGAAGCCACCGGACTTCCGGTTGGCCCGTTGGGTCATTTCTGAACTTCCAATTGGCCCATTGGGCTGTTTTTCACTGTCCCCAAGGTTCAGGAGGCTTTCCTGAAGCCTGGGGAGAGCGAAAATGGCCGAAAAGAAGGCAAAAAATCAGCTGGCCAGCATGCGCGCTGGAGCTGACATAGGGCAACACCTCGCGTGCCCTCATATATGGCTCCACGTGCTATCTGTGGCACACATGCCATAGATTCACCATCACTGACATATACTGTACCTGTGCATTTTATTTTTCTTGCCTAAATGTAGAACCTTACTTTTAGAAGAGTCTAAAAGCAGTGATTCTTTTCACCTGAATGCTATTGCATTGGCAATATACATATAATCAATTGCTCCACCTTATAGTAAGGTGAGTGGAAGCAGAGCAAGATAGCTATGTTTTGTCAGGGATCAACTAAGGCTTTCAACTGCAAAACTTGAATCATGTTCATATTTTACATGCTGTCTTAACTCACTTTTAAATCTGTATTTCTTTGAGTGGATTTGTTTGCCACTGAAACTATGAATTATGAATATTTGTGTTGTTTCTTTTGCTTCACTTGATTTGTATACATATCAGGGGTGGGTTCTGCTTTTCTTCGGCGCTGGTTCGCTTCCTGAAGTGTTGCGCAGGCGCGGCGCGCAGGCACAGTGCTAAAAAACCAGCTTCTGCACATGCACAAAAGCAAAAAATAGCTTCTGAAGCAAAAAACAAGAAGCAAAACACAAGATGGCAGCGCCATAGGCGCCACCGAGAGAGCCGGTTCGGGGGCTTGGCAGGCCTGGGTCGCTGCTGGTTCTAGCGACCCAGACCACCAAGTTACTACCTGTTCTATAGAACCAGTCCGAACCGGCAAGAACCTACCTCTGATAAATATAAATGCACATGAACACATGTAATTTTTTAAATGGTTTATTGCTTTGAAAACTGTTTCCTTGTAGAAAATGTTTTCTCCTGTGGAACTACTATGCTGTATCTTGCTCACTTAGGAATCAGTTCTCTAAATTCCAAAATTGTTATTTTGTAGTAATATTATTATGTAATAAAAGTCTTGAGCTCTGCTTAACACATGTTAAATAAAATTAATATATGCTGAAATTCTATTTTATTTAATCAGATGTTACTAATTCTAGAATTTGTATTTTCTAGCATTCTTCATGTAGATTCCAGAAAAGTAATGGGATGGATACAGTCTATCTATTATTCAGTAGCACCACATAGTGTTTCGGCATTACAACTTTATCCCTCCACATAATCATGTTAGCTGCATTGAAACAGTATTTGTTCTGAAATACTCAAAAAAGTATTTCATGAAATGTTCAAAAGAATGAATTGAAATTCAGGATGATAATCTGTTGACACTGTGATTCTCATACCAGGGATATAGCACTGCAAGAGTTGCTGAATTATCTCCCAGCATCTTTCTTTCCTGGTGATTATGGTAGAAATTGTAGCTCAACCACATCTAAGCTCCCCACTAACTCCTAATTTATAACCTTCATTGTTCCCATGTTTTCAGGTATAAACATTTTAAACAGACTTGCCTAATCTGGAGTCATTCAGATGGATGGTGCTTCATGTTATATAATCTTCTATCTTAACTTTGGTAGCCTGAAAGTATGTTGAGTAGTATAGCTAGGAGAGCCACTGTATGTCAGCAAGATTCTCTGTCTCAAATACTTAATGATAACAAAATAGCTGTGCATATACATATACTAGTGGGTCAAATATTTTTAATCAAGGTTTGTCAAATAAATCACAATGGCTGATTTGCACACAAGCTACCATAAGTATATTTGCACAGTCAGAGCAAACAGCACTATGACTTAGTAAATTCATCTGCTAACTTTTTACTTCTATGAACTTGAGGCAAAAGTACCATGAGTTTATCTTAATCATAGTACTAAAAGGAACCTTTGAGCTTCAAAATATGGACAAAGGCACCCTCCTTTTTATTTATAATAGCAATAGCACTTAAACTTATATACCGCTTCACAGTGCTTTATAGCCTTCTCTAAGCGGTTTACAGTCAGCATTTTGCCCCCAACAATCTGGGTCCTCATTTTACCAACCTCGGAAGGATGGAAGGCTGAGTCAACCTTGAGCCTGGTGAGGCACCCACGAGGCAAGGCCACGCAGCGTGGGAGGAAGCGAACGGGCAGCGAGGTAAGTTAGAACCCACCCCTGCCTTGGAAGCTTGTCAAACAGGTATTGGAGAGGCTGAGGTAGGAGCACAGTAAATCAGAAGAAAAGCTTTCTCAAAACCAGGCATCTCTACATTGAGAAAAAGTCCACTTTAAGATCAGGAGCTCTGTGTCTGCCCCGTGCGCTTCACTAGAGATGGTTCCCCTGGAAGGAAACATCTCAAAGACACTTCACAAAGAACGTATTAATTTCAAGTTTGTCATCAAGCCCGTTGTAACTAGCAACAAGGAAGTCTGTGGTTCAGACTTTCACAAATTAACCTCAATGATTGGTGTTAATAACCCCTATTCCCGTGATGGTGAACCTATGGCACACGTGCCAGAGGTGGCACGCAGATCCCTCTCTGTGGGCATGCGCACCATCGCCAGCTGCTCTTCCAGGTTCTGTCGTGCGCATGCACACTGGACAGCTGATCTGGCACACATGCGCACCACCCAGCTGCTCTCTTCCAGGTTCTGGCACATGCATGCACACCAGCCAATGTGAGACATTTCACTGTTTCTTAAGAGTCACCTCAACCCAGGTATTACCAATTGTTTAAATAGCTCTGGGGATCTTCTCTGTCACCATCCTTGTTACAATGCAATTATAAGGTGCTGAGACTAGTAATTCTGAAAGACATTTTAACATATTAACACTGCCATAAAATTAATTTTGAAAAATGCAGCAGATGACGTATTTTTAAATAACAGCTTCATAAGAAATAGTAACAACAATACAGCATATTTTCATGATGGTATTTTGCATATTATGGATAATGGATAATGATTAGTTTAATCTTTATTATTATTTTAAAAGAAAATTGCTTTTTTGTGTTAGCAACCAGCATTATGAGCCAGTAATGTTGGACTCCTGCTATGAGTTGGTGGGGGTAGATTAACTATCAATGGAGACTGCTACTCCTCCTTGCTGTTCATGGGTGTTTACTTAACCATCCAAGTTAGCAGACATGGAGAACATGAAGGAACAAAAACATTGTGGTGCCTGATGAAATTAAGCAAGCAATATTTACAAGACATGGAAGCTCATTGACCACACGCTATTTTCTGAAACCATTGCTACATAATCATAAGTTCTTACAATTTTAGAACAGACAGAGCAGTGATAGAAGATAACTTTCCACCTCCTAGTCTGGCATGTATATCACAAGGTGCAACTTAAAAGCACAACTTGTAAAAATTGATATATTTTTTTAGTTTTAAGCCAATAACAAAAACGAATCAAGTTATTTTGTGCTAATACTGTAGTCTTAAAAAGCTGAACAAAGAAAAACCAAATAGATATTGATTGTGCTCCCTCTACTGTTCAACCATTATATTTCAATAAATGAATACAGAAGTGAACATTTTAAGGCAGTTCTATATGATAGTCTTTCATGTGTTAAATATCCAATCAAAGTGCAAAATTAAAATGGAATCCAAGACAAGGGCATTTAAGTTATTGGTACAATACCCTGTGTTAATAGGAAATGTAATATATGAAGCCTAACATATTTCTTATGAGTCAATGTCCATTCATCAGATGTATGAAATATCATCCAAAATTAGCGAACATACAGTATTCAGCCACATTCAGTTATATATACTGATGCAGAAAAAACAATGGGAAAAGAGGAAAGGAAATTACAAAATTGGAAATTATCTGACCCCAGGACACTGTAAGTGTCATAAATATGAGTCAGTTACCAAGCAACTGAATTTTGATCACGTGACCATAGGGATGCTGCAATGGTCATAGGTGTGAGAAACAGTCAGAAGTCACTTTTCCCAGTCCTGCTGTAACTTTGAACTGTCACTAAAAGAACTGATGTAAGTTGAGGACTACCTATAATGTAATATAATAATTACAGTAATAATTAAATAGGCAGAACTGGTAGGTTGATTTACATATTTAGTACATTAAACATCCACAATCCCAGTTAAGCCACAGATGTTAAAAGTAAATGTTCTAGTTAAATCTTAAATCTTTTTAGTTTAAGCAAAAATAAACAAATAAGCTATGTGCTTGAGTATTGCCTCCTTAACAGTTTTCTAGATATATTAGAAGTAGTTTGCCACAGAAATCCTGGAAGAATGAGAGTTTTTGTTTTGTTTTATATTTTATTTTATTGCCATTTCTGGGGTCAAACTTGGTGGTTGAATCGAGCCTTAAAATGAGCTTATCAACGGTAACCCTGCAGAATGCAGTATTTCTCTGCATCTGGGAGGTTGTGATTGATGCCAACAGCCCTTAAACCTTCTCCCTAAGAAGCCCTTTGGATCTGATGATAGATAACTACCACCAGGTCTCCGACTTTCCTTTCTGGGCAAAGATTGTTGAAAGTTTGGGACTGACTAGAGAGCATTCTAGAAGAAGCAGGTTATTTGGACCCTAATCAGTCAGGGTTTACACCTGGATATTAATCATTGCTTGCTTTTATAATAATAATAATAATAATAATAATAATAATAATAATAATAATAATAATAATAATAATAATAATAATAATAATAATAATAATAATAATAATAATAATAATAATAATAATAATAATCATAATCATAATCATAATCATAATCATAATCATAATCATAATCATAATCATAACAGAGTTGGAAGGGACCTTGGAGGTATTCTAGTCCAACCCCCTGCTTAGGCAGGAAACCCTACACCACTTCAGACAAATGGTTATCCAACATCTTTTTAAAAACTTCCAGTGTTGGAGCATTCACAACTTCTGGAGGCAAGCTGTTCCACTGATTAATTGTTCTAACTGTCAGGAAATTTCTCCTTAGTTCTAAATTGCTTCTCTCCTTGTTTAGTTTCCACCCATTGCTTCTTGTCCTACCCTCAGGTGCTTTGGAGAATAGTTTGACTCCCTCTTCTTTGTAGCAACCCCTGAGATATTGGAACACTGCTATCATGTCTCCCCTAGTCCTTCTTTTCATTAAACTAGACATACCCAGTTGCTGCAACCGTTCTTCATATGTTTTAGCCTCCAGTACCCTAATCATCTTTGTTGCTCTTCTCTGCACTCTTTCTAGAGTCTCAACATCTTTTTTACATTGTGGCAACCAAAACTGAATGCAGTATTCCAAGTGTGGCCTTACCAAGGCATTATAAAGTGGTATTAACACTTCATGTGATCTTGATTCTATCCCTCTGTTTATGCAGCCTAGAACTGTGTTGGCTTTTTTGGCAGCTGCTGCACACTGATGGCTCATATTTAAATGGTTGTCCACTAGGACTCCAAGATGTCTCTCACAGTTACTACTGTTGAGCAAGGTACCACATATACCTTTTGTTGATGAGCTGTGTTGGGACTTGGATGGAGGTTACAGGTGCTTGTTCTGGCCTTTTGGACCTCTTTTTGGCCTTCAGTACCATTGCCTATGGAACTATTTGCACATTAAGGTTCTTATAATCCCCATTTTTCCCCCTCTGGATGGGGTTACACTGCCTCTCAAGCAAGTTGGTGACATGAGGGACCTCCTGGTTCAGCAGATGGAGACCCAGGACAGGAGTCTTTAGCCCAGCTTCAAGTGAAATGCCAGTTGTGGCCTCATTTGGGATGGGAGGACCTGACCACAATGGTTTATACCCTCATCACCACCCAATTAGCTTAGTGCAATGCACACTATATGGAGCTGACTTCAAAGACCATCTGGAAACTTCAGTTGATACAAAATGCAGTGGCCTAGGTTCTCAGGGGTGCTTACTAGTAGGCATATATTTAAGGTGACCAGACGTCCCGATTTTGGCGGGACAGACCCGCTTTTTAATGCTTTGTCCCGCGTCCCGCCCAACCTCTAAAAAGTCCCGATTTTTGAGCCCCAGCTTCTTCCTCCAGCCAGACGCGCGCCCGAGCGACAGGCTTCCGATTCAGTCCCCTCTATTCACAGGGTGGCGCGGGGCGGGGCAGAGCGAACCTTGGGGGGGGAGCGCCACTTTGCACTTGTCCCATGAGGCCATGCTAAGTGTGCCGCGGCAAAAGGGGCGGGGCAGGGCGCGCGTCCTACCTGAGACTTTTCCCGGTAGCAGCTCCAGTCGCGTTCCTTGCTAATAGCGTCCAGAGCAGAGCAGCCCCTCCCAGAAGATCGCGAGACGTTATCTTCTGGGAGGGGCTGCTCTGCTCTGGGCGCTAATTAGCAAGGAACGCGACTGGAGCTACCGGGAAAAGTCCCAGGTAGGACGCGCGTCTCGCGCTGGGGGTTGGGCGGGCAGGGCAGGACTGGCGGACGGGATGGGGCGCGCGTCCTACCTGGGACTTTTCCTGGTACCTCCAGTCGCGTTCCTTGCTAATAGCGTCCAGAGCAGAGCAGCCCCTCCCAGAAGATCGCGAGACGTTATCTTTTGGAAGAGGCTGCTCTGCTCTGGGCGCTAATTAGCAAGGAACGCGACTGAAGCTACCGGGAAAAGTCTCAGGTAGGATGCGCGTCTCGCACTGGGGGTTGCGGGGGCGGGGCAGGACTGGCGGACGGGACGGGGCGCGCGTCCTACCTGGGACTTTTCCGGGTACCTCCAGTCGCGTTCCTTGCTAATAGCGTCCTGAGCAGAGCAGCCCCTCCCAGAAGATCGCAAGACGTTATCTTTTGGAAGAGGCTGCTCTGCTCTGGGCGCTAATTAGCAAGGAACGTGACTGAAGCTACCGGGAAAAGTCCCAGGTAGGATGCGCGCCCCGCCATGCCCGCCCAACCCCCAGCACGAGAGGCGCGTCCTACCTGGGACTTTTCCCGGTAGCTTCAGTTGTGTTCCTTGCTAATTGGCGCCCAGAGCAGAGCAGCCTCTTTCAAAAGATAACGTCTCGCGATCTTCTGGGAGGGGCTGCTCTGCTCTGGGCGCTATTAGCAAGGAACGCGACTGAAGCTACCGGGAAAAGTCCCAGGTAGGTAGGACGTACAGTGGCCTCCCGCGTCCCCCCCCCCACCCACCTGGATGCCGACATTTGCATCCTTTTGCCCTCTGCAGATGCGCAGCGTTCTGCGCATGCGCAGAGGGCAAACCTCAAATGACGGCGTCCAGGTGGCCCCGCCCCCCGTCAATGTCCCGCTTAAAAAAAAAAAATCTGGTCACTTTACATATATTACATGTCTATTGCAGGCCCTGCCCTGGCTTCAGAGGTGGAATTCTACCGGTTCTAACTGGTTCTCTAGAACAGGTTAACTTTCTAAGCAGTTCAGAGAACCGATTATTAGAAGAAATCTTTTTTTCCCCCACTTTACAGGGTTTCAAACGTTGCAGCATCCCCATGGTCACGAGAGGCCAGGCGAGGAGAAGCGCCCCTCAACATGAGTGACTTCGAGTTGGCCATGCCCACCCGGTCACATGACCACCTGGCCACCCGCCGGGTGCACATAGGGACTACTCAGAGGGCTGAAAAAGTGATTTTTGACTGGTCCTTGCACTTATGACTGTCCTCACATTTTACGTTTTGCACCCTATCTTGTCACCGTGAAGAGAAGCACCGCAGTTGTGAAATGAGTGACACGGTTATTAAGAATGCTGCAATGGGCATAAATGTGAGGATGGTCGTAAGTGCGAGGACCGGTCATAATTCACTTTTTTCAGCCCTCTGAGTAGTCCCTATGCATGTAGCCACGCCCACCCAGTCACATGAGCAGCTAGCCATGCCTACCTGGTCACATGACCACCAAACCACGCCCTCAAATAAGCCACGCCCACAGAACCGGTTGTTAAAAATTTGAATCCCACCACTATCTGGCTTCCTATTAAATTCTAGGTGCACTTTACAGTACTGGTCATTATATAGTCCTTTATAAAGGTCTTCACTGCTTGATGCTGTGTTTCCTGCAGGATTGCACTTCCCCAATAGAATTGAACCAATCATTTCCATGGTATCAGGAAAAGCAGCCAGTTGTCCCTCATTTGCAAGACATTGGTGAAGGGATGAAGCCTGGAATAATTTTTTGTGATGAAGCTGGCCCTCTTTTGTCTCCAGCATAACCTACCTTCCAGAAGACGTTTGGAAGCAGTAAGTTTCAAAGGGCTTTGGACATCTGACACCATGCATTGTTATGAGATTTAAAAAACAACATCTGTATTGTGTTTCATTATTGTGAGTCAGAGGGAATTTTTTTGTGATTGCAGGATATAAATCTGATAAACTATTAATTTTTTATTTTGAAGGATTAACATAAATTGTTGAAATTAATTGTTGCTGCAATAGTAACACTCCTCCCATTAAAACTGGGCTTATAGATTAAATGTGGGAAATGACTGTTTTCCTATTTTGCACTAAGTTATAGCGGTGATGGGTACACGTTGGAAGAGCTGAAGGACCAGGCTGAGACATATCTATCTTAGTTCCCCAAGAAGGTTACACTGAAGGGTTTTTCAATAGTATTTTGCTAATACTTCATATATACATAAGTACATATCCTTTGATTTATCATTGATTGTTGACAGTAAACGTTTGTAAGCGATGTTTAAGTCAGCATCAGATGGCAATAGTATTTGACCTATACTGGCTCATTTACTAATCCATGTCCCATCTCACTATTCAATGCTGATATTCTTGCCTTTAGGTGCACTGTCCTTTAGATTCCAGTTTAATGTGTTGTATTCTGCAAATGAGATAGGCCATGCTGTGTTCTGTGGAACACAGAACAGTTATTTCTGTCCTGGAAGATTATAACAAAAGAAGTAAACCAAGTGCTAATATACTCATACAAGAACATTCACGTGAAGCAGTTTATGTTTATTTCAATAATGACACCAGTTGAAAAAGTTATGGACAGAACACCTTATTAATATAAAGTCTCTATTATTGAATATGCATCAAAACTAGTGATAAATGAGCTATGCTCAAATGTAGCTTGGAGGAGGGAGGCATTACAGATTTAGAAGTATACGTAAAAATAGAGTACAACTATTTTCTATTTCCAGAGAAGCTTCTGCTTTTCATATGATTATACAGTTGCTTTGCATTAGTAACTATATACAAATGATACCACAAAAAGTAATCAACAAATATAAGTAAAAATACACATGTATGTAAACAGTGCATCTTCTTGAGCAATGGTTTTTTTTTTGTATCAGAAATCCAGAAGAAGTGAATCATTATTAGTAGTAATGAGCTAACTCAATTTCAAAATGTAAACATGATTCAGCTTTTTCAGCACATCAAATTTGCTCTCAAAAGCATAAATTCTATTAGGCTGGTGATAGATGAGGTGAAATAATAAATAATCCAGGAACGCAAACACCCACCTGTTTTTAGTGTTGAAAACTATATTCTATTGCTATGACGCTATTTTGTAATATACATTTAGCCTTAATTAACTGCTACTATTATTTTACATGTATGATACAAATAAAAATAGTTATCACATTTACAGGTTGACTAAATGCTTCATCTGAAATAGACCCAGTTTCTTTCTTTACATCTGCAGCTGATATGAGATACAAAATTCCAATTCTTTTTATGGTATAGATCACTAAACAATGTTAAATAGAATGACGTTAATACAAACTAAGTATGGTTCTAAAGCAAAGGACAAAATCTAAATGTCTTATCAATTATGACCCATGGCTATTCTATGGCTGTGAAGCTTCATGTTTGTAAGGGATTTACTTTTTTTCTAAATGCTTTCTTTAGATAAATACATGAAACCCCTATACTTGGAATCACTTTCCATAGACAATTCTATTCACTTGCTAATTGTATGCTAATGAGCCCACCTGCTTTAAAGCTAAACTATCTCCAAGTTAACACTTTGAGAGGAAAGCGAATTGTTCATATTGTTTCAAAACCAGAGATCAGGAGTTGTTAGCAGCTTTTTTTAGAATCAAGTAAGACCTATACAGGCAGTTATTCACGTAAGATATTTTAAATATGAAGGGTGGTTTTAAAAAGAACTCATGATTTTGCCACTGTACAACAAATACTCCCATTATCATCTACATCGGGGCGTCAAACCTTGGCAACTTTAAGATTGCGGACTTCAACTCTATGCTGGCTGGGGAATTCTGGGAGTTGAAGTCCATAGGTCTTACAGTTGCCAAGTTTGGACACTCCTAATCTACATAAGGAGTTTTGATGTATTAGTTTAAGGAATAGTGTGTCTTACAAGAGATAAAACCTGGCTTTAGTCCCAGGCTTGCAATCAATGGGTTTGGGGGAATGGGCTGTCATGGTATGCTTCAATGGGTGTTTTTAGTCCAGGTTATTTTGTCTGTGTTTTGATTATTTTAATCAGTGATATACGTTTGTAAACCAGCAGAGTCTATTCAAGTGGGCGGCTATAGTAAATTTAATGAAATAATCTACAATAATCCTGAATGACTCCGAGTGAGTAAAGCAATCAAAAGCATACCATGCCCTTATTTGTATTGTCACTTTTAGAGATTCGACCACTGCACAAGAAATTAGCTATCTATATAGCATACATATTTAAAAAGTAAATGTTGGATTGTTTTGTTTGCTTGTTTAGCACTGGAACGAAGAAGCCAAATAAAGAGCTAATAAAAATTGGCAAAGAAAGTGCCAATGCACAGAAGATAAAGGGGACAAAAGCATGTCTACTTATCCTGCATTTAAATTTCTGGACAGCCAGTGCTGAGCAATGAGACGAACATAACTGCTTGCTTGACTATAAGCAGATGCCTCCAGGTCCCAAAAAGTGCAACATCAGAAAGTCAGAATTTTTGTGACCTGGTTCATCTCACTCATTCAGCAAATATAATGTGATTTAGTCGTAAGTAGGGCTTGGATAAAATTCTTAAAGGGCAATTAACAAATAGGACATCATTATTTTTATTATAAAATAATAATTATTAGTTACAATGTCGTTTTGGAAATTCACCAAGAAAAATGCTTTTTTTGAAATAACAATTAAGGTTTTGATTTATTCCTATGATAAAGTTAGTCCTTATTAGAAACACTCCCTGAAAGTTTATCAACTCATCTTTCTTTACATTTCAACTTAAGTTGCAATAGGTCATGGCCACCTAGCTAAATTGCTATTAATAGTAGATGCTCTCTGTAATGCACTTATAGTGTTTATATCCTAAATCAATAAAACTTACTGCTTTATAGTTTGGTGTTTTTGCTGATCTTACAATCACTATGGAAAGAGAATTATTAATTGATACTAAATAATTTTATAAAGGACTTTTAGCATCCAACTTAGATGATCACAACCTTGTACAACTATCAGGCAATATTTTGAACGCATAAGAATTCATCTATGGGCAGGTGCCAAATGTCTTAGGATTAATTATTATGACTAATGTCATAAATATAAATATTGGATGAAGAGGCTAGCAGGTTAGTATGCAATTTTCCTATTAACACACACTTGATTTTTATATTACTGTTTTGCAAAATTTACTCATGCACCAAATTTCATGGCATTCTTTATTCGATTAGCATCTAAATCCACCAGAATTGCAAGATACTGACAATTTCTGTCTACAGCACATGCATAAAAACATACTGATTGGCTACCTCCAGCTAGTAGGTTTTTTAAAGTTCATTAATAGCTTGTTTGAACAGCAGCTTATTTATTTTCCAAATAGCTCAAATAAAGTTCAAATAGATTGTTTGAACAGCAGCTTATTTATTTTCCAAATACTTACATTAATAAATAGTGAAACTAACTGAATTATATTTTTCATCAATGTTTGGGTGGTTTTTCTGTTTTTGGTATCAGGAATCTATAGCAATATCTTTTCTGCATATATATTATTACTGAACTCTGCACATGATTGGCTGTCTTATTGGGATGGACTTAGAAAAAAGTAGTATTTGAAGACAAAACCATTAAAGAAACAATTAGGAAAGAAGCAATATATTTCAAAATCATATGAAATTAATATTCTTATAGGGAAAATTGAAGGAAAATATAGGGTAAACATGCAACACGAAAAAGGTTTTTAAGCTGAAACAATAATCCATACCAGTATTAACTTATACTTTTATTTCAAGAAACCACACTTCCTTTATAGTTGCTATTTGTATGTATGTGCGAGTGCACACATCTTGCAATCTTTGTTGCTACACAGCAAACCTGAATACTTTTAAGCACCATAATCCATTTTTATTGTCATTGACAATCATGTAGTATTTTGCTTATAAATAATAACTTGCATAAATGCTGAACTCATATTAGGATAAACCACAAAGTTCATTTTATTAAACTATTTAAAAAAAGCAATGTACAGGCTAAATTCTTTAAAGTGCAAAACAACAGAACACGTCTGCAACGTTCAGATTGCTCAGATCTCCACAAAAGGAGGAATTCAGTATGTAGTCAACACAATTAATCTTCACAATTTTATGAAAATGACACTTTGATTAGGTATCAAGACAGATTGTCCTCTTTTTTAAGTGCTGCATGAAAGGCAAAGTAACAATCCGAAAATATTTGAAAATTCAATTTTTAATATCCTGAAATGACCTCTCGTGTCAAATTCTACCCTGTTACAGAAGGGAACTGATACAGCCCTAAGCTTGGGAATCTTTTAAAAGTTACATATACACTCAGAGTAGCTGATGGGATATTGTTTCAAAGGAAAAATTAAAGATTGCAACACAAAACATTGAGGAAAATATGGTACCTGGTCACAAACCAACCCACTATGGATTTGGCAACACATGATGATCTTGTTTGGCACTGACCAGCAGGTACTGGGAACATGCATTATGCCAATGACTAAAATACCAAACTTGCTTTTCTCTATGAATAATCCAGTTTTTGACATCAAATATGTTTATGCGCTTTTTAAATTCCTGAGATGAGCATATGGAAAAGGTATGTCCCCCATCTTAAATTACCATGAGGAAATTGTTTCTTCCAGATTCCCAATCTCTGCATCTTAAATATATTTAACATATTAATCCTCTTCAAGGCGCCACTTCTGAGACTCCTCCTGACGTACGTCAGGCCTTATCTGATTCCTCATGCCTCCTAAAACATTTGATGTTGCTTCTGTTGCAACTATTAGCGGTTTTACTACAGTTGGCGGAATCTGGCGGAGAACTCCTCCTACTGCTCCAGTTACCCCTCTGTTTTCATGTTCACGTGTAGCAGTTTCATAAATTGTATGTGCCGTATCTGTAATCCCCTGAAAAAATTACAAACATACAAAAAAAACCATAAGTGGAGTTGAAGAGTCTTGTCTAATAAAGTCACTTCTCCAAAAACCATTTCAGAGATTTAGATCAGCAGTTTTCTAGGCCGAGGATCTCGTTCAACAAAACCTCTCAGTTTCACCTGAGAGCTGGCACTGCCTTCCCATATGGAGGTAATACAATGAATCAACATTCTGCAAAACTACTGTTGATTGTTTTTGAGCAATCTAGATTCAACAAACTCTGGGAGGGAGTGAATTCAAATAGAAATGAAAAATAGAATATATTTTTGCGGCAAATCTTTTGCAGATACAAAATACTGTGACTTTAATCAATCAATGCAGATTATGAAGGAAAAGATGATCTTACAATAGTCAGAACCTACACTGGGATACAGAAGTATCCTTCTAAACAATTAAGAGTAAAAAAAAAGAGCTGCTGTTTAATAGATGCACAGTACACAATCCATTTGAATGTTTTCCTAGAAAAGCAAATACAAGGAAATAACATTCTCCAAGACAAGACATGTCAAATAAAAGTGTGATACTGTTTCTTGCACATATCAATTGCTTTATTTATTTATTTATTTTTTGGAAGGGCCCAATTATTCCCTGATTTTTTGGGGGCAAGACTAAAAATTCTATAAAGCTCTTTCGCAAAAATATTCAATTCTGTTTACACTGTAATTTCTGTCTCCCTTGAATTCATGTTTTTTAATTATGTTATTTCATTAAAAATATAATTTTATTAACAAAAAAGAAAGAAGTACAGAATAGACAAATAAACAAACTAATGACTGAAGCTAATGACTAATGGATATGTGAATATTCTTGTTAGCAGCTGTAAACTTGGGTTGGAAAGATCTCAAACCCCACATTTTATGGCATATATATTGATGACATCTCTCCTTTTGTAGATGAAGGAGTTAATAATACTAGTTTGCTGACTAAAGTTACTGGAATGTTCAAATCAGATTTGGTATAAAGAAAAATCTGATAGCAAACTTTACTGATCATAAAAAGCTGATTAGTACAGTGACATTATTATACAAAATAATTACAAATGTTATGCATTTTTGACATTTTTGTAATATTATAGGAAATGGTCTAAATACAGCAAAAATCCCAGAATTAAAATGATGTTTTTGCTAGACGATTTGTGTGTTTAGAGTACCCTGAAAGATGTTGAGTCTCAAAAACGCTAAAGAATAAAAACTTATACTGGGATGATAATCTTAGACTGTAAATTGAGACTGAATCCTGACAGATTAAGACTTTGTTGGTGGGTCATTTGAGAATGGATGTGAGAGGTTTTTCTCTATGAGCCTGCATTCTGTTAGACTCAGAGTATGTATGCAGTTTGGGAGTGGCTCCCAGAGTCATTTTGGCCATGAAGGTTGATTACTGGGGTTAAAGTGTGATTCTGGTGTGTGTGTGTGTGTGTGTGTGTGTGTGTGTGTGTGTGTGTGTGTGTGTGTGTGTGTGTGTGTGTGTTTTCTATTAGTCTGGTATAGCAACTATATTTTTACAAGATAGGTACAACATAGCAACTATCATCCATATATTGCTAATTAGTCATCTAAATGCTGGATGAAAATGTTTTATTTCAGCTTTTCTTTTCCATTCCTTCCATGTTTTTATTATTTTTAATATTGTTTTCAATTTAATGCTTAGGAGGTGAATATAAATATATCTCAAATTATAGCAAATAACAAGAAGGATGCACTTTACCAACAAAACAGGAGATTTTTTAGTAATTAATTTACACATTACCTCTTTTACAACACTATATGCTTTTGCCACACCCTCACGAAGATCCACAGGCTGGTAAGCTAGACGACGAGAAAGTCGTTTGATCTTTTTTGTCTCATTTAAGCTAGGCCCAGGGGAAACCATGTCGTAAGCTGTTTCTGCAGCTGCCTAGATTTCAATTCAATAAAAATAACACTATATCATTAATAGAACAAAGAATAAACCAATGATTTATGAATTAAACTATGTTTCATCCCTAACATGCACTGTTAATGCCTCAGGACTTAAGATGTATCTTAATGTAACACAACATATAACATTTAATAGAACATAATAGAACATTTATAAGCTATGCTTACAAAAGTTATTTGCAAAAGTTCAAGATTGGGTATTGAAATTTAAAGGGAACAAATATTTTCACAGAAATGAATTCTATTTTAATCTTATTTATTAAGGATGCCAGTAACAAGACAGCTGTTCAAAATACATTCATTTACTGCATAATCTAGATAGCTGTTATGAAGTCTTAAAGGGATGAAATATGTGGGAAGTTTTATGTATTTAACTTATTTTTAAAATTGCCTGCTTCTAGAGGGTTAAAACCATTTTAAAACCATTAAAAATAACTATGCTACAAGGAACAAATCAGATGTATTACACCATTGCTAGTGCTTAGAAAATCATACATAAATGTAACTCTCAGAGCTTGTTGGAAGATACAGGCCAAAACCAGCTTTCTGCTTAGTTATCTGGCCTTTGTCAACATAGAGTTGATGTAGAGCCGTGATGGCGAACCTATGGCACGGGTGCCACAAGTGGCACGCGGAGCCATATCGGTGGGCACGCGAGTTCAGGTCCGGCGTGCATGTGTGCACCAGCCGGCTGATTTTCGGGCCTTCTGGGCCCACTGGGAGTCGGGAAACAGGCTGTTTCCAGCCTCCAGAGGGGGTGGGGAAGGTCGTTTTCGCCCTCCCCAGGCTCCTAGAAAGGCTCTGGAGCCTGGGGAGAGCGAAAAATGGGCGTGCCATTGCATGCTGGGAGCAGGGGGGTCATGCGTGCATTTGCGGGGGTGCATGGAATTATGAGTGTGGGCACGCACACACGTGATCCCCTACATTCCCCCCTTTTGGCACGCGAACCAAAAATTCGCCATCACTGATGTAGAGTATAACTTGCATCCCATGTAGCAGTGACAAACTTAAGGTTTCCTCCTTTCTCTACTACCTTCCATGTTGCCTATCAGCTCAATGGGCATTTGTCTAGTTTTGAATAAAGTCAATCTAACAAAAATCTAAACCATTCGTACATTGTTCCAAAACCTTGAAGTTATTCTTCATTTCAGGCTAGAACTTCCCTTATCCAAATTAAGTAGGTGACAGACACCTTAGTTTGTTCAGCTGAAGGCTTGTATGCTTATGTATGTTCTAATATTTTATGTGCTTCAAAATTAACCCAAAAATAGTCTTTGATTGTCAGCAAGCATAAATGGAAAATATACCTGTATGGTCTGAACCATTCTGTTTGTCAGTTCTAATGCTGCCATTGCAGTACATGTACCAAAAGAAGCTGCTCCTCTCTGGAAGCCCCTCACAATACGACCATCTTTTCGGTATTGCTCTATTGGTAACCACACCAAATCTTTTAGGCCCTGAACTGAATCAAAGAGAGAATATTACAAATAACCAATATGGCCAAGTATTTCTTCTTTAAGCAGATATGGAAAACACATTCACATATATATTTAAACTGAAATGCTCTTAATAATACAAATAATAATAATAATTTTGAAAAAATGTCAAGAACATTTCACAGCCTTACCTAGTTGAATGAATGAATGAATTGGCCCAACACCTCCAAGAATACCTGGTAGCTGATTCTTTCTTATGTCATTAAGCCATTCAGATAAGGCATAAGAAAACAGCTTATCCACACCCAGCAACCTATAATAAATAGTATTATTAATACACACACAAAAAAAACTACTGATATTTGAAAATTAAGAAAAAGAAAAGTGAGAATTAAACGGCTTTGATTTGTTTTAGTCTGTTGACTAAACTATTCAAATAAATAGGATAATTAAATAAGCTTACCCGTGTCGATAACAAAGTCTCTTCAATTTTAATTCTGAACAATTTAACTGAGCGAGACCAATCAGAATCCCAGCCAATGTACCCTGAAAATTAAATATGTTTAGTTCATCTATAAATTCATCAGAAACTCAGAGAAAAAGAAATCCTTCAGTCTGCTTTTCACATATTATGCCTATTTTCATTTTGTAGTTAATTGTGGGTAAGAAATGTGGGTGGATGCTATGAAGAGTGGACACATGCACGGATCCTGTGAATGGGCAGGCAAAAAAAAAAAAAAAAGATGGTAGCAGCAGTGATTTGCAACCTCCTCCTGTCTTTCCCATTGACTTTTGTTTGTTAGAAGCAGGCAGGCAAGGTTGCAAATGACGATTACATGACTGTGGGTTGTTGCAATGGCTGTAATTTTGCAGACCAGTCCACCTCATACAACTCTGTTGTAACTCTGAACAATTGCTGAATGAGTGGTTGTACCTTGAGGACTATCTGTAATGGAAATCCAAAATAAGCCCAACTAGGATTTTTTTTAATATAGTAACTGTCTTTTGTGTGATTACTTTTCAGATATTGCTCCCAAATTCCGTATGTATTATCCTTTTAGGGAACAACCACTTTCTAAGGAAGGTAGGCTTGCTTCAACATTCACTGGCTTTTTGGAAGTTGGCCAAAATAGAGCTTCTTCCAGAGGGCTTTTTAAAAACTAAATAGAATAGTGCTATAGGAATTGGTATATTGTGGTGTGGTGGCACAGTGGTTAGAATGCAGTACTGCAGGTTACTTCTGCTGACTGTCAGCTGCCGGCAGTTCAAGTCTCACCAGCTCAAGATTGACTCAGCTTTCCATCCTTCCGAGGTCGGTAAAATGAGGACCCAGATTGTTGGGGGCACTATGCTGACTCTGTAAACTGCTTAGAGAGAGCTATAAAGCACTGTGAAGCGGTATATAAGTCTAAGTGCTATTGCTATTGCTATATAGGATTATCCCAGCATAGATGCTTTTTTTTCCCTGCAAACTGACCATGTGTCCTAAGATCAGTGGCCTAAAAAGCTAATGAATAAACTGGGGGAAAAGAATTGATTTGAAAGGGGTCTCAACCTGTTTATTTCAGGTTGGCAAACAGGGCAAATATTTTAGTGAATAACATGAATCCTTTATAAAACACAGGAAGTTCATTCTTTAAAAACACAAGTTTTCAAAAATGGTTGGTTAAATTCTTTGTGGGTCATTAAATTTCTAACTTGGTGTTTAATTATTCTAATTCATCTTTGTATTATATCAAGATCTGAAAAACTATTTGGTATTACTAAAGCAGATATGAACCCACATGATTAATGGAAAGAAGATATTTTATCTGACAGCATAAGGTTTAACAAACCTGATCCATAGACAGATGTTTACCATGATAATCAAGACGTATCGGGACTTCTGATGTAAATCGGAACTCTCTGAAAAGAAAGAGAAGTGGTAAGATGATACACAGAAAAAGGCTCAGGGGAAAAATGAGAATGGAAGATAAAGACAATATTTACAAGTATCACAGTCTTAATCTCTGGATGCTCTTAGAATCAGCATTGCTTCATGAGCATCAAGTGGCTTTTTTTAAAACAGAGGGCCTATCTCCAGCCTTTATTATTATCTAAGTAATCTGAGGTTTAGATGATTAGATTAACTAATCTAATGGCTTGTATCTACTAGAAATGTAAAGCAAGAAGTTGGTTGTAACTTTATTCTGTACTTTACTGCACTGAAAAAAATCAGAGGTCACTGCTTTTTTCTTTTCTTTCTATACCCTTGTATTTTTTCCTCCTTCCCGCATTTCTCTTTCTTTTCTGATCTTTGTTTTCATTTAAATTTCCTATTACAATACACTTTAATAAAAATGAAAATATTATCACAGAGAGGTAAATTGCCCTCTCTATTGAAGGGAAATATTTAGCTGTGATTATATTTAGCATAACTATAGATAGAGAAATCATGACAACAAGCATTTGAAAGTCGTCAGTTGATTTTACAGGCAAGAGTGGCGAAATGGAGCTTTTGAAAAAGTAACATGAGAAGAGACAGACATTTTAGAGTAGGGTAAGCAACCACTGACTGGATAGCGTCCCTCCTATTTGTAGCACACTGCAGAGCAAACAACCAAAATTCAGAAAACAAATAAAGGTTTTCAGCAGTGTCCAAAGTGTACCTGAAAAATATTGGCTGATCACTGAACGATGCCTCTTCATGTGAGAGATTATGGTCATCCCCATTGAGCATATCCACAGAATCAACACTTCCATTCTGACTTGATTGCTTATGTAATGAAAAAGAAATGACTGGATTTGGTTCTTTGAAACCACTCTGATGCCTGGGCAAAATACATGTTACTTCAGGGCCAGGTGGCTTTTTAACTGCAAATAAAATAATTGATATTAAAATCCAAGGCAAACAAATAGTCATTATTTCTACATAGCTGTTTTCAAATTAATTATATATTTATGTTAAATGTCTAGGTTGTATAATATGATTTTACATCAGAATATTTACCCTCAGGATCTGGAGTCATTAGGACTTCTACTTCTGTTGACAGGCTAGTGAAAAAATCCTTCAAGAAAAACAAGGCATCCTACAAAATAAAAAGAAGTATATACTAAGAAAAGGAAATTATTACATTGTTCATTATGTGATCATATGTAGAGGTGGAAAATACTAATAATAGTATTTACTAGTTATAGCAATACATAATATTAATAGCACTAGTACTATTACTAATTAGTATAATACTAAATAGTATACTAAACACTATTTGACTAACTAATCATTTGTCAGATGGATTTTTTGAATATAAAACCCAAAGTACTGTATTATTAACAATGAAGTTTATCTTACAATCATATGTATTTGAATTCCATAAACACACATCTATGTATATGTGACACACAAAACACACTCAATACATAACTACTCATACTTTGATTTGCTGAAAGAAAAATATCTATATCCTACAAAACTGTCTAGGTTCCAAAACAAGTTTTAATTTCTCCACAGTATTTAAAAAAATATTCATAAAGTAAAGAGACATTCATAATACTTTAAAAATTAATGAAAGAGTATCAAATACAAAGAGCTGAAATAATGGGTAATGTGCTGGCCTAGAAATCAGGAGACTCTGAGTTCTAGGTTTGCTTTAAGCATGAAAAACCAGTTGCGTGACTTTGGGCTAGTCACTCTCAGCACGATTCACCTCGCAGGGTTGTTGTTGTGGGAAAATGGGAGGCAGAAGCATTAGGTACGTTTACTGCATTGACTGATGTATACAAAGATTAAAAGAAAATAATAAATAATAAATAATAATAAAGGAGGAGGGAGGAGGGAGGAGGGAGGAGGGAGGAGAAGAAGAAGAAGAAGAAGAAGAGGAAGAGGAAGAGGAAGAGGAAGAGGAAGAGGAAGAGGAAGAGGAAGAAGAAGAAGAAGAAGAAGAAGAAGAAGAAGAAGAAGAAGAAGAAGAAGAAGAAGAAGAAGAAGAAGAAGAAGAAGAAGAAGAAGAAGAAGAAGAAGAAGAAGAAGAAGAAGAAGAAGAAGCAGCTAAGGTAACCAATTGAATAATATTTTTCTTCAAAGAGAAAAAAGGAGGCAATTGGCCCACCCATCTCCCCAACAGGGTGTCTTCTTAACTAACCTGGTCAATGTTGAGACGAAGTGGCATTAAAGATACCCGTAAACAACATTCTTGTGGTGATCTGCCAGACTCAGGACGAACATGCAATGCCTTAACTGTCAACTGTTAAATAAAACATATATCAGTTACTGTTGTCCTTTTACCAGTTGGGATTGTTTGTGACCCTGGGCATTATAGCTGATTTATTAACATGTAACATCATTGTATGCTGTGATGTTGTAAGTCACTTTTGTCAGATGGGCACCCCATATAAATTGCTTAAATAAATAAATAATCAACAGAGGATTCATATAAATATGTCATCTCTTTGACTAATCACAAATTCTTTTCCTACATTACAAGGCAAACATGAACAAAGCCAGTTTCACATTCACAGCGTGTGTTGGTAGCTTTTAAGCTGTATTTATATGGGTGAGTTTAGGATCTTATACCATTACTGGAATGCACATGGACAAGACATATCTTTGAGAGAACAGGAACATTTTTTTGTTAGTAATTTATGTCTACTCAAATATTTATAAATGTAATTAAAAACAAGTAGTATGTGTAGTTTCCAATCAATAAGATTCCCTTATTATTATAATTAAGATTATTGATCTGGGTAGAATAAATTAACCCTGATATATATGCGGCAAATTCTAGATTTCTTGGAGATAAAGATTGTGATTACAATGTTTACTGTTTTTATGTAACAGTTGCTATATTTAAATTCTTATCTAAGACTGTAATAAAGTGTGCTACTGCTTTGTGTAATTTTCATTATAATGAATTAGCCATTAGATCCCAAAGGTTGCTTTTTCAAGAGGCACATAAAAATTAGATCTAGCAATCTCTTGTTAAAAAGGAAGTTCTTCACTATCAAATGTGTGTGGTATCAGGGCTGCAGATATTGATTTTTGTCAGCATGTTATAGTAGTTCTGCAAAAGGCTGGTAAGATCAGGATACAAACTCTGGCTAAAGCATTATCAGACTGGACTTGAGTTATCAATCATTTGGATAACTTAGTATACCAGTCATTCTGGATAAATATGTCTATTTTCCAAAAGTAGTATTCCAAAATGAGCTTCCACGTTCTGCAGATGACAGAGATAATGCAAAGAGATTGAAAAATCCATCAAGAGCCTTTCTTCTAAATAAAATAAATAGGTGTCCATCTGAGGGTGGATGCTTATTCTCTAAATGGGATAATCAAAACCCTAAGAAGTTGATATACAGTACATGCCTTAAATGCCCCAAACAGGTCTAAAGAAGTCAAATAGCTTTTCTCTTTTAAGTGACACTTAAAAGTAAAGCTTAGTAGGGAAATAAAATTATTTAATGAATATAGAGAAATATAGAGAAAAATGCACCTTTATATATTTCCATCACAGAAATCAAAATAAATTGAAATAAAGGGGAGGATCAATTTGGACCCACCAAAATGAAGTTTAGCTTTTTGAGGTTCTGAAATAGTTCTGAACTGACAACCTGTAAATGATGCACAGATGACAAATGCTACATACTTCTGCAGTGCACTTGGTTATTTATTTGTTTGTTTATTTTATTTCTACAGCTGCCCATCTCAGTCAATGACTCTGGGTGGCCTACAATTCAACGTATTATCTTCCTTTGAAGAATTAAAATGTTCAGCAAATGTTTATGAGCTCTTACCATATTAGAATGCGCCTTTCTAGGCATCTCCTTACTACAGTAAAGATAAAGAAATTTATTCATTTGAGATGTAGCCAAGCGATCTCTGATTTCAAGATCTTGAACCATAAAAATTTGACGTGATACAGGTTGTTCTAACATGCTGAGTTCACAGTCTGGTTCACCTGAGGGATATACCTCATGTTGGAATTTCACCTTAAAAAAAAACAAGAGACAGGAAAAAGGGCAAATTTGATGGGTTAAGGCAGTGGTTCCCAACCTTTCTAATGCCGCGACCCCTTAATATAGTTCCTCATGTTGTGGTGACCGCCAACCATAAAATTATTTTCGTTGCTACTTCTGTAATTTTGCTACTGTTATGAATCGTAATGTAAATATCTAATATGCAGGATGTATTTTCATTGTTACAAATTGAACATAATTAAAGCATAGCGATTAATCATAAAAACAATATGTAATTATGCCAGATCAGAAATTCTCGGGCCAGTCTTTGCAAGAGCACAAGGAATATCATCTTCCACAACAAGTCTACTTCTGTATTTAGACTTGATAACCAACAAGTGTACAGCAATATTTCTCAATCTCAGCAATTTTTAAGGTGCCTGGACTTCAACTCCCAGAATTCAAAGCAAAGCTGGCCCCTTAGCTCAGTGATGGCGAACCTATGGCACGCGTGCCACAGATGGCACGCGGAGCCATATCTGCCGGCACGTGAGCCGTTGCCCTAGCTCAGCTCCAGCGTGCATGTGCACTCCAGCCATCTGATTTTCGGCTTGCACAGAGGCTCTGGGAGGGTGTTTTCGGCTTCCGGAGGGCCTCCGGTGGGCGGGGGAGGGGATTTTCACACTCCCCAAGCTCCAGGGAAGCGTCTGGAGCCTGGGGAGGATGAAAAACAGGCCTACTAGGCCCACCAGAAGTTGCGAAATGGGCCGTTTCTGGCCTCCAGAGGGCCTCCAGGGTGGTGGTGGAGGCCATCTTCACCCTCCCCAGGGATTCAATTATGGGTGTGGGCACTCGCGCATCTGCGATAGCACGTGCGCACGTACTTTCGGCACCCAAGGAAAAAAAGGTTCGCCATCACTGCCTTAGCTGATGCTGTTAAAGCTCGGCCGCCAGGCATCACAAACACCTCTCACCGAATGGCACCTCTCCCAACCAATCAGAGGGCTCGGGCAAGTTGAGTCGATATGGCCAGGCTTGTGGCGGGGGGGGGAGCTGGGGATGCCAGGGTGACCCCTGGGAAATGGTCATTCGACCCCCAAAGGGGTCCCGAGCCCCAGGTTGGGAATCACTGGGTTAAGGTTTTAGAGAAATGAAACAAATAATGTCATTTCCCCCCTTACCTTGCTTAACTGTATTTCTATCAAAAAATCAGGGTTCCTTCCTTTTCCTCCACAGGCAGTACTACGTCCATGTCTTGTTGGGGTATGAGAAGGAGAACTCTGAGGACTACTGGATAAGAAGAGCACAATATTTTTCTCTTTAAATTAGAAGTTTACCTCACAACAGCTCATTCAGACCTCAGATACATTCAATGCACAATCTGAGTTTTGTGAACAAGAACAGAAACTGAATGTACTACCAGTACCTTGTCATCAGGAACATATTTCCTTCTTTCCATAACTAAAACATTTCCAATCATGACAGAAGGAATTTTGGCTGGATTCACACATCAAACGAAGTCATTTTTATGATGTTTTGTTTAACAAATTACAATTTAAGAAGCAATCATTTCTGTTTAATATAATGCTAATTATCAGGCCTATATTACATATCCAGTCCAGTACTCCATGATCTATAATAGTCAACCATATGCATTCAGGAGCTCACAATCACGGCTCGTAAACCATATCCTCTCTTTTACAAAAGAAAATGACTGAGAGGGTGCATATATTTCTGAATAACTGGAATTCTTTAAGTTAATATCTAAGTTTTAGAAGTCTAATTCTCAGCTCCTATGTAAAAACAGAAGGGACTGGTACTGAAATACTTACATATAACTTTTAGCTGGAGATGTAGGTGTTATGTTCCCAAAATCCTTTCCTCCATAAAGATGCCAAATGAGTGAAATTTCTTTCACAACATAGCGCATGAGGGGAACAGGAAAATGCAGTGATGTCTTGCTTGTATCTGCCTTTTTCACTGGTAAACTAAAATGGTTTTCTTTTATTATAATAGCATCTTCAACCATTGTTTTCACTACTGGCTCTTCTTCCTTATCCTAAAGGATTACAGATTATTAGATGAATGGGTATTTTTTCTTTTTTTCCATTTTTTTCTTTTCACTTTCATACTTTCAGAAGTGGTTCTATTATTTGAAACATCTTTTGCATTATAAATATAATTACATATTACGCAAATGAAATAATATCAAATGTAAAATTGGAACTGAGAAAAATAAAGAAGTTATAAATTTATAAAAATATAATACATATTTTCAAAAGGACAGTAATAGTACAAATCATTCAGAATCTTAATGTACAATGAAACAGTGAATTATTTTATTCAACTGATGAAAAGTAAGAGAGATATGATTTCAAGTACACCCAAAATATTCTGTAAAAAGGGAGGTAAAATTTGGAATTATTTCCTATGATTAATTTAGGTTTTATTTTTATCCAGTCATAAAAATTTTTAAAAAACCAACCCAACTAATTCATCGTATTTCATTAATCCAAGACAACCTTAAGTTCACAATTGACAATTACTTTCTAAAACAGCTAATGGACCAAAAATAATGACAAAACAAAATACTTAAAATTCACTTAATATATACAAAAAGCAACTGAAGTCATTGTTAATGCAAGCCAAAAACACTGGCTAAGTCTGAAAATTTTCAATTTAGCCCAAGTCCCTCTAAATGGATGGATGGATGAATAAATATCATTGCTAAATGATATTCAATCACCCCATCAAGGATTCTAATATTTAGAATATTATAAATGTACATATTATTAACATTAATGTTAATGACTTTCCAGATGGTCATTTTACAGCATTTTAATAGCCATAATTTAATCTATGTATCCCAAAATATACTTTCCATTTTTAAATTTCTGATTTTTCAATAACATTAGGAGTTTCTTACAGAAATAATTGCCTTTGGTGCAAAAAGAATACAGAAGTCATCATTTTCGGAAGGTGCATCTCCTATAACTTCATTAATCATGTTGGGAGTAAATGATGCACAGGTGGGGCTCGGCTCTTGAGAGAGATTCCCACTTTCATCAGGAAATAGGAAAAGATCTGAACATGCTGGTGCTGGTGTCTGACTCTTTTCATCCATGCTTCCTAGAAGAAGAGAAGAGAAAAAGTTGAAGAAGTTTCAACTTTCCCATGTAATCAAGAGATTACCAAGATAAACTGACTACATCTGGGATGCAATTCTTTACTCTTCTAATATGGCTGTGAGAAGATCAGAAATTAATCATACTTTAGCATGTCACCCAAACTCTTAAACTGTGTCCAATCTTTACTGATTTTAGTTTTTTATATGCCAAAATTTTTTACAGAAAGAAGCAATAGTGGAGAACTGTAAAACAAAATTGAAAGAATTTTTTGAAGATAATTTAGGTAAAGACACTTACTTAAGAATGGCATGGGATAAATGTAGGATAAATGGGTTAAAAACTTTGGCTATAATGTATAGACAGAATAATGGGAAAATATGTGGCTGAAATTTACATTATGTTATGATCTTAAGGAGAATGTTTATAAAATTATGTATCATTGGTATATGGCACTTAAGAAATTGTCTAGAATGTTTAAAAGTACCTCATATTTACATTGGAAATGTGAACAAGAAAGAATATTTTATCATGGTTATCATGGTTATGTAAAAAACCAGAAAATTTTAGACTCAATACACTAATTCAGGCGATTTTAAAGACTAATATACAATTGAAACTGGAGGCTTTTGTTTTGAGACTGATGGACAAACAATTGGAAAAACACGTTACTTTCTTTTTATATATGATCATCACAACAAGATTCTAATATACAGAAAGATAGAAGGATTCAGTATCACCCACAATGGAGTAATTATTAGTGAAGATAATGAACTTGAGGAAATGGCCAAATTCTTTGATCAGAGAAAAAAAACCAATATCTATGTTTATGGCTAATTAGAAACCCCTTATAGATTTGTTGCATGAAACGAAAAATAGCGTTATGATTTACGGTTTTGATTATTAGAAAGAATTATAGAAAAAATAAAGAGTTGTGTTCTAACCATAGAACAAGAGCTAAATTTATAATTGTATTTATAACTGTTGTAAAATCAAAAGCAACTTCTATTTTCTTTCTTTCTTTGCTTTTGCACTCTTAGCTTTTTCAATTATTTCTTTTGTCTTAATACAGAATAAGTGTCTATGAATTTTTAATCTTCTTAAAATGTTAATAAAGCATTTAATACCCGTAGGTGTGCAAATGAGAAACATAATGCAATGTGTTCAAAAAAATAAATATGAAACTTAAATAGCTTTTGATTAAAAATAAAAGTCCAAATAGATTTACCATTAGCTTGTAGGTTAGACGGGGAAAGCAACTGCTGGGTTTCGATCTCTTCCATAGCATCCCTCATTAAATCACGTAAAATTTGTTGATCAGCTTCAGCAAGAACTGGCCCTTGGGAAGGTGGCCAACTAGAAGCATCTGCCTAAATAAGAAAATTATACAGAACCAAATTTGAAATGGACACACAACAAACTTCTTCAGAAGTTACTCCTGAACATCCAAAGATATCTTAAGGCTACTGCTCCATATATTATAAAGGGACCTAGAAGATTAAAGTTGTTTAAACAATTTTGGTGATCTAGTGTCCAAATACCTCCATCTTTATTTGGTTTAACTGTCTTTTTAAAAAACATTAATATATATATAAATAAGAAAATGAGTACCATTTTTTAAAGTAACGAAATGAACCACTAATTATTTTCAAAGAGGTAAATTAGTCTATCATATAATGCAAAGCCTTTATTGTTTTAATTACAACAGACTAACACATTTATAGAAATCTAAGCTTTCATGAGCTATCATTCAGTATCTCAGAAAAATAGACAATCTGTCATTGATGAAAGATTATTTCACAATAAATGTGATATACTTTAAGGTGCCGCAACATTCCTTGCTGATTTTAAAGTTCAACTGTTCTCACTTATTTACAGTACTATAATATATCATTATCTCATGTTTTCATCAGCATAAACATAAATACCATGGAATTGACAAATATTACATTAAAGCATTGTGTATGTAAAATTGTAAAGACAGTGATCCCAGTGGTAAAACATGACATAAAAACTACAATCTACTATAAAAACCAGAATCTTTATTGTATGATGAAAGTTGCTTAATGTTATCAAAGAATACTTCCTGTGTGGTACAACTAAGAATGGAAATCTAGTTTAAACCAGCATCATGTAAAAGCTTTGCTTTGAGAAAAGTCCTGATAGTTAGTGGAAGTCAATCTAAGTTATTTAGTGATGATCATGAGCAGTGATCCATGAGTGCATCTTTGATTTGTTGATAAGTTTCTACATCAAACTGAAAGTATATAGCAGCCCTTAGGCAAAAAGGGGCCAATGTCTTCATTTGTTATGTATAACCAGCCAGCTGTGATCTATTCAAATCACTATTTTACTGACTGTTCTGTGAAAAGTTTATGTGTGACTATTAAATAAGAAAATAACAGAGAGAAACAGAAAAAAATCTAACTGTTCATTATTTTCTTTTTTAAAAAAATTGTGAATGGCCTGCAAAATCCATCAAGCAAGTTAATCTTTTTTAAAAACAACAACCTAGTAGTAACTTTCTTTCTAGAAATAACAGTAGAGGCTAAAATGAAAAAAAAATCTATATGTGTCAATGTATTCTTCTACATTTGCCAATCATTGTCTTAGTAAATTAAGATGAAGAAGTAAAAATATTTCTTCCCCTTATAAAATAAAATAATAAAATAAATAAAATAATATAATATAATAATATAATAAAAAATAAAAAATAAAATAAAATAAATAATAAAATAAAATAAAATAAATAATAAAATAAAATAAATAACAAAACAAAACAAAACAATAAATAGTATTAATATGGACAAAACTAAATAATGAAAATTAGATTATTCCGGGGGGGGGGGGGGGTTAAGGGTTAAGAGAAATATATATTCATACCTTCACATTCTGTTTGGTCACTCCAGAAGTGCACTCCATTTTAGCAGGAGGATTCAAATCACCATAACTTGCAATATATTGTATAAGATTCATCAATGCAGCACATGAATCTGAGCATGTTCGAATGTGGATAACATCACTAGAACAATGTAGTTCAAAATATGGATTGCTCTGGGCAACAGAAAGTAAAACAAGTAAAACATTTTTGATCCCTATGAAAACTACACACACTCATATTTACCAACAAACAAAACATGTACGCTTAGAAGACCCGCAGTGTAGTGGTTAAGGCATCAGGCTAGAAATTAGGAGATAGTGAGCTCTAATTCCACTTTAGGCATGAAAGCCAGCTTGGGTAAGTCACTCTTTCAGTCCAATTCACCTAACAAAGTTACTACTGTGGGGTAAAAACAGAAGGAAGGAGTATTAAGATATATTCACCACCTTTTATAAAAAAATAAAAAACACAGATAAGAAAAACTAAAAAAAAGTACTGTAAATTCGGGAATCCAATACAATTCTAGTCTGACTGATTTTCATTTTCACTGTAAATAAACCCCTCCTTATTTTGTAAATAAGTCCCCTTAAGATTGTTTGTTTGTTTGTTTGTTTGTTTTTGTGTTTGTGTGTATGTTTTATATATGTTCAAAATTAACCTTATTTTGTCAAAATTGTAAATAAATAATTTAGTTTTTATGTTTTAACTTACCCTCTCTTCACCATATTCAGGTTTCACTGTCCTTATGGTCAGTTCCAACAATCCCATATCCATAACTTGAACGTAATCTGGAAAAAAGGAATAAAAGGATCTGCCTTAATACTGCTTCTTTGATTTCAAAAAAGAAAACTACTTAAGTCTTCACACATTTTAAATTCAGTTTCCATATTAATGTATAGTAAACCCCCTAACCATTTTCAACTTTTGTCATTTCCTCTATTATACAATACATAGTTTAATGTTATTTGTATCCATTTACATCATTTGCATGAAGTAAACTGCCAAATATACTTCAGTAACAACAGATTTCTTTATTTCCAGGATGAATCCTAAATAGTTGTTTGCTCAGTTGCATCCAATGACTGTTAAATGGTGGTCAGTTAAATTGAGGTTATATCGTAATGTAATTTCCTCCTACTTAATGACCTTTTAGCTTTATTTGTCCAAGCCACCTGCTTCTTATGCAGTTCCCACTTGATACAAAATAGTATTTCAATTAATATTCAAATCCACTCTAATCTAGAGAAGATAAGCAGATAAATCAACAGACACTGCATTCATCTTTAAGGGATATTATTTCACTTCTGATTGGGAATGAATTTAATCAGCATTTACATATATGGCCATTATTGTGTCCAACAATCAGTGTCCAAGCTAATTTTCCCCTTTCACACTCTTCGTTGTTGTTGTTTTCTCACTATCAAATATTCTGTATCCTTGCTATGATTCCTTTCCTGCTAGACTGGGAAACAATAAAAATTTTCTTCCCCAAAAATTAAGGTGTGTCTTATACTCCGGTGTGTCTTATACTCCAAAAAAATACGGTAGTTGCCACCACAGATGTCTTTTAAAATTAGATGACGGCTATAGAGTCTTAATGTACTCAAGAAAACTAGAGATCCAATTGACATTTTCCTAACCAATCCTATATGCTTAATATTGTAATACTTTTCAATATCCTAACTGGTTATGTTTTATTCTCTGGGTTCTTTTCAAATGCAAAATATACTTACCTTTTTGGAGATTCATAGTAGCATTACTTTTGTCAGATAAATGCAAAGCAGCCTCATCCAAGATTATCCTACAGCCAAAAAACCCTAAATTGTGTATTTGGTATACAAATAAATGATGCATTTAACCACTTGACTAAAGAATACAAATGTAATCATCTTCTTAACTTTGCACTGTCATTGAATTTGTTCTGATAAGGCAGTTTAACTACAAGTAGGAATAGATTCTCAAAGTGAAAACAAAATTGACATGCACTGTTCATCGAACTGCAACTGGGAAGATCACAAAAAACTACATATAAGCAAATAAAGTCTTTGGTTGTCAAGAAAAAGTGAGAAACTACAACAAGAATGAACTTTAAATATGTGTAATGGTAGAGGAAAAAATTATGGGATTGTTCAAATACCAATTTAAGTTTTAATGGAGTCAAAGCTTCCTTAAAACCATGTTTATGTCTTCGAACTATAATTCTGTAGGCCAGAAACCAAGAGAAGGACACCATGTAGGGGAAAAAAACTTTTTAAAGTTTAGGTTGTTGTTGTTGAAAACCTTACAAATATTTTAAAACAAGAATATATGCATACCACATGTTTTGTCCCATTTCTTTTTCTATGTCAATTCCAAATTCATGTTTTAAAAACAGAAGTCACTATGGTCAAAAAATGGGTGATTCAACAAGTATTAACAATTATAGATTTACAATGGATTTTTGTGACTTATGAAAAATTCAAACATTGAATTTCATGAAAAGTCCATCTTCAAACTCACATATGGTTTCATATTTTCATAACACCTAAAATAAAATATAAAGGTAAAAATGAGGCTGTTGGCCTTTTAAATGTTACCTGAGAGTAGAAGATGATTTATCCAGTGCCATGCTACTTGAAATGCTAAATGTTTCAACAGTAAGAAGACATCTAGTTGGTAAAAATAAAGGCCTGCCAAATAAATAAATAAATAAATAAATTCCACCAATGTTGTTATTTCCAAACGTTTGGACCAAAGTATTTACGAGATTTAAGACTGACAACAATCGCCATAATATGCTACTCTGAATAGTCTTCTTATTTAACTTACTTGTAATTCAGAGCACAGCTCCAGAGATGGACGTGAAATGTTGTAATGGAGGCTGGAGGATTATATCCCAATACAGGTTCATCAGAAATATTCAAAAAATACAAAATCTATAATTACAAAAGCATAAAAAGTAGATCCATTGATTTTCAATTATCCACAATTTAAAGGCCACTTCACAACATATATTAAAAAGTGAAATACCGGACCCAGTGGTAGCTTGCATAGTTTTACTATCCTACTGCAGCTTTGCTCGTTCAAATTTTGTTCCTTACTATGCTAGAGCAAAACCTTCCAGTGTAGGTTTCTAGGAGGCACCCAGGCCTCAGGGATGGGTGAGAAGTCGCATATGCTTTAAGGAACATACAGAGCTCCGCTAAACTGGATAGAATCTTTCATTTGAGCTTATAAGAACTTACTGAGGCTGCGGACCAGTTTTTTTTAACACATTTTAAACACTAATAAAGTTAGAAAACGAGGATGGTGAAAAATAGCCGCAAAATTAAAACGTTGCAATGCTTTTAAGGTATATTTTTATAAATTTTTATTTTATCCCATATTACAAGTAGTCCTCAACATATGATCATGACTGGGACTGCAATCTTGATCGCTCAGTAAAGTGGTGGTTAAGCAAGTTGTCACTTTGACCCATTTGCTCAACTACTGCAACCCTAGTTGTGGCTGTTAAGTGAACTCGGATACAGACTTTAAGCGGATACAGTCCCAAGGAGCAATGAAGTACCTCAGATGGGTGGGGGAGGCCCCAGGAGGCAGTGCGCAAGTTCAGGAATGAAGTGCCGCACTTGGTGGCAGCAATGTTGGTGCAGAGGCCTGTGGGCCTTCAGCAGTCTTCGCCACTTGCCTCTGCTCCCAGGCCATGACTTCAGCCCTAACCCCATTGCTGCCACTGAGAAATGCTGCCCAATTTCCCACATCCACCTATTTCCTTCGTGACATAGGTTGTGTGCCCTGCAGCATTTGGCTGTAATGCTGGGGCTGAGCTCAAAACAAAGACCCAGGGCCATCAGTAGTCTGAGTCAATTGTCACTCCCCCAGGCCTCATCTTCACCCCTAGCACTACTGCTGCCGACAAATGTTGTGCGCTGTTCTTCAAGGTGTACAAGCCTGAGGGGACAGTGTGATTGCCCTGGCTGCCACCCCCCGCCCCTCGGGTCTGCTTTGCACCACTCACCTTCAGCTATTTTTCTCCTCCTGCTGAAAGGCCTGGCCAACATATCTGAGACAGCTCGTGCTCATGCCAGGCCTTCTTTCCGCAAGCCACCGTGCATCATTCTGCAAGCCTTGTGCGGTTTGGAGAATGAGGCTATGGAGACACAAGAAGTCTCTCTGAGCCAGAGTTGAAAATCCTCTCTGTCAAAATCTGAGCAGGATTTTTAGCACTGGAGATATAAGTTTCTCTGATCCAAAACTGAAACTCCTCAGTGGCTGAAAATCCTGCTTGGATTTCAGCATGGACCTTTTTCATCAGCCCCCTGAAACTAGAGGGACTTCTCTTAGCAGGGGACAGAGGCATTTGACTTTCTGGGGAAGCTGGCAGGGAAGATTGCAAATGGTGATCTCATCATCGTGGGGCACTTGGCAACTAGTTGTATGTGCAAAAGTGTAGCAAGTGTCACAATCGTGACTGTTGGGAGTGCTGCAATGGCCATAACTTCAGGTCACAAGTCCTCTTGTTGGGCACCTTTGTAATTTCGAATGGTCACTGAACGAATGGTCGTAAGACAAGGATGACCATAAAAATGATGCTGTATGTTCATGATGTAGACTTTCTTTCAAGTAAGTTATGTCATTCTCCTAGCTGACTTTTTCTTTACCAATATATGCTCTACATTCCATGGAGTATATTTAAGTTGTCATTAGGCATTTTTATCTAATTAAGGATTTTTCTGTCAATACCTGAGAGTATCTATAATGTTTCTCAGTGGTTTCATTTGGCTGCATTAGACTGAGTGACAAGTAATTGAAAACACAAAACAATTAGCAAAGTGATATACCTGTTCATGCCAGCTTAAACCAGAAGGAAGCACTCTATGCTGCAGAGTGGCTCCTCTTAACCCAACTGCAACTAAAAACTCCTAGAAAACAAAGTATATCTAGTTAGTTTAATGGTTTGAAATGTTTGGAATTAAATGAACATCATAACCTATCCTTTCTTTAACACTAACAATGCTAATAATGTTAGTAACATAACAAGAACTATGTAAACAGTATAATAAGTTACTATCTGACTGGAAATTCAAAACAATTCCGGCTGGCGGGCCCTAGGGGGAGGGCCTTCTCTGTGGGAGGCCCCGTGCTCTGGAACCAACTTCCCCCAGAGATCCGAATTATCCCCACCCTGCTGGCCTTCCGGAAAGCCGTCAAGACATGGCTTTTCCTGCAGGCAGGGGTTTGAGATTAGTTTTTATCAGAGATCTCCCCCAGTATGTATGTTGTTGAACGTTTTTTAACTTTTTTTAATGTTTTAAAATTGTTTTTAAATGAATGTTTATTGTTTAGTGTTCTTTTAAAATGTTGTACGCTGCCCTGAGTCCTTAGGGAGTAGGGCGGCATAGAAGAACCTAATAATAAATAAATAAATAACTTTACAGTGCAGTGATAAAGTGATACCTTCAAGAATTGTTGGACTAGAAGTCCAGGTAGCCCTATCAAGCAGAGCCAAATGTATAGAATTATGGGTTCAAATTCCTACCTGACTCTTTACCATTCATTTTCCTATAATACAATCTTATCTAATGAATTTATTGTGAAGATAAAATGGGGCGCGGGGGGGGGGAGATATTTCTATATGCTATCCTAAGCTCTCACAGAAAAGCCAAAAATATAAATATTGATAGACAAATAAATAAGTTAATTCTAAATACAAACCTTTGTATTTGTCTCTGATTTATTTGATTGTATTTTAACGGCAACTGACAACATGCTTAAGCATTCTGCTCCTACACCATCTGAAAAAGCTGTATTAGGACCTTCTTCTTCCGAAAAATAAATAGTAGGTTCTAGCCAATGTGGATGTGTTGCACTTGGCAGTTTTATTTCGGACAGAGAGACTGTCTCTTCTACCACTCCTGCAAAAGGATGATTTGCTTATTACTTAAAGCTATTTGGAATGTAGAATGAAAACACACATTCTACGATATCTTTCAGAATAAATGAAGATAGACAAAGTCTGGTAATATTCATAGTAAGTGTGAATGCTTTGTATTAAAAAACAAAAGGTGTTTGGGAACACAAATGTGGCACTTGTCTGCAGCATTTTAAAAAATCACACCGTTTCTTAGGAACAATATATGCTTCTGGGGAATCATGAAATTGCTATGCAATTCCAGGAAGACACATTTAGTTTATGGATTTGCACAATGAGGCTTCAACTGCATGCCAAAGCACTGTTTTGTCTTTGCTTTAAAGTATTGCACAATCCATTTTCTATTATATATAAATTAAAAAAAATTATACAATATATTTCGCTAAACATCAAAGTTTGCCAAGGATCAGCAATTTATTTGACTACTTATATTAACACACACACAAACAAATCAGAAAAAGTATTTTAAAAATTAGAAAACAGTACATTACAGATTCCTTCTGGGATTAAAAGCCCAGAAAAATACTCCAATAAACCTTCTAATGACTAACAGCGTCCTCTTATATTCTAAATGCATAAGACGTTGTTAACTAAAGTCAAACTAAAAAATTATCAACATAATTCTCTCACACACTCATCAGTAGACCTTTTAACAGAGCTATGCGAGGTGCATTGCTTGAAGATAAAATACCCCTCTGTATTTGTGTAGTAAAGTAGCTGTTTGAAAGCTTGCCACAGCTGCTTTGAAGTCCTTCCTAGGACTTTTGTGCACGGACATGCATGACAGAATACACTTCCATCAGGAAAACTGATAAAATGATTCAATGATTCAAATGGAACTAAAACTAAGGAATTCATTCCTATTACTTTCACGTACTAAGCTGCATATACTTTAAAAGTATAGTACAATTTTACTCTTAGTTTTTATTTAGATTGGTTAATGTTTGAGATGTGTTTGAAAAAAGTTGTATGGAACAAGCAAGAGTATATATGCAAGATCTCTCTGGGATTTCCAGATCTGATATGCACACCGGTTAAAATGCAGTATTGCAGGCACCTCTTCCCACAGCCAGGAGTTCAATCCTGACCAGCTCAAGGTTGATTCAGCTTTCCATTCTTCCAACATTGGTAAAATGAGGATCCAGATTGTTGGGGGCAATATGCTGACATTTGTAAACTGCTCAGAAAGTGCTGTAAAGGGTGGCTAGGGGGGCCTTTACACAGGTTCGTCTTGTGCACCAATTGCAACCCTACTTGGAGAGGGAGGCTTTGCTCAGAGTCACTCATGCCCTTGTCACCTCACGGCTAGACTACTGTAACGCGCTCTACATGGGGCTACCCTCAAAGAGCATTTGGAGACTGCAATTGGTACAGAATGCAGCTGCGCGAGCTGTGGTGGGTGTGCCGAGATACACCCACGTAACACCTATTCTCCACCAGCTGCATTGGTCTCCAGTCTCAATTTAAGGTGTTGGTTTTGACTTTTAAAGCCCTACATGGCTCAGGACCAGGTTACCTCCGGGACCACATCCTACCACATATCTCCCTATGACCAGTGAGGTCCCACAGAGTTGGCCTCCTCCAGGTCCCATCAGCCAAACAATGTCGGTTGGCGGGTCCTAGGGGGAGAGCCTTCTCTGTGGGAGCCCCATCTCTCTGGAACCAACTCCCACCAGAGATCCGGACTATCCCCACTCTACTGGCCTTCCGTAAAGCCGTGAAAACATGGCTCTTCCGGCAGGCGGGGTGAAGAAGAGCGGATTCCCCCATGTATGAATGGTTTTTAAATGTAATGAAATGTTTTAAAATTATTTTATTGTATCGTTCTTATTTCTGTTGTACACCGCCCTGAGTCCTACGGAATTGGGCGGCCTATGAGAACTTTTAATTAAATTAAATTAATTAAATTCCAAAGCACCTCTTACAAACTGAATCCAAAGCATTATACTATCCAGTTTTGACATAATTATTCCAAATTATTTCCATCCTTCTCTGTATATATAATTTTATGAATCACTAAAATTCTAATTAAATATAAACTATTGATATCAAAATATGAGTTGTGAGATTAGGCAGCATATAAATGGGGATGGATGAATAAGTACATCAACTATTGACCTTTTAATTTTTGTTCCATAAGCAAAATTAAAGTCATGCTATATTCTTAAAAAAACCCTAACTCCAATTTTCTGAATGAAGTGTAATTAAATATAATTCTATTTTTAGCAACACAGTAGTACAAAATGAATCTTTTAATACTAGCAAAAAAGTTATGTTTGCATTTTTCCCCAAAAATTATAATACGTTTTATGATTTTCACTATCCCATCTTTTCAAAAGTTGAACACAAATTCATTATCTACACTAATATTTCAATTTCATACCTTGATGATATAAGTTGAGACTATTAGAATGGAGACATATATAATGTTTGTCTTCAAAACCTTCATACTTGGTTACACAAAATAAAGAACCGTTACAAAATTGAAACCAAAATTCTCCATGTTTGTCTTCAAATACTCTTCCATCATCCTGCTGCAGAAATAGTGAAAAAGGTATATTAACATCATTTGCTGGCTGAATCTGATAGCCTTTGTTTTAGAATGAATGGTATTATTCATAAGAATATTATGCTGCTTAATACACAAAGATAAAGACATCCTTGATCCGATACTGACACCTGGTGCTCTGTCTATACTATGCAGCTTTTTCAGCAGTATTATTGAAATGGTCTCTGCTACCTTCTGAAGATCTTTTTTTCTTCTCAATATAGTCAATAGCCCTGGACTTCCCAGGTGCTCCCTTAACAGCTGTACTAACAGCTAGGTTTTTTGTTTTTGTTTTGTTTTTTTAAAGGGGGGAGGACTTATTTTTTTGCCAAATGTCAGCATACCAAAATAGTGTTTTACACATAAAATCCCACAAGTTCAACCCACACTAGTCATTCCTACTTAGGTAGCTCACCTTAATATCTGTGAATATTGACAATAATCCATGGTTTATATTTAAAAGAAGTGAAAGAAAATTCTGTGTGCTTCGGTTTTGCAATTCGGTTTTTTTCCTTCTCCGGGAACAATAATTAGAATCAAGAGTGGAGAAATATTGTAATGTTTCCTCCTCAGATCCACTCTCATCATCTATAAAACCAATTAAATATTTAATTAGTGAAACTAATCAAGATAACCGGTTCACTATATACGTAGGTCAAGAATATTTATGCACAGATTTTCCCAGTGTTAATTCTTAAAGTCTTTTAAATAGATTACCGTAAATACGTACACATATTTTTGTTTAGCAGAATAACATTGGATATATATTTCATGCAATACATTACCATAATGAATAGTAGATTTGAACTGGCTAAAACTGTCTTTACTAAATGTGTTGATCAGCTGGCTGGCGACTGAAATCCCAACACCATATGAAATATTCTCAAATGTTTCTACAGGAGAGGGAGCTGTGGGTTCCCACAATAGTAGATCATTGCTAATCCTAGAAAGAAAGAGAAAACTCTGATATTAACCAAGTGAATATGGGAATAAAATGAATCATGACAAATCTATGCTGTGGAAAAGTATTTTTTAAATGATTAACCGTATGAAACTCAATAATATATCCTAACAGAGGAGTGAACCTATGCATCAGAGAAACACCTGTACATCATATAAATATAGATTGGTAATTTATATTTCCTTCCCTTATTTGCTATATTTGTCAAATGTATTTGGAAGAAACATTAAGATAAGACAAAAAGGGTGACTGTCTTGCAACTCAACATGTGAATGTATAATGTTAGTCCTCAACTTACGATCACAATTGAGCCCAAAATGTTATGTTGCTGAGTGAGACATTTGTTAAGTGACTTTTGCTCCATTTTACGGTCTTTCTTATCACAATTATTAAGTGAATCATTGCAGTTGTTAAGTTAGTAACATGGTTGTTAAATGAATCTGGCTTCCCCATTGACTTTGCTTGTAAGAAGGTCGCAAAAGGTGATCATATGATCTCAGGACACTGCAACGGTCACAAATATGAACCAGTTGCCAAGCATCTGAATTTTGATCACGTGATCATGGGGATGCTGCAACGGTTGTAAATGTGAAAAATGGTCATAAGTCACTTTTTTCAGTGCTGTTTTAACTTTAAAAGGTCAATAAATGAACTGTTGCAAATCAAGGACTACCTGTACTATATTTCTTTAGAAATAGCACAGATACACACAAACATATGAATATAGCAATAGCACTTTACTTATATACCGCTTCATAGTGCTTTACAGCACTCTCTAAGCGGTTTACAGAGTTCAGCATATTGCCTCCAACAATCTGGGTCCTCATTTTACCCACCTCGGAAGGATGGAAGGCTGAGTCAACCTTGAGCCTGGTGAGATTTGAACAGCCGAACTGCTGAACTAGCAATCAGCTGAAGGTCAGCTATATGGTTCAAATATTTGCCTGAAATCAGGAATCAATGTATAGGCTGCTGCTCCAAAACACCTCATGCTTTTTCTTTGAAAAACTAAGTATCCTGCACTTCCCTGTAATTGCTGAAAATATCTCTCAGCAGGCTGAAGAATTCTGAAGACCATCTGGAAGATATCATAATGGGCTGCAGGGGAAGAAAGTTACCTTCCCAAGTTTTTATTTCAAAATGTCTCTGATGGATCCCAAAGACCTTTAATTTTATACTTACCTATTATAAAGTTTCTCATAAAAACTCTTGTTTGGTAATGTTAAATAAACATTTGGCAACATGAGTTCTAACACATAATGGGAATTGCTGATTGCTTTATCTTGAAACTCAGTCATCTCCACTGCATCGCCTGGCATTACCATCTAGAAGTGAAACAAATGGAGAAAATAAAACAGGGACAGAAATAATAAAACCAGAAGTACAAACAGAAATGCAAGCTCTAGTATCAATTTTAGCATATCCTCTTTCCAGAAAAAAATGGGCATATTTTCAAATAAACCTTGTTTAAATTTAATTCAATTTAAAAATTAAAATGGTTAAAATATTTATCCCAATTTTGTTGTTTCAACCCAGGCCAATCAATTAATTTGATTTGATTTGAGATGATAAGGGCTACCAAAACATTCTGAACCTAGAGTCTTTGAATTTTAAGTAGCACTTTGACTAATGTTGTCAATCAAATTTGATATTTAATCAAAGAACAGACATCTTAGAGACATGTACATATACCAATTAAAACTAAAAAGTTTTGAAAGCAAATAATTTTGTTTTGTAGAGGAGCTCTAAATCTAGGGACCTGCTAAGGTAACTGAAGTGTAATATTCTAAATGACCATCACTGTCTTACATTCCTAAGTATATAATAAAGTTCATAATTAATCTTTTGGCAATTCTAAGTGTTGTACAGATCTGTCTTAGGGAAATAGTTTGTAATCATGCTAATTAATCACTCTAAATGAAGTTTCATGTTGGCTAAACAGCTTACGATAATTAATCAATGGAAAGACCCAGTACACTAATGAGTACAAGCCATTTCTCAAAAGCATGCTTACTGGGCACAGTAATACTGTTTATTAGATCTGCCACCTCATAATATATATCTAGGTAGGAATGAAACCCCTTCCTAGTTGAGCAGAACTGTTGGGTGCTTAGGTAGGAAAATTAATTCTATGTGTGAAAGGGTATGGCTTATTACATGCTGTGTTCAGGAGCTAGTATCAGCTGATCTATCCTCAAATAATTTGAGCTGGGGAACATTTAAAAACACTGGCCTACATAAAACATTTCTATTAAGCAAAAAATATTTCTGGCAATATGATCGTCCCCTGTAACTCTTAAAGCAGCTTTCAAAAGCAAAACTGAACACAGATTACCTTAGTGCATAGCTATTTCCCATCTAATATTAAAAAGCACAAAGCCAGTTGGGCAACTTTGAGCTAATCACTTTTAGTTCTAGAGAACCCACGTCAAAAAATATTTTCAAAAAAATTGTATGGAGTGGGAGTGTATTGTATTATGGGGGCTCTTCTTCTGTCTCCTTGGCTGGTTCTAGATGTTGTTAGAGGGACAGAGGGTCAATTCCAAAAGCTTTGTGGAGTATCTCAGGGCTTTATGCTTTTAGTCCACATGCTTCTTGTCTATATGAAGCTGCTAGTGGAGCTTGTCAATCAAAATGAGGTAAGATATCATCAGTATGTTGATAATACTCAGTTGAATATATCTATCGCTGGCCAATTAAGCAATGATGTTGCCTTGTCCCAGTGCTTAGAAGACATTGGAGTTTGGATGAGGAAGAACAGAAGTTTAATCCTAGCAAGCCCAAGTTGCTGTGGAGTCTTAGACCACCTGGTTCTGGTGGTCCTAAATAGAGTTACAATGCCCCATGAGGTCTAAAATGCAATCAAGGGTTTATCCTGAGCTCACAACTCCTCTCAATGAGTAGGAGGCAGATCTGGCTAGCTAGGCTTTTCTACAAGTTCAGTTTGTACATCAGTTGTGTCCATTCCTGAACCAAGAAATTCTCCTTACAACCACAATGGCTCTCTTACTTTGCAGGTGAGCTACTGTAATAAGCTTTACATGAGGCTATCTTTGAAAATCACCAAGAGCTGAAGCTGGGCCAGAATGCTGCAGCACAGTGACGCACAATCATCACCATTTGTGCTGCGGCATTCTGGGACAGCTATGCCTGTATAACACCTTCGTTCTGTGAGTTGCACTAATTTCTATTAACTTCTGGACACAATTCAAGATTGTGATTATTTTTAAAGTCCTGCAATATATAGAGCCTAATTATTTGAGGAATCATCTACCCTTCAGTAATGTCTGCCTGTCCTGTATGAACCAACAGAACCAGTTTGCTTTAGGGTCCCTTCAATTAAGCAGTATAATCTAGTTGGATCCAGGAAGTGAGTCTTCTCTGTTGCTGTACAGAATAGCATACCCCTGGAGATCCACAAAGCCCTCGCTTTACTCTCCTTTAAATGAACTTTAAAAACTTGGCTATTCCTCCAACTGTTACGTCATCAGTGGTCAGGCCGCTTTAAGACAGGTAAGATGACTGTTTTTCTTTCTATCTGCTTCCTTCAAGCTATTTTGTTTTCTATTTTTGATTGTAAAGCCATCCAGAGTTAGAGTTAGACTTAGAATAACTTTATTATCACGTTGAATGTACACTAGTCAGCATACATTAAAATGAAATTTCGTTGCATACAGTTCTCAAAGAGTCTCCACCTCCAATATACATTACATAAACATGAACAAATAAATACATACATACATACATACATACATACATACATATGCATATACCCACATATATTATATGACAAAGAGAAACACAGTCTGGTTTGGATGTATATATCAGAGGTGGGTTGCTACTGGTGCAGCCCACTCTACAGTACTGGTAGCGGCCAGCAGATGGCGCTGTTTGCATGCACTCGCACCAGTGCTGTATTTTTGGGCGACTTTGCTTATGCGCATAAGCAAAATCTCGCCGAAATCGCGCGCGCGCGTCCCCTCACAAGATTTCAGCGAGATTTTGCTTCCGCGCATGCACAGAAGCAAAATCGTACAAGGGGGCACGCGCGCGTAGCGCGCGCGCGCACCAAACATGGCGATGCACACACAGGGCTCCGGTAGCGAGGTAAGACAGCAACCCACCCCTGGTATACATGTACATGGCGAGAAAAGTGAATCAAGCTGAGTATAGTTGTTCTGTAGGCTAGAAATGTTATGGATGGATGGACAAATACTGTGTTTTACAGTATTTTACTATCAACAACTTCAAGACCTAATTGTAAATGAAGCAGCACAAAATTAATTCTAAGTTCCTCAATTGAAATCAGGTTGTACTTACTTGGCATTATTCTTTTTGTTAGTTTCGTTAGTTGTGCTACTACATTTTGAGATTATGATACAAATACGCTTTAAAAAACATACCATGTAAATTCCCAAAATCATATAAATGATCTCTAAACATGAATATTCACCCTACCTCTTCATTCTCAAACATTACTCTACGAGAGGAAAAGGGAGATGGTTCTGGTCTTCTAAGATCACACAGCTCCTTCAGGGATTGACATCCTCCTTCTTCTTCCTCATGAAAATGACCATCAATTTCCTCCTCTTCCTCTGGAGCCATTCTTTCCAAAATGGAGTGTACAGCAAGTGGGTTTATTTTCAGTACAATCCTGTTTTCCAAACAAGCAAATTAACACAGCAAATTCCCAAAACAGTTAAATGCATTACATTGTTATGAAAGGTAAGCAGGAAACATTATACATCCTTTTCACTCCTTTTCCTATAGCATCCTTTTCACCTTGTATTATCAAGTGTTCTCATTTCATTTTTTTACATTTCACGTATTTTTTCATGTCTTTATAAGATCATAACATGATGTGCTGATTTGTAAAGTATCTCAAAAATATCTTTATCCTTGATGTTTTAAATCAGGGTTCCCCAACCTTTCTGGGTTGGCGGCCCAGAGGGGGGTGGGGCGGCAGGTGCCTTTGCGTGTGCATGTGCATGCACAACGCTCATGTCAACAGTAGCACCCATGTGGCACTCATGGTGACGGTAGTGCAAGTGTGTGTGTGTGTGGGGGGGGTGCATACGCACACACTGGCCAGCCACTCACACAGCCCGGTGGCCAACAGACCACAGCCTGGTAGCCCTTGTTTTAAATGATTATAACATATATTAGAGCAATTATGATGGATTGAGATGATGGGACCTAACTTACCTTGGCAAATCTGGAAAAGGCTTAGCAGAGTCAGATCTTATTAATAATTGGATAGAAGATCACCAGAAAATCCCACAGGTGTAAATTAAAGTAGGAAATTTAAACATATTCTAGCAGAAACAATGGCAAATCATTTATATTATTGCCAAGAGAGCCATCTAGTTAATGCCATAGAAGCATAGAATTCCATGCTTGACTTGAGAACTGTTTAATCTGGGGGTATAGTAAAGCACCTCCACAGCAATAGGGGACACGTCCAATTTATAAATATAAATTAAAAAATACAATATCCAACTGTTACAATCGCATTCAACTGTTTTTGCAAATTTGTCAGAGTATAATTAATTTGGTTTCAATAATATGGTTTTTGGGTAGGAAAACCCAAGATTTACACAGGGAATAAATGTAACAGACATTTTGTGACAGTGTATCAACATTTTAAGAATGCAGGAAGAAGATGAAATATCTTGCTTTACCGTGGCCAGTCAAAATTGTCTGATGAAACCATTTCTCCAAGGACCCCACTGGAAACTTTAAAAAACTGGGTAGCAGATTGGTCTTTGTTCTCTTCAAATGATCCTGCAACGAAAACAGAGAAAATAATTGCATATGTTCCTATTAACAATAGTGAAGCAATAACAAATCGTACAGGAAACTTAGAAGAATTGTTTTGTCTTTACATTCATCAGAAACAAGAAAAGAGTTTTTTGTAACCATGATTCTCAATTGCATAGAAGAGTAGCTATCCTGTAAATTGCAGACAACGTCCTCTTAAGACAGAGGTGGGGAGCTATGACCCCTTTATAACTTCTGGAATTCAATTCCCAGAATTCTGGGAGTTCAAGTACACAAGTCATAAAAGGGCCATAGTTCCCTATCCCTGTCTTAAGACAACAAAAACATAAGGGCTTTATTTAAAGTTATAATTAATTATTTTCACTTATATGCCAAATATATAAAACTATTTCCCTTTCCCTTCCTAAAAGGAATAATAAATATGCTATTGTTATCTGATCATTTGTACTTCATGGCAGCAACTATTATAAACTATTATTGGTTCTTTATCTTACCAGTTAGTTCTTTAAAAGTGAGCTCTATTTGAATTTCCTCTGAAGATGGCCCTTCAATAAATTCTGTTTTAAGTTCTGTGTCTGAGAATTCTAATTGAAGAATTTCCTTCTGAAGTGATTTTTTAAACCATGGTCCTCGTTCTGGATCTGATCGTAGGTCAGGTATTGGGAAGCGAACTGAAAGCTTCAGTGCTGGTGCAGTCACTTGAACCGATACTTTGCAATTAGTGGGAGTACGTGAATCATCCAGAAAAACTTCAGCAAATGCCTTGTGCTAAAACAGTGCATAATAATAAAAAATAAACGCTGTTTTTAAAGCATGGGGGAGGGGAAACAATTGAAATATATATATATATATTGTGCTATACTATATTTCTTAGCTGAAACTGTCCACATGTCTTCTGGTTGTTATATACACAATATTGCGCTAAAACAAATCATAAAACTGTTTATGAGATTTCTAAACTCGCACTGGAAGTTTTTGCAAACTAACCCTTCACTCAGGGCTGGACATCTTTCCCATGTCTCATAATTCAATCTGGGCAAGGGATGATGAAATCCAGGCATACAGATACTAGAGTGGGATTGAAGACTAGAGTATGGAACTCTGAATTCTAGCAAATATCTATAATTTCCATTAGATGGGGTATATTTTTAGTAACTTTACTGTATATGTTTATGTATACAGGTCAGGGGTAGCCAAACTATGGCTCTTTGAGGACCTGTGGACTTCAACTCCCAGAATTCCTGAGGGCTCAGGAATTCTGGGAGTTGAAGTCCACAGGTCCTCAAAGAGCCGTAGTTTGGCAACCCCTGATACAGGTAGTCAAGTCACATCATTGCCTCCCGCAGTCATGTGACTGCATATCAGATGGTTCAAGGTATTTCACAATGTTCTTTGTCAGTTTTCAGCATGTTTTGCTGATTTCTGACAAAAAAACCAAAACAACGCCCATTCAAATGAATGGGCTTAGTTAATGGATGTGGCATTTGTTTAGTGATCTTGAATTTTGCTTGACCATCACCACAAAAAAAGGCCAGAAAATTACATCCAGTCATGTGGGTGCCTTAATTTATAAATGCAAGTCCAGGCTCAATTACGGTCATATGTTGAGGAGGACCACTACAAATTAATGTTTGTATTTGTGTATTTATTTATTTAACTATTTTGCCGCCCATCTTATATTGAACCAGGAGATACCTTCAGGCCTTCTCATATGTAAAAATCACTACACTAAAAGACCTTTTCAGGGTGATGCTTTTCATAATGCCTGGCTTTCCTCTCAGGGATTCAGTCAGGAGCATTTGCAATTCTGTCTAATATTATTGCTGAATTGCCTTGGTGAAATTTTTGTATTAGTTTTTATTCTGTTTTGTATCTTGCCACAATTTATTTTTTGTTTTCTGTCTTTTTATTGTTCACTGCTCTGAGTTATCTAGGGGACAGTTTCAGTATATGACTAATAAGTAAACAAATAAATAAAAAGCAAAAATGTCAGTACATCAAATTTCCAACAAACCAAATGTTTCTATAAATAATCAAAATGTAACCAGTACACAGGTAAAGCAGAATGATTTTCTACTTACCAGGCTAATATGTTTGTTGTAAGAAGTGTACATGTGGGATGCCATAGTTTCCACTGTGGTTAGCTTTTGTGGTTGAAGCAATGAATTTAGTCTGTCTACAATGCTAATATCCAATTCACAGAATGCTGGAGTCAGCTTGATTTGTAAATCTGCTTTCTGGGGAACAGAGCTCAGTCTCCCCTGGCTACCCTGTTAATAAAACACTACAGACCTATTACAAATGTAAAATACAATTTCAACACAATCGCATAAATTTGTATTTGTATATTTCAAAACTCAAAGAAACTTTTTATCAACTTTACCTGAGGCCCTTTGTTGTCCAAGTGCTTGTAATGAAGTTGAAGGCACGAGGGAGAATGTAACTTGTTTTCCTGTTTTTCAGAGTTAAACCTAAGGAGCTTTAAAAGAAAGAGAACAAAATTGGTAATAATTCTAATTAAGACACAACTTAGAAAAACCAAAAACACTGTCTACCATTTTGTGAATGGGTTTCCACATGTCCACTGTGGAAGAGTGAGGGAAGGATTCCCTTACTCTTATTCTTCTTTCAGCCTTCTAAAACACCAGAGAGGAGGTGAAGACATGGAGTGATGAAATAGGAAATAAATCTGCTCTTTGGGTAGTTACCACTCTATCAGCAGATTATCAGAATGAGAACACTCAAAATATTTGGGGGGGGGGAATAAGAATGTTATTGTTCACCTCATTTCATTACATGATCTTTTACCAAGCAACCCAGAGAGTTCATATCTTCCTTGCTTTTTTCGGTTATCTAGAGCAATCTAATAGATTTTAGATCCCTAAGGTTATTATTATTATTTTGCTTTTTGAAACACCCTTAGAGATTGGAGAAAATAGAGCCCCAAGAGTTTTGGAGAGGGAAAAAATAGTTAAGCATTTTGGACTATTTTCTGATTGCTGGATTATAAAAGCCCTGGCTGGCATGAATTTCTATAGTGGATGTAGAAAGTCTATACACCTGTTAAAATGCCATATTGTAACTGAAATACAATATTTCAGTTTATTTTTAGATTGAATTGTACAGCTTATATGTTAAAGGTAGAAAAAATTCTGAAGTGATTATCTTGATCTGATTTTTTTTACATCTCAAAAACCTGGTCTTTTTTTAACATGGGTGTATAGACTTTCTATATATTATATTATATTACAATCTTAATTTTCCCAACTGGGAAATAATTATTTCTGCCTGGAGCAACTTTTTCTAAACAGGTATTTCCAATCCAAACATCTAGCTACCAAAAAGTCAACTGTCATAAAGCAATCATGCTTACACATTTACATATTTACCCACTGAATCAGCGGTGGGTTGCTCCCGGTTCGGACCGGTTCTTAGAACCGGCAGTGCTGGGGGCAGGAGCGTTGCGCACGCACGAACCAGTAACAAAAGACTTTACAACCCACCACTGCACTGAATGCAATTTATGTGTAAGTAAAAGTATAAGTACAATTTCATACTTTTCTCAGTGTATTTCAACTGCTAATATTAACTGCACACATATAATTTACCTCTGTATAGTGAGGAATTTGGGAATGGGAGTCTGTAGAAAACAGGCATTCCAGAAGTTCCATCTGTCCAATGGACAAGTCTGTATTCAAACAATGAGAGGCTGATCTTTGCCGCTGCTCATAGGACACTTTGAGGCCTGTACCTATAAATCTAGCATGAGAAATAAGAGAACAAACTATTAATCAACGAACACACATGTAATTGCTCTTTACTGATTGTCATAAAGTTGTAAAAAGACATAATTTTAACTGCCAGAATAAAACATTTGTTTTGCTAACTTTTTCCAAATATGCAACAGTATCTCAAATATAAGAAAAAGTAATCTACTCCAAGTGCTCTGTGCCACTAAAGAAAAAAATTGGTCAAGGTTTTTTTTTTTAAATAATAATAATAATAATAATAATAATAATAATAATAATAATAATAATAATAATAATAATAATAATAATAATAATAATAATAATAATAATAATAATAATAATAATAATAATAATAATGGCAAATCTTGCTCTGTAGTCCAGGTTTAGGAGCCTCCCAAACATATCCAACTGCCTACTGTGTGACCGAGAATGGTGGAACTTCTTGCAAATAGAGGAAAAGGAATCATTTGGCCAATTTGAGCTAGTGATTAAGGCACCAGGTTAGAAAGCGGGATACCATGAGTTCAAGTCCTGCCTGAGGCATGAAAGCTGGGTAACTTTGCGCCAGTCTCTCTCAGCCCCACTTCACAGGATTGTTGTTGTAAGGAAAACAGGGAGAGGAAGGATGGATATATTCCCTGCCTTGAATTTAATTTATAAAAAATAATAAAGGCTGGATACAAAGAAACAAACAAAAACAAATTTTTTTTAAAAAATAATCCTATACAATTTGTCTCCATACTTTAAAATCATCAACCAGGCACTTTAAGCAGGTTCTATCGTAATACGTTTCATATCAAAAACAAATTCAACTGTGTCAATGGTGAGGCCCATATTACGGAATAAATTACTGTGGGTTTGAAGCAACCACTTTCTTACTACATTAAGGAGGGACTCAAAACGTACTGCATTTCTATTCACAGGATTCTCTTTTATGTTTGAAAGCTGTTATGCTTTAATGTCAATTTATATATTAACTAAACAATAAATTAATGCTAATCTATCATCATTCATATAGATTGCTGGGCTCTGTTTGTTACATTACTAGATAAACAAGAAAAAAAATGTACCGAAGGTGGTCATGTGAACAAGCCTTTGCAAATACTTTTCGGAGCAACAAAAAATCTTCTGTGGGAATCTGAGTTGGATCAACTTTTTCTATCTGGGTAAAAAAATCCTGTGCCATTGATGTTAGCGGGCTAATGTTTAGTGAAGTTTCAGGTGGTGGTAAAGGATCAATATGGAGCACGGAGACCGAGAAAGCACCCACTACTAGCCTAAAAAGAAGTTCAGGTTTTGACTCATCCACTGAAATAGATCTGGATGGAAGAGCTGGAATGAAATAAAAATTATACCACTTAAAAATAATCTTCAATAGTATGTCTTCACAATTTAACACTACTTTTAATTACTACTACATCAGCATTAAGTATTAAATTGCTACAACTGTAATATATGATGACTGTAATGTATTATTAATCAAATAATATATAAAGAAGCTAGATACCTTATCTATGTAGTTGAGGCATATTTGAAATGTTGCTTACATAAGAAAGTAGCAGTATCAATTACATTTTTATTACATTACATATTTAATATACTTACTTTCTTAAGTAAACAGAATTTCAGATATGGCTCAATTCTTTACATACCTGTAAATAAGACGGTATCTAGATACCTTATTTATGCATATCAATAATAAAAATACACTCAAGCAATAGTTTTTTTTAAAAAAGCATGTGGTATATCATATTCAAATTCACACTTAGCAATACATTATATGGCAGTAACATAACTTAGTGACATTCTTGCATTTTAAACATCCATATGCAGTTATGAAAATACAACTATCCAAATTTTCTGAAGCAAACGCTAGATAAAATAAATAGTAGGAGTTCATATATAAAAAGCCAAATAAAATATTCAGCTTGAACTTTTGAAATACCCCAAAATCAGCAGTTACTTTGGATCCAATACTAACTATGCAAATAAAAGTAGTCCTCAACTTACAACCATTCATACAGTGGCCATTCAAAGTTACAATGGCACTGAAAAAAGTGACTTATGACCACTGCAGCATCCCCTTCAGGGGTGGGTTCCTGCCGGTATGCTCTTACTGTTGGTCGCTGCAGAACCGAAGAAGCCAGTGGCGTTCACGGCGCGGGGCTTCCCCCGCCCGCTTTCCCCCGCCCGCCTGGACGCCGGCATTTGCGTTCTTTTGCCCTCTGCACAAGCAAAACGCTTTGCGCATGCGCAGAGGGCAAAAGAACGCAAACGGCGGCGTCTAGGCGGGTGGGGGAAAGCAGGCGGGGGAAGCCCCGCGCTGCGAACGCCACCGCCTTCTTCAGTTCTGCGGCGACCAACAGGTAAGAGCGTACCGGCAGGAACCCACCCCTGATCCCCTTGGTCACGTGATCAAAATTGAGATGCTTAGCAACTGATTCATATTTATGACGGTTGCAGTATCTCTGGAGTCATGTGTTTACCTTTTACAAGCAAAGTCATTGGGGAAGCGAGATTCACTTAACAACCATGTCACTTACTTAACTTCAGTGAAGCCAGATTCAGTTAACAACTGTGACAAAAAGGTCATAAAATGGGCAAAACTCACTTAACAACCATCTCACTCAGCAACAGAAATGTGGGGATGAATTGTGGTTGCAAGTCGAGGACTACCTGTATCAGTAAGTCTCTTAACCAGGTAAAGAAATAAGATTGCTGTGACACCTTAGATTATAAATATTTGAAATCTTGATTGAGATTTCAAACCAGGAGACTAACAATAACAACACAGAAGAGCAGGTGAGAATAATATTGACTTCTAATTTAAATTGCAGCTTCAAACATAGTATCCTAACGTAACTTTATTTTTAAACTAAAACTGTATGTAACAATATGCATGGTGTTATTCACAGCACTAAAAGAAACAAACAAAAAGGTTCTATTGCACCATGTTGAAATAATATGCTACATTGGTTTTGAATAATGAGGTATGCTATTCCCTAATTTTCACTTACAAGTTCTTCGTAGTGGAACTGAATGATCAGTGTTAGGTGTAAATGATGCACTTCTTAACTGTGGCAGTTCCTGCTTGTTTTGATCAAATTCTCCCCATGCTGAGTGCTATTAAAATAAAAACATAAATGTTATTATGCTTCCATTATATAACATTTTAGCACTCTGTAAGTTTATTATTAATAATAAATTATAGAGATGTTCCCACCCTCTCAGCTGTTACAAAAAACAACAACAACAACAACAAAACCAAATGTAATGTAATGTAATGCCTGTGTTGTGGGTTGGGTCTGTCAACACAAGTCATGAACTCAAGAGTTGCTTCTCCCCTCCTTGGGAGAGCAATTGAATTTCATTAGAGCCAAAAGTATTCCCTATTCAAAAATTTATTTATTTATTTATTTATTTATTTATTTATTTATTTATTTATTTATTTATTTATTTATTTATTTATTTATTTATTTATTTATTTATTTATTATTTAAATTTCTATGCCGCCCAACTCCCGGGGGACTCTAGGCGGCTAACAGCAGGTATAGAAATATAATCAATAAAAAACAATTTTAAACACATATTAAAATACTATAAATCTTTTAAAAGAACTTTCACTCATACCCCGCCTGCCGGAAGAGCCAAGTTTTTATTGCTTTACGGAAAGCCAGCAGGGTGGGGATAGTCCTGATCTCTGGAGGGAGCTGGTTCCAAAGGGAGGGGGCTCCCACAGAGAAGGCTCTCCCCCTCGGCCCCGCCAACCGGCATTGTTTGGTCGATGGGACCTGGAGGAGACCAACTCTGTGGGACCTAACCGGTCGTAGGGAGGTATGCGGCAGGATGCGGTCCCGAAGGTAACCTGGCCCTGAGCCATGTAGGGCTTTAAAGGTAATGACCAACACCTTAAATTGGATCCGGAGACTAATGGGCAGCCAATGCAGCTGGCGGAGGATCGGTGTTACGTGGGTGCATCTGGGTACACCCACCACAGCTCGCGCAGCTGCATTTTGCACCAATTGCAGTCGCCGGACACTCTTCAAGGGTAGCCCCATGTAGAGCGCATTGCAGTAATCCAGCCGTGAGGTGATAAGGGCATGAGTGACTGTGAGAAGTGCCTCCTTCTCCAAGTAGGGTCGCAATTGGTGCACAAGACGTACTTGTTCAAAGGTCCCCCTAGCCACAGCTGAAAGATGTTGTTCCAATTTTAGCTGTGGGTCTAGGAGGACACCCAAATTGCGAACCCGTTCTGAGGGAGCTAATTTCTCCCCCCCAAGAACCAAGGAGGGATAATTGGTCAAGTCCTTAGGAGGCAATATCCACAGCCACTCAGTCTTGTCAGGGTTAAGTTTTAGCCGGTTCTTCCCCATCCAGACCCTAACATCGTCCAGGCAGCGGCCCATTATGTCTACGGCTTCCCCGAATTGAGACGGGGTGGAGATGTACAACTGGGTATCATCAGCATATTGCTGATACCTCACCTTAATATACACAAATGCCAATGGTCTCCAACCATTTTTTTAGGTACGATTGCTGAGAAGGTGGTTTGACTACACTTATGGAGAGCCCTGGATGAAATGTATTATTTGGACTCTTTTCAATCAGGACCCAAGCCTGGGTATGCACTTAAGATTGTAGTAATCACTTTTGCTGATGATTATTGCAGGATCTGGATATAAGCACTACAACCATCATGGTTCCATTCTGTCCAACATTTGATGACCTCTGATAAGATTATTCTGGATTGACTGAAAAAGCTGGAAGGTGGGTACTCTTTTCTTCAGTGGTTTTCATTCATGAGTGGGCATTTCCAGATATGGTGGACAGAGAGAAGTCAAGCCCTGAGCCACTCTGTTATGGTTCTTGGAAGGCTTACTCTCTTCCCTACTACTTCTGAACTCTACACAAACCCATAGGAACTAGCCACCAGAACAATGTGAAGTAGTAAAAATATGCTGATGATACCCAATTAAGTATGTCTACGCAATGCTGATGAAGAAATGGGATGAAGGTCTTGATTACCGCTGAAAGTTGTTGGATGCTAAATGGCAGAGCTGGTTTAAACTGAATCCTACCAAGACAAAGTAGCTGTGAATTGAGAAGCTAATTTAGTCAAAGATGGAGCTATGTTGCAATTTGAACTTATGACTCTCGTTTTTCCAGATGGTGCAATATAACTGGAAGTACCTATGCACAATTACTTGTTGTGTGCCTATTGCAGTCTTTCCTAGATCACTTATTCACAATAATTAATGCTCTTGTCACCTCACAGCTTGATTATAACAATGAAAAAAACCTCTTCTAAAAGAAAAGAATAGATATTGTTTGTAACATTCGATATAAAAAAATCAATCACAATTTAAGGAAAAGCACAAAGCTGAAGGTCTCAAAAACAGCATTATGACAGAGTTTATGCAATCTCTTATGTGGAAGAGAACCACAATTTAGAAAAGAACTTAGAACTAAGGAAAAATTTCCTGACGGTTAGAACAATTAATCCGTGGAACAATTTGCCTCCAGAAGTTGTGAATGCTCCAACACTGGAAGTTTTAAAGAAAATGTTGGATAACCATTTGTCTGAAGTGGTGTAGGGTTTCCTGCCTAAGCAGGGGGTTGGACTAGAAGACCTCCAAGGTCCCTTCCAACTCTGTTATTCTATTCTATTCTATTCTATTCTATTCTATTCTATTCTATTCTATTCTATTCTATTCTATTCTATTCTATTCTATTCTATTCTATTCAGGTTAAGCGCAGCTGCTCTTGAATGCCATCCAAAAGTTTCAGCTGTAAAATATACCACAATCTCTGTAGTTATGATTATACCAAGATTCACCAATGTAATACTATTGGTATGGTAGTTGTAATGGCTGCCAGATAGCTTTTGGGTGCAATTCAAGGTGCTTATTTATACCTTTAAAGCGCTAACAGCTCAGGTACTGTATGTATGCGACCACATTCTCCAAGGTGATTTTGACTGTCCAGTAAGATCCAGGAGAAAGAGTTTGTTGTGAGCCCCCTCACCAGTGGAATGCCAGCTTCAAGGACCTGGGCTTAAGTCTTCTCAGCAATGGCTCCCCTCCTTTAGAAAGTATGCCTCCAAATATCACCTTACTGGTGGGTTTTTTTTTTTGTTTTGTTTTGTGGACAACTCTAAAAACACATGACTCTTCAGAAGGGATTTGGAGAGATGTAAAATTATACTACATGTGAATAGTGACACACAATTTTCATTGTTTTTAACTGTACTATTTGTTTTAAATCTTATTATACAAATATCATAAGAGGTTCAATGTCTCCAGAAATACAACAGCATACAAGATGTAGTAACACAAACAAACAAATAAATATTTTTGGAAACAAATGGTGCAGGATGAGTATTAGTTTGTCCACAATCCATGCATTTTGGCTCTAAAGCCTATCAGGCCATTACAGACTTTACTATTTACAAACATATATTAAAAACCTAGACAATTAACTAGCACAACACATGTTGCAATAAGTGTGATTTCAGACCCATAGAAGTTAGGATCAATACTGGGGTAGTAAATGTTATTGTATGTTGGATAACTGGCATGCATGCTTTTGGACATGGTTATCACTAAATTTAGCTTAGTATGTTCTACAAACACAATCACTCCAAAACACATAAAGTTCCTTTACTCAAATGCAAACAGTTAAGTATTACATACCACTGCAGCACCAAGTGGAGATCCCACTGGGGTAGTAGTATATGTACTAGTTAAAGAAAGATCTAAATCCATAGTTGGTGGTTCTCCAAGAGGTGGCAACGAAGAAAGACTGTGAGACATCTCCATGTCAGCCATTGAAAAAAAAACCTCCTCTTCTAAAAGAAAAGAATAGATATTGTTTGTAACATTTAATATAAAAAAAATCAATCACAATTTAAGGAAAATCACAAAGCTGTAGGTCTCAAAAACAGCATTATGACAGAGTTTATGCAATCTCTTATGTGGAAGAGAACCACAATTTAGAAAAGAAGCACAAGCATTGAATAATACATTCATAAGATACACATGGGGAATTCCAGCTGGTTTATCGGTTACTTATGGGGAAGAAAGATACAGACTCAATACGATTTGTAAAGCCAAAGATTTTTTTGCCAATGTGTTAAAGGTGGGGAGACCAAAATCACCAGAAGACAAAAGAAATGAGGAAGTTAAAAAAGAGGGAAAAGAAGATTTGTGTATTGTACAACAGAAAGGAACTTTGAACAGTCAAGAAGAAAAAAAGGATTTATTTATTTATTTATTTATTTATTTATTTATTTATTTTGGTATTCTTATATGCCGCCCAACTCCCGAAGGACTCAGGGCGGCGTACAACAGAGAAAATACAAGAAACCAATTCATAAATATTACATTTAAAAACAGATATAAAAATTAAAAACACAATATTTAAAATCGTCCAATACCCATTCAACAACCATACATACTTGGGGTGAGCTCGAGTGGATTACGCTCTACCCCCAGCCTGCAGGAAAAGCCATGTCTTAACAGCTTTTCGGAAGGCCAGCAGAGTGGGGATAGTTCGGGTCTCTGGGGGAAGTTGGTTCCAGAGCGCGAGGCCTGCCACAGAGAAGGCTCTCCCCCTAGGGCCCGCCAGGCGGCATTGCTTGGTTGACGGGACCTGGAGGAGGCCAACTCTGTGGGCCCTAACCGGTCGAAGGGAAGTGTGAGACAGAATGCGGTCCCGGAGATAACCTGGTCCTAAGCCATGAAGGGCTTTAAAGATGGTGATCAACACCTTGAATTGGACCCGGAGACCGATGGGCAACCAATGCAGCTGGCGGAGTATAGGTGTCACGTGGGTGTACCTTGGCACACCCACCACAGCACACGCAGCCACATTTTGCACCAGCTGAAGTCTCCGGATACTCTTCAAGGGTAGCCCCATGTAGAGCGCGTTGCAGTAGTCCAAGTGCGAGGTGACAAGGGCATGAGTGACCGTGAGTAGAGCCTCCTTCTCCAAGTATGGCCGCAACTGGTGCACCAGGCGAACCTGTGCAAAGGCCCCCCTAGCCACAGCGGAAAGATGGTGATCCAATTTTACCTGTGGATCTAGGAGGACCCCCAAGTTGCGGACCTGATCCGAGGGGGTCAGTTTCGCTCCCTCGAACGCCAAGGAGGGACAGTTGTCATAGTCCTTAGGAGGCAGTATCCAAAGCCACTCAGTCTTGTCGGGATTAAGTCAGAGTCTGTTCCTCCCCATCCAGATCCTAATGTCGTCCAGGCACCGGCACATTACATCAACTGCCTCCCTGAAGTCAGATGGGGTGGAGATGTACAGCTGGGTGTCATCAGCGTACTGGTGGAAACACACCCCATGTCTGCGGATGATCTCCCCCAGCGGTTTCATGTAAATGTTAAACAGGATGGGCGAGAGAACCGACCCCTGAGGCACCCCACATGATAGGGGCCTAGGGGACGATCTCTGTCCTCCTGCTAACACCGACTGCATCCTATCGGCGAGATAAGAGGAGAACCACCGCAAAACGGTGCCTCCCACCCCCAACTCACCGAGACGATGCAGAAGGATACCATGGTCGATGGTATCGAAAGCCGCTGAGAGGTCAAGTAGCACCAGGATGGAGGAATTTCCCCCATCCCAGGCCCGTCAGAGATCATCCATCAGGGCGACCAAGGCAGTTTCTGTACTGTAGCCGCGCCTGAAACCCGACTGATAAGAGTCTAGATGATCTGTTTCATCCAGAAGCTGCAGAAGCTGAGTAACCACCACCTTCTCCACAACTTTCCCCAAGAAGGGTAAGTTGGAGACCGGATGATAGTTCTTCAAATCAGCTGGATCCAGGGAAGGCTTCTTCAGGAGGGGTCTCACCACCGCAGCTTTTAACAACTGCGGTACAGGGCGCATGCACGGGGAGCCTCAAAGAAGCGGTGACCACCGCCTGGATCCAGCCGCATGCCACCTCTCTGCTGGCCGAGACCAACCAGGAGGGGCACGGGTCCAATAAACAGGTGGAGGTACCCATCGCCCCCACAGCTCTGTCCACATCTTCGGGAGAAACAGGCCCAAACTCTTCCCATAACGGTGGACTAAGACTTGCCCCTGTCAACTCTATGGACTCTGCCCAGCCAGAGTCCAGGTTCGACCGAATCTGAGCGACTTTATCCGACAGAAACTCTGCGAATTCCTCAGCTCTGCCTTGTAAGTGTTCCTCGCTCCCCCCTTTAGCAAGGAGGGAGCGAGTCACCCTAAACAAGGCGGCTGGGCGAGAATCTGCGGACGCAATAAGAGCGGAAAAATAGGATCGTTTTGCCGCCCTTATCGCCACTAAATAAGATCTGATGTAAATTCTTAATAGTGTTCGGTCAGACTCGGTTTTGCTGGCTCTCCAGCGGCGCTCTAGACGTCTCTTCTGGCATTTTAAGACAGATCTTTAATCTTTAAAACAGATTAGAGAAGTAATTGCTGAAAGTGAAGTAGAATTAAATTATCGACTTCAGTCCTCAACTCCTCGAAGTGAAGCAAGACATATTTTCAGATGTCAACTTAAAGAAATATTGAAGGCTGCAGATTTGAAAGCGAGAGGAATTAAAAATTGATGTCTTAGTAACAGTAGGATAGGTAAAATAAATAAGAATAAAGCTTAAATGTATATATGAGGTTGTATAAGGTTAGAGGAATTAGATTACAAGATTATCTATGTGGATTAATTATAGAAGGTAAAGTAATGTAATAGAGATTAAATTGGTTTTAAATAACAAGATTAAATTAATATTACAGCTTGGGGAATAAGTATAGAAGGTAATGTAATGTAATAGAGATTAAACTGGTAGAGAATAAGATTAAAATTATATTATAGGGTGGGAATAAGTATAGATTGCAACCTAATGTAACAGAGATTAAATGAATGTGAAGTTGTTAAGTATTTTTTAGATATGGTTTAAGTTGGTTTTGAATTTAACAATTGCGGCCAGGCCGCTGGTGGTACAAAATTGGAAGAGGAAGATTCATCTAAAATCAATATTGTATTTTGCAGAAAGGGTAAAAACTTTAGAACATTCTAAAGACTATTTAAATGATATACTCGATAATGGAGAAGAGGGATGGACTATATTTAAATTAAGTATTGGACTAAGAAGATCAAAACAGACTGTGAAGGATATATTTCAATTTAACTTTTTGTTTAATTTACAGTATAAGGAGTTAAGATTCTATGATATTTGGAAGTTAATAATTTGCTGGCATATTTTAGTTTTATATTTGTGTAAACTATATTATGCCCTGTATATGTTCTGGAAAGTCCGGGGAGGGGGGAGGGGGAGCTGGGGGGGCGGATGGGGGGGGAGGGGGAAGAGAAAACAACAAAAAAATTTGTACTTTGTACACATAGAACTTTTTCAATAAAAAAAATAAAAATAAAAAAATAATAAGAAAAAAAATAAAAAAATAAAAAAATAATAATACATTATGTCACACAGAGAGAAATAAGAAAACAATATATATGTACTGTGTATTGAATCATATATACCGTATTTCCCTAAAAGCCACTACATAACTTAAGATTATCTGGCTCTTCCGGCAGGCGGGGTGAAAGTGAGACCAAGTAGACTATATTTGGGTCTCCCCCCCGGTTATGAATGTTGGATGCTTTTTAATTTTTGTATCTTTTAAATTGCTATATGTTTTTATACCTGTAATAGATTTGACATGTTGTGAGCCGCCCAGAGTCCCCCGGGAGTTGGGCGGCATACAAATCTATTAAATTAAATTAAATTAAATTAAATCTGGAATTTCTTCTACACCAACTTCCCCACTCTCAACTTCTCACTCTATCATGGTAATTGAGAAGTATATTATCTAATGCAGTGATGACGAACCTATGGCGCCCTCTTTGTGGGCACCCGAGCCGTTGCCCCAGCTCAGCTCTGCCGCGCATGTGCCTCCTGCCAGCCAGCTGGTCTTCGGGGCGTGTGCGGGGAGAATGCACGCATGGGTGGGCGCAGGGCGCATATGAGGGACCGCATGCGTATGTGGGGGCGCATGCAGGGGGTGCGTGTGTGCACGGGGGCAGGGCGCATGCATGGGGAGCTGCATGTGCATTGCATTTTGGGGGTGCGTGCACGCTTTGGACATTCAGTCATCATTAGCCATCATTAGCCATCACTGATCTAATGCATAAAAATAAACTATACATTTTTAACACTGGTTAACTATTAATAATATAATAATCAACAAAATTCACTAGCTACTTATCAGCTTTCACAAGTGAGATAATGTGCAAGTAACAAAATAGGCATCATAATCCAAATATCACAACTAATCTACTTGCATCATATGTTGGAATGCAAATGTTTTAAAGGTGGAATTTGGATAATATTAGATATGCTCGTTATTACTTTCGTCTCATTGTTTCTTGCTATGTCACAAGAGTGACATTGGGATTGCTGTTACCATATTCAAAATTAAATCTGATGTCTAAGTGTTTAGCTTACTGTAAGTCCTTTTCTTTCACTCTGAGAAGTTTGAAATAGATGTTATATTTAACATTATTCAATGACTTTAAAATATTTAGTATGAACTGATGATACTCAGGTTTTTACTCATAAAAATACAGTAGAACCTCTGGTCACAAACGCTTCTGACCACGACCAAATCAGGTTCCAACAAAAAATTCACACACTTTTTTTTTTCTTTCGCGGCCGATTTCACCTTCCGTGCCATTTTTTTTGTAAGCGCCAAATTTCCAAAATTAGTTTTGGGTCACGACCAAATCGGGTTGCAACCAAAGTTATGGAACGAATTATGGTCGTGACCAGAGGTTCTACTGTACTTCCATTTGAGTGGTGGTGTTTTGCTGATTGTACAAGGGTTGTATTGTGGATATTTAATGAGTTTTTAATGCAAGCTATCAACCCTTCTGGATTGTGGAGTAGTAGAAATGAGGAAAATAAATAATGTTGAATTTCTTACAACTCGATTCTTCAGTCGCTGTTTCATGCTAAACTATTATGTGGCTTGTTTGGTTTTGGCTAAATGCAATGTTTAATTCCATACGGTCAAATCCACAAATCACAATTTAAAAGTCATAAGTTAGTATTATGTGCAAACCCATATAAATAGCAATATGCCCCCACACTATGAAGCTTGGGTTGTTTGCTCACCACGACTTGAAGGAGTTCTAGCTGCCTCAGCTTCATAAAAACTCAGATCAGACTGTGTGCCTACTGGCAAAGTTTCTTTTCTCAAGTAACGATTGAGCTCCATCTGAATCCGATACTCATCTTCTTGCTGCATTGGCCGATTTTTTCTGTCTTTATTAGATAATTCTATTCTGCCAGGATTCTCTGCCAACAAAAAATAGAAAAATATGGTATATAATTCCAAAGTCAAAGGAAACACAATTTTCCCCACCATAGCTTCAAAGCCTATATTTGAAACAATTCAGCCCCACTGTTGCAGTGATGGCATAACATTATTAGCCATGCTTCCCCATTAAAAGCTGTACCCTTCTTGTAACTACATAAATTACAGATTAACAGAGTTGGAAGGGACCTTACAGGTCATCTAGTCCAACCCCCTGCTCAAGCAGGAGACCCTACATCTGCCTCTATCTAGGATTGAACTAACAACCTCCTGATTGTGAGGCAAGAGCTCTACCTCTAGGCCACAGCAGCTGGGCATAAAAAGTTGCCTAGCAAATATTTAAAGCTGTGGCAACATGCAAAACTCAGACTGCTCCCTTTATTTCAATCATATCAAACAACAGTTTCAACTTACCTGGCCTGGCAATGGCTGCAAACATATCCAATAAAAGATGTACCTGTCTGGGTGACAGGAACAGGTGTATGGAATCTATCTGTCCATCTACGTCCAACTTAAAAAAAAGATTTAATACATTTGATAAGAACCAGTTTTCTCAGTTATCAATCTTGTCATTGAACAAAAACAACTTTTATCTCTTATTTTAATTCTTTATCTTATGAAATATACTGTGGATAGTCTGTGAAATATAATGATTTATTGGAATCCAGCTTGCATATTATTTTTGATTAGCATTCATATGTTTTAGCTTAATTGTTTATAAATGTTCTTTGGTATCTCCAAACTGAACAGTCTTTTTTACATACATAGAAATTAGCAGCTGGAACTCCAAGGCTTTATTACTGTGTCAGACAGGCTTAAACACCTGAACTGGGAGGTCCTTGGTTCCCTCTGAGCTTGGTTGTTTTCTTGCAGACATTTAATTACCCAACTAGGTAACATCATCAGTCTGATGATGTTGCACAGTTGGATAATGAAACATCTGCAAGAAAACAACCAAGCTCAGAACCCCCAAGGACCACACACCTACAACATATAAGTCAAGAAAAAAACTAGGAAATATGTACTTGAAAAGCTATATATACAATTGATCGGTCAACTTAGGGAGGTGGTCAACTGTGGAGATTTTACATACATACCTACTCTATATCCTGACTAAAATTGAGTCTCCATGTATCATTGATTTAATTAAAGAGATACACACAAAAAAGCCTCTCTCTCATATTTTAAAAAGATCTTTGTATAGGAGAAGAGCAGGCAGAGGGGGGTGGGAGTGGAGTTAAGTGCATCATCAGTTTAGAGTCACTGTGTTCCCACAAGTGCCCCAAGTCCAAATCCTCCTGAATTCTATTGATCCTTGAATAAATCTTTTATGTTACAATCTTATAAATGGACCTGATTCTTTGCATCTGACAATTTGGGATTATTTCAAAGATTTCTTTGTTCCTCTTTTTTCTGCTGTCAATAGTTTCTCTATCTAATATTGAAGCACACAAGTTTTAGTTCTGCAAAAACTCAAAGAAAAGCTTTAATTGTTTTGCTCTTGCTGTACTTGTTTCTTGCCTTTGAGTTAAACTTGACAAGTGGTGACTACTAGTTAAATAATTTGATTTTAAAATGTTACAAATGACATTGTACTAATTTAACTTGATTTTTTTCTTCTTGTCTGGGTCTATAACTGAAACACCGCTATTTTAATTGCCTGTATTTTTGTTTAGTTGTATTTATTTCTTCTGATTCTTTTGCCCTTCTTTGCCTTAAAATAGAAAAAAAGATCAAACCATAGACAGCAAGCATGCAGCAGTTAGTGACACACACTTCAGATTATCTGCACTGATTTTAAATAATGGACATGCAACAGCCTAATAATTACGACATGCTTATCTTTCACTTTTACACAGTAGACTAAACAGAGTTCAATTATGTACAAAAAAGCTTTATCAAGGAAAAATTGAATGTAGAATAAAGAGAGATATCTGTACCAAGACTTGAATAACATGTACCAAGGGTGGAAAAAAACAGGATTAAAATCAACAACTAACCTTTGCTCCTGGAAGCACTTCATTTTGTTTTAATGTAAGACTCAGTTCCATCCTTCCAATCAGCTTACATATTTGCACAGGATCTGAGGGAGGAACTTCAGGTAGGTTTCGTGGTAGTTGAGGGTGCGGCTCATACATAATTTTTGGATTCCAGCTAGGTGAAAGCTTTGGTTCTGTTAACTTTAAAATACATAAATAAAAATATAGATAAGCGCACTTTCTTGGCTATGTGCAGAAATACATGTATTCATGCCATCAGAAAACTACAATACACAATTTTTCAGTACAAGCACAAAACTAGAAACACTGCAACAATGGGATAAAACAGATGTTAACATTACAAATTTAACTATGGTTTTATAGCAAAATGTCTCTGCAATTGTCCTCGCCCTATGTCCTGGCCTTCTAGAAGAGCATGAAGATCTGACTCTGACAACCTGTGTGGGGATCCAAGAGTACAATGCAACCTTGGGGGTGCCTTAAGGGTGCTCTCTCTGCCTTTTAACTTATCATTTTTCTTTATTTTTACTCGTTTCTCATCCTGTTTAGTCTATTTTAATTCTATCTTTTTGTATGGTTCTATGATTTTTATCTATAAACCACCCAGGGACACTTAGTCAGCTGGGTAGTGCTTAATTTGATAAATAAATAATAGTGCATAATATTCTGACTAGAACATGATATAGGTCACTTAAATTATGAGCTGGAGCTTTTGCGATTAGCATATGCCAAACTGTTATACAAACTCCTTGTTTTGTTGTTCTAGTTTGTAGCAAGATAACTCTAATTTGGAAAGAATGCTAACTCAGAAGTATGTCTTCCCATTTCGCTTCTTTTTAATACAAAGCTAACCACCAACCTAACAAACAGAGACAATAGATCTTAAAGGCATTTTAAATAATAACATGGTTGGTGGTGATAGGCCTGTGCTTTACAGGAAAATGCACACACACACACACACACACACGCAAAAAAAAGGCAATGGTAAGCTGAAATAATATTGAAGAATTTGGGAGGGTAGAAGGGTTACTTGACTTTGGGATAAAGTAGTCTTATAACTGACCACGAAGCAACATTGTTGAATATTTAGAATATTCTATACTGCTATATTTTACAAACAAATGTGCATGATAATCTGTATGGATGGATTTAACAAAATTTTGATAAATGCTAAATAGCTCAATTTAGCCTTCACAGAAATAGACATTCAAAACTGCAAATGCTTGGAAGAGAAAATATGAAAATTGGGAGAGAAAACTGGCAGGAATGCTTATGCCTTAAATATGTAATTTGTACAATACATACAGACAATTATATGGGTAGCCCATGCTTATTGATGGTAACTGGCAGAGGAAGCTCTGTTGCTTAGTGACAGAGTCATAAAAGTACAGTGTCACGTAACCACACCAACTTATGACAGCAGTTTCAATTGTCTCAGATGTTAGGCAAATTCCACACAACTGCAGGGGTGGTTAAATTATTATCATTTGCAATTTCCTGTCAATTTCCCCACTGACTTTGCTTCATGGAAGCTGGCAGTGAAAGTTGCAGGTAGTAATCACATGACCTCAGGGATGCTACATCAGCTGCAACTGCAAGGACCACTGTAAGTGTCCCTTCTTTAGCATCATCATAACTTCAAATGCATCACTAAACAAGTGGATATTAAGCAAGGATTACTTGTATATATTTATGTATATTTTCAGTCTCCATCATGACAAATGCTATTCAAGTTCTTGGAATACTGATCAGGAGAGTAACTATCTAGTGTCAACAGATGGAAGGTTACTGTCTCTGAATGACAACTCAGCTGTAGTTTTGGTCATGAGATTGCCATCTTCTTCACTGGAAGTTCAACTGGAATTGGGGGCGTCTCCATATGGAAGAACCCTGCTGAAAATCCACTGCGTACTTTGCGTCAACACTTGGTAATGGTCCCTCATGCCTCTGAGGTCAGAGGGAAAGGCAATGGTTTTCAATTTTGTCTGCCAAATAACGCCAAACTCTCCCATTGAAGGTAGGCTAGCAGCTTTGCTGTCCTTCTAAAAACACTTATGACTGATCAGTAGAGGGCGTTTGCAAAATAAATGGTTGCTACAACACATTAGCATTGTATATATCTGTATCATAATATTATTATTTTTTTGCTTTTATTGAATCAATACCATGCTTTCAATTTGCTTTGAAGTATAACCTACCAAGATTCATATTTTGAAATTTGAATTTCTGGTGCTATAGAAATACAATAAAAAAAATAAACAGAATTTTACCAACTGTGTAGTGGAACAGACTGGAGAGGATTTTGCTGATGCCGGAAATTCTTCCCAGAAAAAAGAGACACCTGAGAGCTGTAATAATTTGTGAGCAAAAGCTGTGGGCTGATGCACATTTCCGGAACATTCATCAGCAGTTTCATCACAGTACACCGTTCTGTAAGCAGTGAAATCAACAATGAAATAAGGATAGAATATAAATTTACAATTTTCTTGTTTATATCACATAAATAGCTTCAAAGAAAAAAAAACCCAAGAAAGTCCAGTTGCCTTTTGGAAAAAACAACTTTTGAACAACCATGACCTGGATGATTGAGAATCTTCATAAAAATCTAGCAAAGCATTATTGTATCACATGGGCACAGAAGCATATGCAACTTAACCTCTAATAACATTAATGCACTAATTTAATTACAAAATTCCTATATCTTCTTACAAGTTTAAAATCCTAATCACCATTGCTACAGACATAATCAATGTCAAGTTCTATTATTGAGGAATACAATAGAATCTTTATTTTAAATTCTCATAAAGTACTGATTCTATTCCAGCCATCATTTAAAATAAAAAACAAAACCTACTTACTTCTCAATATGAATTTCCAATGCTGTTCCACTTTTAGAATTATCTGGCACATGTTCAATTCTCAGAACAGTGTCTAAAAAATTGATTTTCACTCTTCTTAAAACTAAAGTAAAAATACCAAGATAAGAAATAAGTGTTACACCTGCTAGATTCTGACTAGGCAGAAAGAATCATATTATCAAGACAAATCCAATACACATCACACTGAGCAATAAACTACAGTTTATAAATTATACTTGATCATATAATATATTAAGCCAGAAGGAAATAAATACTTTAAAACCTATATAATCTTGCATCAGCTAAGTAGATACTACTACTATTTCCTACATCCGCTGACTGATGTAGGAATGACCAGACTGAGCCTGAGGGTGGAGTTAAACACATCATGAGTTTGGAACTGCTACGACTCTAAAAGAGACTTAAGTCCAGCTACCCTTTTTAAGTCCCTTGACTCTTATTTGGCACCAATTTGCCTTGATTATTAGATGATCAGATTCTTGCATATAGATAGCATGAAATAAACACATAGTGCTTTTGAATTCTATCCTGGCTTCTGGTTGTTTTTGCACCTGACAGCTAGAAATGCAGGATAAAAAAATTGAAGTAATGATGCTGCTACTATTCCTTTTAATTATACAGGCAAATGAACTCTTTCATCCCCCCACCTCCCCAACTAAAATCAGATTACAATGCACTAATGACTATTTAAGAAAAACAATTGGTATGTGCATTTCTTCTAACAATTCAAACACCATCTGGGTAGAAAACATTCAAGGACTAAAATATTAGGCAAGAGAGACTGCTGAATGAACATGTGGAACATTGTCACTGGCCTCCCTTTTCTAACTATTGTGAAAGTGGTTTATGCATGCAAACCTGTCCCATCACAGCACAGCAGCACCTACCGGTATATGCTACTAGATAATGCCACAACATTTTAAAACTTGACCATTATTGTGACTTAATTAACAAAATATACTTTTGGTTAACTGATAATTTGCTTTGTAGTTTATGAAGCAAACAGTACCTGTTTCAATTGTTTCAGCAAATTTCTCAAGTCCTTCAAAAGGCTGGGACCCTTCTCCTTGTTCATCTGTCAGTTTTTGACTAAGGCATTCCTTTGCAAGCTGCATGGAACTCGTCATAAAGCTTGACCAATACATTGGTTCTGAACTAGAAGCTACCAAAAGAAGTCAAACATGCTTTATTTTTAGTCAACTTCAGCCACTATTAATATTAAATCATGAGGATGAGTCAGTAATAGTAAATCATGAACTCAATCAACAAAACATTGCTGACTAATACTTTCTATTTGCACAGCAGTAATTTCCTATGTAGTAAACAAAAAGAGAAGCCTCTCAAAGTTTATACTTATTCACATACAGGTAGAAAATTTTCACTAGTAACATTAAATATAGCAAAGTAAAAACTAAAAAAAGAATACTGTGGAGTAAATTAGATTGTAGGATATTGCTTTTACTTCATACATGTATGGAGAATAAATGTTCTGCCCAAATATTGCAAGCTCAATGGAATACACAAAATTATTCTTCCGCTGTAGAAGTCAAAATGGTAGACTTCTACAGCAGAACATGGAAGTATGGATAATTATATTACAAACGTCCAATAAGTGTAGTAAGTTTGGTCTTAAGCATTCTGAGGGTTTTTCCAACAGCTCCGAGATGCCAATCAAACAATCTTATATTGCCTGTGAATGAAAAGCAGGACCTCTCCAAGTATGAACATGATATATGAAAATTATACGGCTACATAACAGCAATAGCACTTAGACTTATATATCGCTTCACAGTGCTTTACAGCCCTCTCTAAGCGGTTTACAGAGTCAGCATATTGCCCCCAACAATCTGGGTCCTCATTATAAAATAAGACTGGTTTTCCCATATAGTCAGGATTCAGACAATAGATCTAATTATGTAGTTACGGTCAAGATTCTGAACAAAAGAAAAGCAGTATGAAGACTATTATTTTATGAAGAAACTTTAAATCAGATGTGAGTTTATAATATACAGAATAAAAGAATTGGAAGGGACCTTGGTGGTCTTCTAGTCCAATCCCCAGTTCAAGCAAGAGACCCTCTACCATTTCAAACAAGTGGCTATCCAATCTCTTCTTTAAAATATCAAGTTGTAAACACAGTGAATCTATATACCTCTCGATAGCCTACAACTGTGTTTATAAAGTAACATAAACTTGTTTATAAGACAAAGGATATCACAGTTTTGAAATAAAGTATTTGAGCCAAAATATATATATATTTGAACACTGACCAATATCCTTTGTCCAGAGTCAAGGAGATTATTTGCAGTAATACTTATTTCCTTATTATCTGATTAGACATGGATAAACATACACATTGCCTCATGATACCATGCCTATTTGATATTCAAATATTCCACTTAGCAAAAATTAAGTGGATACAAGTAGTGCTTGCTTAACAACTATTTGTTTATTGCAGTTCAAAGCTACAACGGTGCTGAAAAAGTGGCTTATCACCAGACCTCACACTTACCACAGTGTCCCTATGGTCATGTGAGCACCATTTGCAACCTTCTCAGCTGGCAAAGTCAACAGGGAAGCCAGCAGGAGGTCATGTGATACCATCATGTAATGTCTTGCTTAAAGACCATGGGTGGAATCAGGACTACCAGGACTTCTCTTGCGATGTGAGGCAATCACATAATGTTTACTCAGCGATGGAGTTGCCAGTCCCAATAAGGTCATTAAGTAAGAATTATCTGTATTGTGATACTAGTTCATTTACACTAATCCACTTATCTTCTAACATGCAAAAAAAATATACAATATGTAATGACAAGCAACTGTTGTTTATTAACTTACCTAGACATGGCCTTGGTTTGAAAACCATCTCTAAGCCCTTTACTTCAAGTGCACAGTTATCTTGAAGCAAAGAGCCCCAAGGAATGGACAGAGATATTGACTTAATAAATCCTTCAGTAACTTCCAATGGAGCATCTGCCGATTCCAGAATCTCGTTCAGGCTCTAAGCATATGGAAGAACATAGAATTTATAGTATTTATAAGAAATCATAATATTAATTACAATTTTTAATATAAATATGGGTAATAAATTTCTCTTCTGCATCTAGGGCAAATTAGATTTAACTGCCTAAAAAAATAGAAGTTTCAGTTAGGGTAGTACAATGCTTTAGGTTCAATCTTCAAAAGGTGTTTTTCGATATGTGGAAATGTGGATACGGAATTTTTTTAAAATACTTTTTGGTATTTGGTGTGTGCTTATTAGATCCCACCTTGTGGCTGCCTTCCGAAGCTGCCCCATAATTAGGGGAAAATAGGTGGATAGAAAAACATGTTGCAGACAGATCTTATTTTCATACTCTTATGTGCTTTGAAGCCCTTTTTGAAGACTGAAGCTGAAGCACTGCACAAACCAAAAACAATAAAAAAAATCCCTGTGTTTGTAATAACAAAGATGATTGCCAATTTGGATGCCTTTGGGAGATGATTAGACCAATCCATACAGGTTAAAATTACCAAAGTCTGCTAGTCACAATGAGTATACAATGGTTCTGGTATGTGCAAAACATACATGAAAAATATTAATGTACTCATGTCCTGCTTGTAATCTAATTACTGACATCTGGTTAACGATTGTGGAAAAAATATGGTAGAATACTGTATATATCTAGCTTTCTCATCTGATGCATCATAGCTGCATCAGTACCAAAGTAATTCTATTCCTTCATGAGTGGGAAGTTCTACTTGGTAGCCATGGGGGCAGAGAAAGGTTGGTTCTTTGAATGCTTAATAAGTAGGATTGTGTCCAGTGAAGCCAGACACATAAAAATGGTACTGAATATGACTGAGATATCCAGGAAACTACGGGTATCAGGAGATACAGTACATTTAAAAACTGTGTAAAATTAAGGACACTGAAAAATCTCTCTTTCAGGTGCTTAGTCTTGGATAACATTAGTGCCCAAACAGACAAAAGTGGATGTGATAAACTGCACCTCTCCAGGGACTCTCTCTACATCCTCAGGCTATAGCAATTGAAATAAGCAAATGTGGCTATGTAAAGAATAGACTCATACTACATGTATTATTTTCCAAGATGGACTTCAGTAAACATAAACAACTTATCAGACAGCTTAGCAAATAAGTCACAGCAAACTACCCCAAAAATCCAATAGCTTCAAATGAAGAAGGGTTCTTGCCATTTAGAATAATGACACTTTACAATGTAAGTGGACCTTCTTTGCTACATATGAATCAGAATATGAATCAGCTTTAGGCAGAATTAGACCCACTAGGTTTGTCACCAGGAGAAAAACCTTTGTGTTTAATTTTGCACTCCCAAAACCTTCATTTAAAACACCCTAAAGTAACACAGGTTATTTGCTTTAATCAGAAAACCATCAAAATGACTGCAATATTCCAGAGAATCAAACTACAGAATTGAGAAAATAGCAAGTTGTTCCAACTTTCAATAAGCTGCCAAAAAGCAGTTTAATTAATCAGTCTTATACATGTGGACTGGACATTTCAGATTCACAACTGTTGGGCAATAAAGTATGGTCATAGTACACATATCTTACCGTACTTACAAATCAATCCAATAGCTTCCCAACCTTGCACTTTTAAATATCAATATTTAGAATTGCCTTAACCTTCATAATTACCTTCCTCTACATCAAAATATTTAAAAAGTTCATTTTCAAGCCAAAAGATAAATTCTCTTTGTAATATTCTATATTTTATTAAAAGGTAGAATAAGCAAAGACAGGGCATCTGCTCCAGATCAAGTAGTGCACAGAATTCTAGCTGTCCATATTATATGAACAGAAATGTTATCAAATCATAGTAACATGAACTTGGGCAAATTTTATGAAAATTATCTTGCATCTCCCAACACTTATCATTGTCAATTTCACATTTTATCGTAACACAGAAAGTACTGATTATAATTACAATTGTTCTAAAAAGAGCCTATGTTTTAAGAAACAAATGGTATCTTTAGTATTCGCATATTTACACATTTAATTCTTACATGTTACATTAAATGGTGGCTGCATTTAGTGTTAATTTAACATTTATTATGTATCAGAGTATTAGATAATGAAATAAAAAGTTTTAATAGGTAGACTGAGGATGTTTAATGCTAAATTGAAGGAACAAAAAGGCTTTGCTTACTAATTTTAACCAACATGAAAGCCTCAACAAGTCATTGGTGGTTACTGCTAACAATGACCTCTTCTGGTAACCTAAGTCAAAGCAATGTTATCATAATGCATTGAAGACCAATGTTAACAGCTATAAGTATTTTAAAAGGGAGAAGGAAAACTAGAAAGGAAACAACTCTAACATTCAAGAGATGCTCAATACCAGGATGAAAATTTTCCAAGGAGAATATTTAGCAGCTGAAAGGACAGACTGAAGCTATGGAAAGGAATATGCATGCTGCTGCAGATAAGAAAGGCAATCACTGAATGAAGGCCATCAGTGAGTAGCCATACCTTAATTCACATTTTTTCTCAGTTACAAGGTTTCTGATTGAGAAGTTCTAAAGACAGTTAAGATTCCTAAACCATAAGATTCTTTAAACCAAATTTCCTGAATCCAAAATTTATAAATAACTATATTAAAACTAAACTAAACAATGTATTTCAAGTAATTTTATTTATTCATTCAATTTCTATAGCAGCCCATCACAGTCAATGACTCTGGGCAGCTTACAATTCTATATATATAGAATTGTAAGCTGCCCAGAGTCATTGACTGTGATGGGCTGCTATAGAAATTATATATATATATATATATATAGAATTGTAAGCTGCCCAGAGTCATTGACTGTGATGGGCTGCTATAGAAATTATATATATATATATATATATATATATATATATATATATATATATATATATATATATATATATATATATATATATATATATATATATATATATATATATATATATATATATATATATATATTACAATCAAAATAGTAAAAACATTTTTAAAAGAATAAAACAATAGAAACAAAAAAAATTTACACAACAGTCATGATATTTGGTTAGTTAGCAATACAGTCAGAAAACGGGGCCCTTAACACATTGACATAGCTGTCCAAAGTCACCTTGTAGAGGAGATGGGCAGCATAAAATAAAATTCAGCGCCCCAGGGTTGGAAACATAGTCAGGTTTTTAGGCCTTAAAAAAGGTTAACAAGGTTGCGGCCATTCTAATCTCCTAAGGGACAATGTTCCATAGAGGAGGGGCCATTGCAAAAAATGCTGTCATTTAGTCCCTGCCAGCAGACACTCTGGCAGACAGAATCTGCAGCATGCCCATTCTGCTAGATCTGGTTGGGCAGGTAGAGGCTTTGGAAAAAGCGCAGTCCTGCAATCCTTCAAGTACTTCAGTCCCAGCTATGTAGGGCTTTAAAGGTAACCACCACCACCTTGAATTGGCCTGAGTTACTGTGAGCAGTATTCAGGTTCAGGTATGGGTGCAACTGATGCATCACCAAAAGCAGGAGCCGCAAGTCCAGAAGGACCCTGAGATTGTGCACCAGGTCTGTCTGAGGTAGTGCAACCCCAGACAGAAAGATGGAAGTACTTTGTCTCCAAATACCCACAGGTACTCTGTCTTGCTGGGGTTGAATTGTAATATTTTCCATATCAATTAAAATATAAAAATAGAGAAAGATACTGATAAATATTCTACAAAATAAAACTGTAGTGAAAAAAAACCTTTTCTAAAATTTCTAAATACCTTCTAAATTTCTGTAAAAACATACTTAATCTATAAAAGCTAAACTGAGGCATAAAATCACAAAAATGTTTCCGCTTACGAAGACCCTTGATGTTTATATTAAAATATAAAAGCATGATTTGCACTTCTCTACATAGACAGAATTGTTTTTTAACACTCGTCTTTATCCCTAAATTATAATGCTGTCAAATATGGATTTGATCAAATACCTACCATAGCTATGAGTTGTGTATTACACTTTCACAGGCTCATGCAAACAATGAAATTAGGCACCTAAGTAATCCCACTAATCCATTAATCTCACAATTCAAATCATAAGGCAAAATAAATTTTCAATGGTCAAATACTATTTCCAGTACTAGAATTTCCATAAACTAGATACATTTTCCTTACCTGGTCTCTTTTTGAAACTATTACGGTATTGTTCAGCAGGACCAAATAAAATGTATCAAAATGTGAGTTGATTCAGATGTTAACTCTAACATGAATTTGCACTTCTTCCAAGTGAACCAACTGAAAACAACCTGAATGAGACAACAGTTTTCTATTTCTTTTATCATTCCCTTTTTTCTCTCTCCTTAAGTATAAAATAAAAAATCAATTTTGACTTCAATGCCACCATGACGGCTTCAATCCAAAAGGATAGAAATAAGTACTTGGATTATGATCCAAATTATTTGGGAATAAGACATTGCTCACAGGTAAATCTGTTTTTAAATCTTATCAAACCTGGATTACTCCAAACAGCCTCAATACGCTCTAGCACTCTCCAATATTTTGTCAAGGGAATGGTAATCAGAACAATAATGAGAAGACGGGCAGGAAACTGAAAAAACAAGCTGGCTACACCTGTCAAAAGTCAATTCCTCATTTGCCAGATGGAACTGGATCACTTACCCATTTGTCTAGAGGCACCTGTGCCAAGCAGCCTGTGCCTTGGTAAAGATCCAGCGTGAGCTGCTCCAAACTGAGCTTCTCCTGGAGAAAGTGCCCCAGGTACCTCTGCAGCAGGTACCTGCAGGCCCTTTTTTTGATCGACTCCGAGAAGGGCCAAGGCATGATGGCCAGGGAGAGAGAGACGGGGAGAGAGAGAAAGTCTAGAGAAAGAGAGACCGATGGGAAGTGCAGGGAAGTTAAAGGAAAGGAGATGCGGGGGCTGGAGGACGGGAGCCAAGAACCCACAAAACGGGTCTTCGGGAGTTGCCAGACGGGGTCTGTTCAAGAGGGCTGAAATGGATAGGGGGGGGGAGAAGAGGAGGGTCGACAGCCCCACCAGTCAGGAACTCCAGAAAGGGGCGTGCCGAGGCTGTCACTGAATGTCAGAGAGAGTTGAAAGGGGAGGACCGGGACAATAAGCCTGCTTGAGGGGGAAAGGGGACCCGTCTGGGGTCTCGGTTAGTGGTCAGAGAGAGCCTCGCGGCTCGTCTATTCAGTCCTGCCCGAGGAGGCTTCACGTCGTAAGAGCACAGCCGCGACGGCGAGAGCGGGAGGTTCCATCTCGCCTCTCAAACCGCCGCCATCTTCTCCGAGGCCTGCCCTCCCCCCGGGAAATTTAAAGGGCCGGGCGTGGGAGGTTTTCACGGCCCCCCTCCCCCCCCCCCGCCAAAACCTCTCTCGACGTCCCGCGGAGTCTCGCCGCGAGGTTGTTTTTTTTTTTCTCTCTCTCTCCGCCCCCTTTCCCCGCCCCACTGTCTGGGGGCGGCGAGGCTCAGTCGTTGCGCCGCTCAGCTTGGGTCGCGTAGCCACGCTTCGGAGGACGTCAAGTCTTGCGAGGAAGCCTCGTCATCTTCTGGGCCGCGGAAGCGAGAGGAGGCCCGGGGAAGTGGACCGGAGAAGTCACGTGACTGCGCGCCTTTGGATGTAGAGATAAGAGAAAATCAAGAGTAGCGGGAGGCCTTTAGTTTGCAAGTCAATGTCAAAATTAAAAAGGAAGGGAACATTCACAAAGCGCCTGCAGGGAGATATTCAAAGGTTTCCCACCATTCCTCTATAGCTGTTTTTTTTTAAAGATATCATATTAGTTTAGTGGAAATACGTATAAAAGACAAAACTAAATCCAAAGTGGAGATGAATGCAAGGGGTTCCCCAAACTTTGCAACTTTAAGACTTGTGGACTTCAACTCCCAGAATTCTCCAGCCAGCTTCTCCTGGCTGGAGAATTCTGGGAGTTGAAGTCCACAAGTCTTAAAGTTGCAAAGTTTGAAGACCTCTGATTTAATTGATAAGGGCTATTTTGTTTTCTTTTTAAAGCCTAAACTATTCGCGCTTTCGCCATGCAATGAAATCATGTCTTGATGCAAATGTTAGTTTATAAGGGCTATTTGGTTTTTTTTGTTTTTAAGCCAAAACTATTCGTGCTTTCCAAATGCAATGAAACCATCGTGTCCTTAGAGAGGCTTTTCCTTAAGGAAGTACATCCCTGGGTCAGCTCCGTTCGGATCCTCGGATCCTCGGTCCTACGATTCCCTTCCCCTAAACCACGTGCAAGCTCCATCGGCAACCAGAAGTGGCGCCTCTTGTTTTTTCCGGTCGCTGGTGATCGTGGCACGTGACAGTTTGGAAAGTGAGAAGAGGCGAGCCGAGTGGTTTCGCTGTTGGGAGCAGAGAGAGTGAGAGAGGGAGGCAGAGGCTTATCGTCTCCGTTAGTGAAGGGGCCGGGAGCAATTCTCATGCAAGATCTATTCGACGGGCAGACCCCGAAGGAGAATGGATACGGGTAGATAATGCAGTCGCGACCGGAGGGCGAAATCGTCTGGAGGGGGTGGGGTGGGGGTTGCACGGGGGACCGCGGGGGTGGCGATGCGACTGTTCAGTGCAACGTCGGAGAGAAAGGAGCATCCGCTGCTGGCATCTGCCCTGCGTTATTTATTTATTTTATGTTTATTTTGAAAATGTATATTGCCGCCTGCTTACTCAAGGCGGCTTTGTTGTTGTTAGTCTCGAAGTCGTGTCCGACCCATCGGGACCCGTGGACAACGTTCCTCCAGGGCTTCCTGTCCTCTACCATCCCCCGGAGTCCATTTAAGCTCACGCCGACTGCTTCAGTGACTCCCATCCAGCCACCTCATTCTCTGCCGTCCCCTTCTTCTTTTGCCCTCAATCGTTCCCACCATTAGGCTCTTCTCCAGTGAGTCCTTCCTTCTCATTTGATGGCCAAAGTATTTGAGTTTCATCTTCAGGATCTGGCCTTCTTACCAGGACATAAAAAGACAATCTAAAATAAATCAAAATAATAAAAAAATAAACTTAATAAAGTAATCACCCTACCCCAGGGCAACATACATTCATACTAGCCATTTAATGGGCTCCATCCCACTCTGGGTTCCCCAGGCCCGCTGGCAGAACCACATCTTCAGGGTCTTTCGAAAGAGTGTTAGAGTGGAAGGTCAGTCTAATCTTTGGGGATATAATGATCCAGAGAGAGGCAGCCACCACGGAGAAGGCCTTTCTTCTGGATACCGCTAGATGTATCTCCTTAGGGGGTGGGACCTGCAACATACCTTGCCTACCTGCTTTAGTGGGTTGGGTAGATGTGACCAGCAAGAGACGGTCCCTCAGATAACTTGGTCCCAAGCCGGGAAGGTGACAACCAGCACCTTGAATTGCACTCGGAAGCAAATCGGCAACCAAAGCAGTTCCCGCAGGAGAGGTGATACATGTGCACACTTCTCCACCTGTGATCTTCCAGAGGTGTTGGGACTACAACTTCCATGGTTTCTAGAGAAACAGGGAAGTTTCTCTGCCTCAGTTGTGGTGTGTCGGCCAGAGAGTCTCCTGTATGCATTCGTATAGATGATTTGCAACTCTACGTTTGTCCCCAATATATAAATACACTGGTAGTCCTTGACCACAATGGAGCCCAAAATTTCTATTGTTGAGTGAGACATGTGTTAAGTGAGTTTTGCCCCATTTTACGTCCTTTCTTGCCACAGTTGTTAAGTGAATCCTGTAGTTGATAAGTTAGTAACCCGGTTGTTAAGTGAATCTGGCTTCCCCATTGACTGTGTCACAAGGTCGCAAAAGGCAATCCCTGAACCTTGGGACACAGCAACGGTCATAAATGTGAACCAGTTGCCAAGCATCTGAATTTGGATCACATGATTATCAGGTTGCTGCAATGGTCATAATTGTGAAAAATGGTCGTAAGTCACTTTTTTCAATGCTGTTGTAATGGTCACTAAATGAACTGTTGTAAGTCGAGGACTACCTGTATTCTCGTTTAGTTTGCCGACATTTCACTGATAGTGTTGGGTAATAAAACATTGGCAAGTCAACAACCAAGCTCAGTATCAAAGATTCCCCCAGTTCAACCTTGAGTTACGTATATTCCACTGTTCTCAGGTTGCATAGGGAGTGGGAGTTGTGTCACACAAGAAATGCTGAGAAAAGGTGTTGTGGGATTGATGAGAAATATGGGCCTCTGGATTGTAGGATCTCAGAAGCTCTTGGAGAGTGATAAGAAAGGAGTGACCTATAAAATTGAAGCTTGCAGCAAGTGAGAAGGAAGCTTCCAAGAAACAAGCCTAGACTGGAAATAGTAATAAACGATGAGGTTAAGTAGAAGAAAGAGATAGTCTACTCTGTGTGAATACAGTGTTGGCTGATCAATTTCTTCAGAACAAGTGAGGGCACCAAAAGTTTCCACTTTGAAATCATAAAATTAAGGTTTAAGTGATTATTTCAAAATTTCAAAATTCAGGTATTTTTTAAAATAAAGTCTGTGTTCTATTTGGAATTTTCCATTGCCTAATGTTGTTATGAATTGTAATAGTTCTAGATTTTCTGAAAATTCATATCATATTTAGAAATGTATTAAAAGTTCTGGCTGAATAAATTCAAGACGTCTTTGGATATGTACTAAATATTATACACATATTTTTATATGCAGAATGGAGACTGATTATAATTCCATGGATGAATCCAGTAACAGTGGAACTGAGAACCATTTTGAAGGAACAGATGTGAAAGACATGAGAATAGAAGCAGAAGCTGTTGTGAATGATGTTTTGTTTGCTGTGAGCAACATGTTTGTCTCTAAAAATCTCCCATGTGTTGAAGAGGTAGCATACATCAATGTGGAAACTAGGGAGAAGAACAGATATTGCCTAGAGCTAACAGAAGCAGGACTCAGGGTAATGTTCCTTTTGTGTATGTATTTTTAAGTGTTTACTGCAGACTATTTAGTAAACAACAGTACATTGTTACAAAAGCAGTCTACTTCCTTTTCCTTAAGTTCCAAATATTTTATATAGAAAATAAATTTCCAGGAACCAGTAATTTGATGCAACAAATGCTTCATAATTACCTGATTTACTGTAGCTATAAAAATCCATGAAATACATCATTGTTATTAGTCAGTTCTTGAGAATTCCATGTTATTGGTTGTCTTTTAAATACCCAAAGGATGGGAGGGGGGACAGGTCTGCAGAACATTTTATGTTGTCTTACTTTATCCATGTGTTTATATTGTACTGGATCCTTTCTTACTTTTGAAATATATTTTTCTTTTGTAGGTGGTTGCTTATGATTTTGACCAGATGGATGACAGTTTACAGAATCCCTACCATGAGACTGTCTACTCTTTGTTAGACTCAGTTAGCCCAGCATATCGAGAAGCTTTTGGAAATGCATTACTACAAAGACTAGAAGATTTGAAAAGCGATGGGCAGTCCTGATTGAATCCACAACCAAAAGAGAGCTCCAAAAATGTTGTAACTGAGCTTATGCTGAGAACTTGCAAAGGAATACTTTGTTTAACTTGCATTCCTTGCTTTTAACATTAGTTGCTCTACTAGTTGTATTGGCACTATCTATAACCTTCATAACTGAAGCTGTTCTCAGTAAATAACTCACTTTGTTCTCAAAATTCCAAACAAAGTTATAGTCTTGGTTAATTTTCTTTCAAGTGATTGAATAATGTTTCCATTTTAATCTGTATTAACTCAGTGCTTAGTTTTAGCAATGCTGCAGTTGACATTAAATGTTTGTAACAAGATAATGCTTGTTCAAAATTTGCACAATACAGTCGTATTTTCCAAGACTAACTTGGAATTTTATGAAGAACAGAAAATTGCCTTGCCAAGCTTAGTAAAATAGATTTTTCATTTACAATATTTATCTCCATTTGTTGTGCATTCTCTAGCTCACTAGGAAATCATAATAAATACTCACAAACATTTTAAGCTCCATACTGATGAGCAGTAAAAAGCAGTGTTTATTGTATGGGTTGCAAGCTTTGAATACTGAACAGAAGATGAATTGTTGGCATAATGAATGTATTCATCAATTGAAATACAAATGGTTATAAGCACAAAGATAAGGAATTAAAAAGGTGCATTCTTCATAAAGCCCCATCTTTCTTACAGTTTTTGCTAAAATGGAATGCATATTCTATAAAGGGTTATTTACAGTTTAAATGTTTACACAATGTACAGTATATTGGAAAGTATTTTGCACGCCTTAATATATTCCCAGTCACTAAATATTTCTATATTACCTTTAAGTATTTTAGCCATTGTTTTAAATTAATGTACAACACAATATTAATTCAAAACCAAAGAGTCAAGTTGGATTTGAATTGAGAGAACAATTAGGTACCTAAATAAGAAATTTGCTAACGGTGCTGTGGTTTTTTGTTTTTAATTTTTACTGCTTACAAAAAGGGCCTGTTTTTAAATGAAAGGTTATAGCAATCATAGTAGCACTGTGCAGTGATACGTTTTGCTATATAATGATAACATTCCTAGTTCTCAGACAGATGAACTTATAATTTGAAGGACTTAAATATGTCTTGCGCCTTTGAATTTATTTGGGTGATAGTTTTATCGTAGCTGAGAATTTAGTCCTGGAATTTATACTTTCAACTGTTAAAATGCTGTATTTCATTTTGTACATTTGTTTAAAAATATGAAGTGCACAAACAATTGAGTAGATGTATGCTCACATTTAGACCTATAGGAGGAAATGTATTTTACGTAGTTGACTTCGTACTCCTTTGTGAATAACCTAGCCATGTTTATTGCTTACTGATTTATGTTAGAGGTTGTACATTTAAATAAAGGCACATAAATGATCTGTACAATGGGTCTTATACTTTTAGGACCCCTTCTAACTTTAAAAAATTATGGAGCTTTTGTTTGTATAGGTTACATTTATCAATATTTACTATATTAAAAATTAAAATTGATGCATTCACTGCCTCTTATCATTTCTCATAATAGTTTGAAGGGATTTTAATACTGAATTACTTTTCAAAATAGGCTGGCGCATAATTTTGATTTTGAGGAACTGTGAGAAGGGTGCTAGGATTAAGAAAATTAATATAGTGTAATAAGCAAATGTAGCCAGTGTTTCTGATTAGAAGTACACACAAGAGTTGGATGGATGGAAGTTTGTTTCCTCTCAATTATTATCCCTCTGTTACATGCTAAAATCTGCACCCAAAACCAAGTTGGATTGATAAATATATGCTTCAGAAGCATGTCCTTAGCGCTCCAGGGTGGTTCGACTGCGGCTTTCCAGCACTGGGTGTTTTGGCTGCAATTGAGGAGCTGTACGGTCCATCGGGATGTGATAATCACCCGAGTCCCCGACGCCGACTTGTTGCTGAGCAGGCCCGCTTTAGAGGCTGGCGTAGCGGAGGACGAGAGGTTTCCCTTCAGTCTGAAGCCCCGCCCCCTCCCCGTCTTTGGTTGCTTGCCCTATTGCTCCTCCTCCCCCCATTCCCTCCCCCGATGCCAAGCGCATGGGTCGGTTGCCCGGCAACCTCCGGGCGTTTTTGTCAACTGCAATCATGTCGGACGAAGAGGAGGCGGTGGCGGAGGCAGAAGAGATCATTCGCAGCCAGAGGATCTTCCTCAACCATTTGGACACCTACTGCGGCAGAAACATTGGAAAGGTGGGGACGCAAGGCTGCACTGCTCACAAACGGGAGGGAGGGTGGTCGTCCGCTTCGGGGCACGCCGAGGACCCGCCAGATGCATCTCCATCGCAGCAAAGTTACGGGAAAGTCGGCACGACTGAATGGATGACACCGTCGTCACTTGTAGAGAGGGTTGGAAAGGAGGGGAAGCATTGGGGAAGGAGTCCACACGCCTTTTTTTTCCCAGTCGTGATATATAAATTATAACTTTTTTAACAGGTTATATGGGAAGGGGTGAGAAAAGAAATGAAGGATGGCTTAATATTTGCTGAACTTTGGTAGGTGATAGCATAAATTTAATACAAGATAACCTGCTTTTCCTACATCTATTCAAAGCAGCCGATTTTTCCAATCCTCAATATTCAGTGAGATCGTCTGTAGTAATAAGATCTAGGGGTTGGACTGAGAGCATTCAAGGGTCTTCCCAATGTTTTGATCTCTAAACCCCACTGTCTCTGTATTTGAAATAAAATGTTTTATCTTCAAAACAGTTTACAAAGGGATTATATGTCAATTACAGTTTTACGTGTTTTGGGAGCCCTCCTCCTGGTATTTATCAGTCATCATGAACTTAGTATATTCTGTCCTAGGGGATAAATAATGATTATGAAGATTGTAGTTATTTGATATGAATAAAAAAGAGACATGAAAACAAAGAATCAACTTGACTTTGGACATCATCATATTTTCTGCCCAAATTAGGCCTTTCTCCTGTGTTGCTTTTAACTAAATACAGTATTTTCATGGCTTTTTCTTTTACCTCCTGCCCAACCCCTAGATCTTATTTCATTCTTAAGAACTTGTTTATTAAATTTATATGCTGGCATCTTGCTGTCACACAACTCTGAGCTGCTTACAACATAATAAAAATAGTACTGCAAAGTATTAAAACAGTAAGTATAAAAACAGAATTAACACAATTAATAAGTCAAAAAATGAGTTAAAAGTAGAACCTTCTATTTAATCCAATAACCACTTCCAAAATCGCACACCCCCATCCAGGCTCCAGAACAATCCTCAATAAATGTTTTAAGGCCTTTTTGGAAGGCCAAAGGAGGTGGGCATAGATCTTACCTCAAGGGGTACAATATTCCAAAGGATGAGAGCCAGGACAGAAAAGTCTCGCCTCTTGAACTCTGCCAACCATATTTTGTGAAGGAGATTAAACCTTGTGGCTTTTTCATATTCACATCTATATCTTTGTATTTCCCCCCTTCTGGGACAGGATTTTGATTATTTTGTATATTTTATTTATTTTTCACATTTTTGAACTGCCCATGTCCCTCAATGTATAGCATACTTGCAATGGTTTATAACATACTTGCAATGGTTTATTCAGTTAATTCAATTCATCAAAAGTTCTAGTGCTAGTCCACACCCATTGACATGGGAGTTTGCACAAGATTGTAGGCTAAAATATGGTTGTCTAGTTTCTCCAATACTTTGTCAAAGCCAGGACTCAACTCCTCCTTAGCAATGTACATTACTGAATCTGGCAGTGTAGGTAGCTGCAGGTTACTGAAGGTATAATTGTACAATGAAAGACAGATTATACATAACTGAATGTGGCAGTGTAGGTAGCTGCAGGTTACTGAAGGTATAATTGTACAATGAAAGACAGATTATACAGTTTCTTGCATTACTGCAACACCATGGTTGGAAGGGTGGGGTTGAGTGTGAGGAGGGCTTATCTGTAATCAGGAATTCTATGATTGAGTCACTGTGGTGTGAATACCTATTTGTTGAATTGGACTATAGCTTGGGATGTGCTGCTGTACCAATTCTTGCTCCATAGGATTCCTTCCTGAGTTTCTGGAACTGATATTTCGGCTGATAATAGAGAATTTCCATTGTTTGGGAATTCCAGCCTTCCTGCCTAGAGGTTGGTTCTTAGATGTTCATGTCTTCCATGAGATAATGTCAGGCCTATCATATGTAGTGGTCATAGAGTACTGCATAAAGTTTTTTTTTTCTGGACAGTTGTGTCAGCTAGAAAGGTTATCTATCATCCCATTTACATCCTCATCGTTTGCTAGTTACCTGTGACTTTCACAAAGTGATGGCACCTATTCAGATGGTGTACCCCTAATATATCCATTTAATCTTCAAAGGGAAGCTTGGAGATTTTCTCAAATTTCTGGTGAACAACCAAGATCTGGGCATTATTGCCCTTGAATGGCTTCTTTTTGGGGTCTAGTTCTGATTGATACCTTGATTCACTGAGGCCTTCAGGAAATGAAAAACCAGAAACAATAACTAGAGTATGCCTACTCCAAACAGCATTGGCCTAGCCCAGTGATGGCGAATCTTTTTTGGCTCTGGTGCCAAAAGGGTGTGCACAATAGCATGCACGCGCGTGCCAACACCCATAATGCAATGCCCTCCCCCTGCGCATGCACACAACCCCCGAGCTGCCCCCGCGCATGCACACAACCCCCCATGCTGCCCCCCCCGCACATGTGCACAGGCCTCACTGAAGCCTCCAGACTTCTGGTAGGCCTGTTGGGCTGTTTTTCGCTCTCCCCAGAGTTCAGGAAAGCCTCCTGAAGCCTGGGGACGGTGAAAAATGGCCCAATGGGCCAACCGGAAGTTTGGAAATGAAAAACAGCCCAATGGCCCAACCGGAAGTTTCTTTCCGAACTTCCAGTTGGCCCATAGGCCCGTTTTTCGCATCCCCAGGGTTCAGGAAGCTTTACTGAAGACTGGGGAGAGAGCAAATGGCCAAAAAGAAGGCCAAAAAACAGCTGGCCGGAGCTGACATAGGGCAATGCCTCGCATGCCCTCAGATATGGCTCTGCGTGCCACCTGTGGCATGCATGCCATAGGTTCGCCATCACTGGCCTAGCCTATCAGAACATACAGGGAGAAGCTATATATAGTGACACATTTGTCAGAACTTTGGGAGAATGTAAATAGAAGATGTCACTTTTCTGGGGCAGTTACAATGCTTTCGAACAGCCTCTCAATTGAGGTCAGGCTATCCTCTTTACTTTAGGAAAATGTTGAAGACCAAGCTATTTTAAGAACAGTTGCAATAATAATTAGGATTGGTTTTAATCAGATTGTGGAATTTAAACATCTTATTTTCTCTATAATTTGCCACCAAGAAAAATTGATTACAACAGGGTAGAGGTTTGATCAATAAATAGTGTATGTTTTGAATTTGGATAAAATGGGAAACTGGGTTTATTACAAATTATGGGTGAAAAGCTTATGGTTTTTTAAATTAAACAAGAATAGATAGCAAAAAGAGAAAATAAGAGTGCATAATATCTCATATCAATTTGTTCTTTTCATAGTGCTTGTTCTTAAGACTTGTTAAATCTATTTGTTATTTTGTAGGTAAACAGAAATTTAAGAGAGTTGTATGGACATATTAGTATGTGGGAATGATCTTGGGAGACAGGAAGAAAAGCTGCAGACTGGATAATCTATGTGTAAAAGATACGTCACTTTCATAAGAGGAAGAGTAGGGTGGAAGCATTTGAGAAGGGACCCTTCCAAGTTTTCTAGAGAGTAAAAGGAAAACTTTCAGTGTTGCAAAATTCTGTTAATATAGCCTGACAATACAGATAGAGCTAGTACTTTTGGTTGTGCTTCTTGTCTGCTCTACATGAAATATGTTGCCTAGAACACAGGGTGGAAAGATGGGAGAAAGATTGGGCGCGGGGGGGGGGAGAGAGAGAGAGAGAGAGAGAGAGAATGAATGATTTATTTATTTATTTATTTATTTATTTATTTATTTATTTATTTATTTATTTATTTATTTATTTATTTATTTATTTATTTATTTATTTAGAATTTGTTATTTTAACAGGGTTGCCCATCTTATATATCAGAACTCTGAGTGACTTACAGTAAAATAACTAAAACACCAAAGGAGGAAATATGTAAAAAGAAATATCACGAAACAGCACCTGGGACTCTAAAATGCCACTCCCAAATACTGTAACAAACCATTGTTGGGCTCCAATTAGACCCCATCTCAATGTTTGGGGGAAGAGCCAGCTGTTTGAAGGCTGGAAGAGTGATACCTGCCAGATCCCAGGAGAGAGTGTGTTCCGCAGGGCAGATCTTGCTACTGGAGGCACACTCCTAGATTGCAATATTGAGATAGATAGATAGATAGATAGATAGATAGATAGATAGATAGATAGATAGATAGATAGATAGATAGATAGATAGATAGACAGACAGACAGACAGACAGACAGACAGACAGACAGACAGACAGACAGACAGACAGACAGACAGACAGAATAATGAATAACTCTAATGAATAACACTGAATTACCTTTCCCCATCTTATCATTTATTGTACATTGTAAGTATCTGGCCAGTTGTATTGTTGGAGCCGCCTTGGAAGAAATAGCAGAGGAAGAGGAAGAAGATGAGGAAGGAAGATCAGTTGTTGAAGCTGGGCCCCTTAAACCAAAAGAAGGAATATATCAAATAGTAGGAACTCTTTCACAGGCAGAGAATACAAAACCAGATTTTGCCATGGAAGTATATACAGTAAGTATTCATTTTATTGAATAAAATCCTTGATGTGCATTTGATTCACATATAATTTTTTAAATTGCAGGAACTTACAATAATAAAGCAGCAAAAGAAAGTATATTGTGAATATAGGCATTCTTAGGTAGGGAAAGGAGTAATATGATAAAGTGTGTATTGTAATAATGCAAATTCCAGCCATTTTCTACATATACTTCAATATTACATGTCAATGAAAACCAGTTTTGAGTTTTCATATTATCCTTAATGCTCTTTGCTCTTAGGAGGAGGATGTCTTGTGCCTTGAGTTTTATATAAGATATATATTAAAAGGTGGAAATAAATAAATAGAAAGAAAGAAAGAAAGAAAGAAAGAAAGAAAGAAAGAAAGAAAGAAAGAAAGAAAGAAAGAAAGAAAGGTCTCCCTGTGCAAAAACATAATGGAAGTATTCTTTTCTGTTATTTGGAAACTATATTGCACTTATACAGGTTCAGACAACATATGTCTTTTCAGAAGTTGATTCATATACAGCTTATTCATATGCTTAGTTATATACGTGCACTGTTATGAAACAAAAAAAAAACCCTGTATTTTGCATCTTATACCTCTGCAGTACTTTCCTTGTTGCATTCCATTTGATATTTCATACTGGTTTAATGATAAATCACTGAAAAAACACTGGTTTTAAAGCTAGCTGTCTCTTCACCTCATAATAATGCCAAATTTTATCTTTGGTGACTAAATCCAGCTAGGCAGTGAGAGATTTATATCAGATGACTATCAATGGAAAAAACCCACTATAATCTAAGATAAATTGCTTGTTTTTAGACAACTTCTCGAGATGAGTTGCTAGTTTACATGTTAGAATGTGATGTCATTATTTATAACATCACTGAAGACATCAAACAAATCGATGAGGCAACCTGGGCAGCAACAGGTCAGTCAAATTTGTTCTTTAAATAGTATGGAGAATGCAATCATCTTGTATTACCAAACTTTAGATGGTAAATCTAGTTTTGCAAATGAAGCATTAAATTATAAATAATTTTCTCAAATCCTTCAGAAATTCACTTGGGCATATCTTGCTGTAGTTTTCCTTATTTTTTAATGTGTGCTAAATGTATAGAATGTAAGACATTCATACTGAGTGACTATTTGCCCAGTGACAATGCTGAATTAAATGGCTTGATCCAAGTGCACAGGTGAACTTTAGCAATGCTTATCATAATGCTTAAATTGGAATGCATAAGAATTGCTCCTTGTGATGTGACAGAGGATTATCATACACTACTTAAGTCATATGTTTTCAAACTCACTCCAGCTTCAAAATTATTCTGAATACAGGGATGTCAAACTGGCGGCCCGCGGGCTGGATGCGTCACATGCAGGCCACGCTCCACAAAGGCAAAAAACATGATACATCATGTGATATCATGTAACGCAATCAAGTTTGACACCCGTGCTGTATAATCATATACGTAAGCACAAAGCAGTCAAGGAGAGGCAGTGAAAAAGTGTGAAACCCTGATATGTGTGTACAGTTTCACAGTCTTTGTGAATGGATTAAGATATCTGATTTCTGTCTTCTCCAACTAAGCACTATCCATATGGACTATGTAGCTGTATCGACCCTACCCACAGGTGATAGATGGGCATTATAAGAATTTTACAATGCAGTATTTAGTAATGCTATTCTCAGTGTAGTACTGGGGAAAGATAAAGCCCGATATTTGTGATAAAAGTATAAATCGAAACATTTTCCATTTATAACCTATAAACTATAAACTACAGCATTACATGCAGAATCAAAACACTTTGAAAAGCAGAAAGTATTCATTCTTCTATCAACAATAATGACATGGGGACGAAGCAAGCCACTTGATCCGGTGAGTGATGGAAGAAGCAAACAAATAATACAATATAATTAATTAGAATAACAAAGTTGGAAGGGACCTTGGAGATCTTCCAGTCCAACCCCCTGCTTAGGCAGGAAACCCTACACCACTTCAGACAAATGGTTATCCAACATCTTCTTTAAAACTTCCAGTGTTGGAGCATTCACAACTTCTGGAGGCAAGTTTATTTATTGTTTGCATGTAGATTTCTTATTGTTGTGAGCCGCCCAGAGTCTCTATGGAATGGGCGGCATACAAGTGCGAATAATAAATAAATAATAAATAAATAAAGTTGTTCCCCTGATTAAGTGTTCTAACTGTCAGGAAATTTCTCCTTAGTTCTAAGTTGCTTCTCTCCTTGATTAGTTTCCACCCATTGCTTCTTGTCCTACCCTAATTGTACTGACTAGTTTTCTACCAGCCTGAAAACGGAGATTAATTATTGCTATCTCATACCATCTTTCAGATAAGCCACTGAGAGATAACCAATCTTGGTAGTACTGAGCTTAAACCTGTTCCTTCCCATTAAGACTTGAATAGCCTTCAAATGAAATGTATTAAAAACATGGGAAATTTACAATGTTCACATTAAGAAAATCATCCTCTGCCTATCTATTCTATCCAGGAAGATCCAGAAATACCTTTCACTGAAGAAGACTATCGTAGAAGAAAACCTCATCTTAATTTTATGGAACACATCAATGCTGAAAAAACCATTATCAAACTTGGGAAAACAGTAAGTATTAACACAAAAGGTTGTATATTTCATCTCTCTCCCACAAAGTGCCAAAGATTCTATTGCCTCTACAGCAGGGGTGTCAAACTCGTGTCATCACAGTGGCATCGCATGACGTATCACAACTTTTTCACCCCTTCGCTAAACCGGGCGTGGGCATGGTCAGCGTGTGACGCATCCAGCCCACGAGTTTGACAGCCCTACTCTAGAGGCTCTTTTTGATTCTTTCATCTAGAAAGAATAAATGCTATAAATATTTTATCTTTGGAAAGTAGATCATGGGTCCAAACTTTGCAGTATCAGGATCCTCTAAAATGGTAAATGGATGTGATCTTCATGAATAAAGCTACTGATTTCACCTAGGATTAGGGTTAGATAATAAGTATATAGCTTTTAATAATTAAATATATATAGCACTCTTTATAACAATGGTTCCCAAACTTTCTGGTAGTAAGAACTATCCATTTACTCTCATGCAGGCACAATTTTTCATCCTTGCAAAGTACAAGACAGAAGTACTGTCAAAGGATTTAGTTTTGCAAGCCGCCTCTGATGTTCACAACTCCCTGCAAGATTGGGACCAATAATCTGAGAACTTCTAAAGAAGTTGAAGCGTTTCCTCCCTCCCGCCCCCCACCCCCCAAATACTCTGCAACAATAGCACCATCCTTTCATTGGCTAACAAGAACACAGGCTATTGAAAGTAAGGAATTGTCAGGAAGTAAAAATTATTGAAGTTACCTACTAAAATGTCTGCTTATTTTGAAGATTAGCCTGACAATTAGCCTTTTCTTAGAAGTTTTTATTTGCCTATTAAATTTAACATTTTAAATAATATCTAAACAGGACTTTTTCCCCCTTCTCAGCCCAGTGACTTTTTTGATCTCCATCCAGTTTACTAATTTATTCCCTTCTATCTCAATATATGAGTTGTTACAGTAGAAATGAAATCAATTAAGTGTTGAAATTTTTTTGAACGGAGACTTTTTAAAATCTTTCTCCCCAGAACAAAAACAAATTTGGCACATACGTTGTTGCTTCAGGTGTTCAGTATGGAGCTGAAGAAAGACTTCTCCACTACTTTTTTAAGGTAATGTACTACAAAATTAATATTGTACAACTTATCCAGAAAAAAAACATATCTAACCTAACAGATTAGAAAGGCTAAGTAATCACAGCACAGCCTTCTAAATGGAGCTTCTTCAAACCTGCAGATGGCAATAGCTGTAGAGTGCATTGCCTGAAACTGCAGCCTTCCCCATCATTAAATAGAACCCTAGAGACTTTCAGAAGTTGCTACTGATTATAGTGTATTTATTATCCTCAAAAAAGGGGGAAAAAACAGACCCAGGAAACTACAGACCAATCAGCCCAACATCAATACCCGGGAAAATACTGGAAAAGATAATTAAAAAACAGATCTGCCAACACCTAGAAACAAGTAAAGTAATAACCAGCAGCCAACACGCGTTTGTTAAGAACAAATCATGCCAAACCAATCTCATTTCATTCTTCAACACAGTGACTAAATTAGTAGACCAGCGAAATACTGTGGACATAATATACTTAGACTTCAGCAAAGCATTTGACAAAGTAGACCACAACCTACTTCTTCGTAAGCTAGAAAAAAGTGGCATAGACAGCTTCACCACCAGATGGATTCACAACTGGCTGACTAACCGTACTCAACGAGTAGTCCTCAATGGGTCTAAGTCTACATGGAGAGAAGTAAGCAGTGGGGTACCACAAGGTTCCGTCTTAGGCCCAGTACTCTTTAATATCTTCATAAATGACCTAGACGAGGGAATAGAAGGGGAACTAACCAAATTTGCAGATGATGCTAAGCTGGCAGGAATAGCTAACACCCTAGAGTACAGGCTCAAGATCCAGATGGATCTTGACAGACTTGAACACTGGGCCCTAACTAACAAAATGAAATTCAATGCAGAGAAAAGTAAAGTCCTACACTTAGGTAAGAAAAACCAAAAATATACATATAAACTGGGTGAAACCAGACTCAATAGCAGTGACTGTGAGAGGGATCTTGGAGTCTTAGTGGACAACCAGCTAAACATGAGCCAACAATGTGCAGTGGCAGCCAAAAAAGCCAATACAATCCTAAACTGCATTAATAGAGGGATACAATCTAGGTCTAGGGTGGTACTAATACCACTCTATAAAGCCTTAGTTAGACCACACCTAGAGTACTGCATCCAGTTTTGGTCACCACACTACAAAAAAGACATCAAGACTCTAGAGAAAGTGCAGAGGAGAGCAACCAGGATGATTAGGGGACTGGAAACTAAAACATATGAAGAGCGGTTAGAAGAACTGGGCATGGCTAGTCTAGCGAAGAGAAGGACCAGGGGAGACATGATAGCAGTGTTCCAATACTTGAGGGGCTGCCACAGAGAGGAGGGGGTCAGGCTATTTTCCAAGGCACCAGAAAGCCAGACAAGGAATAATGGATGGAAACTGACCAAGGAGAGATTCAACCTGGAAATAAGGAGAAAATTTCTGACAGTGAGAGCGATCAACTAGTGGAACAGCCTGCCTTCAGAGGTTGTAAGAGCTCTAACAATTGAGACTTTCAAGAGGAAATTGGACTGCCATTTGTCGGAAATGGTGTAGAGTCTCCTGCTTGAGTGGGGGGTTGGACTAGATGACCTACATGGACCCTTCCAACTCTGTTAATCTGTTAAAAATCTGTATTATTACCGTACATTACAGGTAGTTTTAAGCACATTAAAACATTTATTTCTGTCCTGGCGCAACTTACTTATTTTGGCTTACCTATTTCTGAAATATGGTCCATAACAAATCATTCAATACTGAAGTGCTGCTTTCAACCCAAAACAGGTTTGTACTCCTTGTTTAAGGTGTTCCCGCTCATGGTTCCTAATCTACTTCTATTACCACAAAAAAGCCGTGATCAGTTTTGCAATCATGCATTTTCTCTACCATTTGTAGTTGTAATTTATTGTCATTTAATGGCTGTTTATAAACTTAAAAGCCAGATGTAGTATTCAAGTCCTATAAAATATGTAATTAATGTGGTCCTTTTAATTGGTAAGCTATCTTCTTAAGGGAATGATGGAAAAGCATACTACTGTATATATGGTAGATTAAGCCACTTGGTAAATATTTGCAGTTATGTTGGCTTGGTGAGACTCCTCTAATACCATGTTTTGGAGACGGACGAAATGTGGTTCCAACCATTCACATTACTGACTTAGCAGCGTAAGTATACTTTATTTATTTTTGCTATACAAGTAGTTGTTGACTTACAACCATTCATTTAATGACAGTTCAAGGATACAACGGCGCTGAAAAAAATGACTTATGACTGGTTTTCACACTTACGACCATTGCAGCATCCCCCTGGTCTTATGATCAAAATTTGAGCACTTGGCAACTGGCATGTATTTATGACAGTTGCACTGTCCGGGGGTCATATGATCATCATTTGAAACTTTCCCAGTTGGCTTCTGTCAAGCAAAGTCAATGGGGGAAACCAGATTTACTTAACAACTGCAGTGATTCACTTAACAACTATTGCGAAAAAAAGTTGTAGAACAGGGCACAAGTCACTTAACAACTGCCTTGCTTAGCAACAGAAAATTTAGGCTCAATGATGGCCGCAAGTCAAGAACTATCTATATCTCAGAACTTCAGAATTTTGCTGATGTCTTCCCTGTAGCCTTGTTGAAACTAATAGCATGTTCCCTTCATGTTCATGGCAGTGAATCAGTTAATATGTTCTTTACCTTGAGTTATGTGTAAAAATAACAAAGGCGAGATACAAATAAATAAAATATAAACTATCTTTAAGCCTTTTTGTAGGTTTCCAAATTAATTTTTTAATTTACAAATTCCTGCATATAAAAAGGAATGTTGCCTAGTGCCAAGTACCTGAAGAAAGTAAAACTTTGATGTCGTTTAGGCATATTAAGACCTAACTCTGCATGAAATGATGCAATTGATTATCTGATTTAATTATCTGTGAGCAATAGTTAGAGTGCCAGTTTGATATAAATAACCAGACTGGAACAGTGGTTAAGATATTAGATTAGAAAACTAAAGACTGTGAGTTCTTCCAGTCCTGTGTTCGGCACAAAGACAGCTGGGAGACATTGGGCTAGTTACTTTCTCACAGGAACTTGGCCAGGCAGTCTTTGAAAATTGGACTTTATTGAACAAAAAAAAAAAAAGCAATAGCTATAGAGTGCTAATATGGAAGGGATATCTCTAATTACTTTGGGCCAGATATCAACTTCCACTCCCAACACTCCACCATTACCCTTTTAAATCTACAGACCCTACTGAATCAATTTTTCAGGAGTTATGTGGAAAACACTAAATTATTATTTCCTCACTTTTATATATTTATTATATACTATGTATTCACTGTACATTCTATGTATCCATTCACATTAGAGTATTGCAGAATATAGCAGATCATAGACCAAGGACCAATTACATACTTGCAGTGGATGAATCAACACAAACCCTGGGTGAAATTTTGAAGGTAAAATGAAGAATTTTAATTCAGATTTATTTTCATGGTATGCAACAGATTTTCAAAATCTCTATTCTAAATACAATTAAAAACATGTGGGACATCGAAGACAAATGAAATATGTAATAAATGTGTGATTTATAGAGCTAAGGGGGAGAATATTTTGGCATTTGCTATTGTCAGAGGAATCTCAGAACCATTGGAAGGTCACACCTACCCTTTCCATTCTTCCCTGCCTGAAATGAGTAATAGATTAAAAGAAGAATATATTAAACCTGAAACGAGATAAGAAAAAGATTATTATTGTCCCGGGATCACAATCCTTAAAAGATGATAAATCTCCTGAATGGAGTTATGCCTGTCCAAAAAGCAGATATACAATTTAAGGATGTCTCTGGATCATATCTTTTAACCAAAAATGTAGAATTTTGCAAATTAACATATCTGCATTGTAAAACATTTATTAAAAAGAAGTTGCTTAGTTTACAACTTCTACAATCTGCAGCAGTTCTGTATGGAAGTGCAGGGGTAGCACTGATCAAAAAGGTGGTGTATTGTGCTTTGTTTCTTAGCATCATTGATTCAATATTAAGTGTTAATGTTATAGCTTTATGCTTAAAAGATAATAAGCAATAAACTTTGTATTTTTAATGTTTGCTTATTTGTGGTAGATTTGAAATGCAGTAGTTGTTTTTTTTCTCTTAAGTGCATCAGCAAAAATGTGGGCCCAGGAAAAATACAGAAGATTCCAAAAGAAAATGCTTTCCTAAGCAAAGAATTAACGGTACTATTATCTTTCTGAATATTTTCTACTAGAAAGGAATTTAACAAAATTTCATTTGAAGATGAGATTTGTATTGCCTTCACATTGACTCCATTTAAATAAGGCCTTAAATTTTTTTGGGCTAGGTTAGCTTGTGGGAATGTTATTATATCAGATCAGGTGTCTGTTGTTCTATTTTGGGTATTCATATTTTCTCCTTGTATATCTATTTCAATCTTCTTTTTAATATATTATGTTTGTGTTGATATATTGCAATGGGTTTTGTCACAGCAGGTGCAGTTCCCAGCTGACTCTGAAGTGTCTCTAAATTAGTTTTAAATTATTCAATGGGGGGGGGGGGGAAATCACCAGGAGTTTCCAGGGGTTTAGGATAGATTGAAAAGTTGAAAAAACACTCTGGGCAAAAGCAATAGCAAACCACTTCTGCACTGTTGCCAAAAAACCCAAATGAACGTGTGCATGGATATGGTTTGTAAGCTTAAACTAGTACTTCAATAACATTGTTTGTCTAATCTAATGTGAGTTACAGAGAAAATACCCTACTGTAAAATATTCATTGGATTCAGTTGAAACTTTTTAAAAAAAATCCATATACAGGTAGCCCTCAACTTACGACCATAATGGAGCCCAAAATTTATGTTGTTAAGTGAGACATTGGTTAAGTGAGTTTTGGCCCATTTTACAACTTTTCTTGCCACAGTTGTTAAGTGAATCATTGCAGTTGGCAACCTGATTGTTAAGTGAACTGGGCTTCCAACATTGACTTTGCTTGTCAGAAGGTCGCAGAAGGGGGTCACATGACCCTGAGACACAGCAAATGTCACAGATATGAACCAGTTGCCCAGCATCTGAATTTTGATCACATGACCATGGGGATGCTGCAAAGGTGGTAACTATGAGAAATGGTCATAAGTCACATTTTTCAGTGCCGTTGTAACTTTGAGGAGTCACTAAATGAACTGTTGTAAGTGAAAGACTACCTGTACTCTAGCTAAAATTCTGAAACCCAAATGTCAGAAGCAATTATTGTTCTTTGTATTATTCACTGTTGCATCCTACCATGAGTTTAAGATCTGCCTCTGACATCTTGCATAAGTTCCATCCTGCTATGAAGAAAGAGACACCTGTACTTTGTAAAACTTTATCATTTATAGCCCAGAGAAAGCACTTTATTTTCTGATCCCCAGATTAAGATATTTATAATTCATTGGACATTTAGAAAAGTATTTTTTTTTACCTTTTTTGTTATTCATTTGTATTTTAAAGTTTCTGTTACAAAGTATGCTGCTATATTGTACTATGCAGAAAGGTTGTTTTTAAATACTGCCAATAACAGTTTCTTGCACTTCTTACAGCAAACACACTTGGATGAACTGTTTGTGAATCTACGAATGGAAGCTGTATTCTTGAAGGAGAACTTCAACATAAAATGGGTTGCTCAAGGAGGGATAGTAGAAAACATTGAACAAGTTGTCAATGAGTATAAACTAACTCGTGGATTATTGGTAATAATAATGGAAATCCATACTTGTAATGCATGAGTGAACTGTGAACTATTATTTCCTGTACAATTTGGAGAAAATATGCACTTATATATCAGTTGTAAAATGCAGTTTGAACTATATTAACATGGAAGTATGCTTCTCTGAATAGACCAGAATTACTTTTGAGTACACCTGCTTAAGATTGCATTGTTCAACTGATTACCTATAAAAATATCTCATTAGTGTTCAAATCCCATATTCCAATATACTGGAGAAGATATAGTACTCCCGTACAGTATATTAATAGAGCAATCATTCTACACTAGATTTGCTGTACTCTGGGATGAAGGAAGAAACAACAGCTCAAAAATCTAAAAAATATATAAATAAATCTAAAAACAATATAAATGTGGGTACCAACCTCACCCCAACCCTCTCACACAAAGTATCCCTGGAAACATAGCCAAAGTCAATCAGAAGAGTCTTGGTTTAAATTCTGAGGAACTTAGTTAAATACTTCCTATCTGCATTAAGAGTTCCCTTTTTATGCAGATAGGAATGCTTTTTGTCCCTGTCTTCTATTAACTAAAATTCTTTGTTTTGGTTATATATTTGTGTAACCTTAAGTCATATAAATATAATCCCATTATATTTTGATCTTACTGTATGGTTTTTCAACTATACAGTAAACTAAACTCAACTAAACAGGATTTTATTTATCAACAGAAATTGAGTGAAACCCCCTCCTGTGGGTAGGACTGGCTGCAGTTGATTTCTCCTCCCCACTTCTTTTAACCATGAAAAGCCTGTTCTAAGGCTAGCACTGTACTTCTTGTGTTTCCTATCCCCAGTGGGAAAAAGCTTTTCATCAGGAATCAGCCACCATGGAAGTCCTCTAACGGCTACAAAAACAGAGCTTGGGGTCCATGTGGTCTTTGGGCAAAAGTTCCTCAATTATACTATATCCTAAGCTATTTTACAACCATGGATGGATTAGTCAGTATGGATAGAGCTATTTCCCCACTTTGGGTAGATGTAAATTTGTGCTATTGGGGGAGAGGGGGTGCAGCCATGACCTAATGGGAATATGCAATGAACCATAAGCGGTAGTCTCCTTTGCAATGCCCTTCATCCTGTTTACGATTGCTATGTTTCAATCATTGTGCCACTATGTCTTAATTGGCAGAACAACTATAGCAATAGTGTTTTGCCAGCCAGTCTTCTATGATGGCAGCAAGCCAGAATTGAACCAACGAAGAACTTTTCCAAACTCTGTATGCCTCAGTTATTGTGAACCTGAGTAAAAGATAGTATTTTTTTTTCATTTTACTTTTGTTCATGGTGCATGAAGACTTATTAATAAATATGCATTTTTAAATCCTTCTCTTTTAGCCAGTTAAAATTTGTATACTTGGTCCTCCTGGAGTAGGGAAAACTTCAATTGCAGAAGAGCTATGCAAATATTACAAAGTGCACCACATTAAAATAAAGGAAGTGATCACTAAAGCCATAGAAAATCTGGTAAGCAGATCACCGATGTTGTGGGCTGTTATAAAAGATTATAGGAGTATGACTAGAATTAAAAATAAATTTTACCCTAATATACTTAAAAACAAAAATGTCCTGCATTGTATGTCATCAGATTATGCATTTTATGCTTTCCGTCATGATGTCTGAAATAATTCATTTTGCATGCAAAACATGTGCTTTATAACTTAAGTTCATTCCATTCTGTTTCTCAATATTTCAATAGAAAAACTTGGAACATATATAGTTCTGCTGTTAAATATTGTATTTCAGTATGGTAGACTTCTTTGTACATTTCTCTTAAATATTTCTTTAAATTAAGCATAGAAGTCCAGTTTAAACTTTAAAAATCAGTTTAAAGTTTATTGGCACCATCATCAAAAGTTGGATTTGTACAAAGTCTAAATCAATTGTATGATCATGGACTAAGGGCAACACAGACATGATAGCTGGTTTCCAATTCAGGATGCAAAACCAATCAGGGAATAGGAATTCAAATTTTCTTTGATAATATCACATTTCTAATGAAGATTTAGGTTTGCAGCAGCATGGGTATGTTTTTAAACTCAGCCTTGAATTTGGATGGACAGGTTTGGTAATAGCCAAGATTGCATTTATAAAAGTATAGTTAGTTAACTATTTTCAATTGAGGAATTAAAGCTTACCTTTTTACATGTGGGAGAATCGGGATTTGAAATATTTGATGCTGATCCCTCTTGCAAAGGGTGTGTTTATATGGATTAGCTATTCAGTATTCTCTGGGATAACTTGACTGTGTATCTTTTTTTTTAAAAAAGTATTAATTTATTTGGTATGTACTCTGTTCAGAGTCAGTTTTGACAGAAACTATTCAATTCCCTACTCCATAGAGATGCATAGGTGGATATTTTTTCAAGTATTCTTTTCTCTACAGCAGGGGGGTGAAACTAGCATCGTCATGTTTTTGTCACGTGACGTATCGTGACTTTTCCCCTTTGGTAAAATGGGTGGGCGTGGCCCAGTAGTGGGTTCTAAATCCTGTTGCTACCGGTTTGTGTGCGCGCTCGCAAAACGCAGAAACATCCTAGGTGGGTAAGCGGAGCCTCCAGCCCCCGCCGCTACCGGTTCGCAGAACCGGGCTGAACCGGGAGCAACCCATCGCTGGCGTGGCCAGTGTGTGACACATCCAGCCAGCGGGCCGTGAGTTTGACACCCCTGCTCTACAGCCTCCGGATGGATCCAGACCATTTTCAAACTTGATATTTAGTTTGCCCAGTTCTTCCCCTCAATTACTAAATTTGGCCCTATATTTCCCCCCAAATAGTTACAATGTCAACGGACAAAATATGAACCTCTTTCTACATTTTTCATCAAGTTTCTGTTAGGTTGGAAAGAATAAAAACTCTCCCAGCCAGAAAATCTAAGATGTCAATATGTTATTTAACCATGTTTATCAGCAACAAATCTGAACTGCTAACTATCCTAGGTTTGGTGTGTACGTATGTATTTTTTTCCTCAGTTTTATGATATATTTTTATTAATCTATATTAGAAAAAAACAAAAAATAATGCAAAAAAATAAAAACAAACAAAAAACTTGTAATTAAAACCATATCCCAGTTCATTTGAACTTATGAGTCTCTAAAAAAACCCAACACCCTCTAAGTTTCTTCAGTATTGGCCAAGTATATCAAACATTTTTTTCCAAAGGGAAAGATGTGACATTTTATATTAACTAAATTTACAATTTTCTCAAAAATTATTAAGTTGCAGTTCTGAAATCCAACCCTTTATATCTGAAATTTAGTTGAAATTTCCATTGCCCCAAGTGTTATTCTTTTTGCTATTAAAGCCAGAGGTGGATTCCTCCCGGTTCACCCAAACCGGTAGCGACCTTCTGGTGACGTCATGATGACATCACGGAACCAGTTCAGTCAGTGCCGGTCCATGGGCGCCACCATCTTTTTTTAAAGATTTTTTTAAATTTTATTTTTCTTCTGAGCATGTGCAGAAGCTGAGTTTCTGGCACTGTGCATGTGGCATTGTTTTTGGTTTTTTTAAAATTTAAAAAAAATTGGATTTTTCGGCACTGTGCATGCGCGCGTGCAAATTGTGCGCCCACAAGGCACACCCACGCAGCACGGGAGGAAGCGAACTGGCAGCAAGGTAAATTAGAACCCACCCGATTAAAGCAGAAATGTTTTTTTTTTGTTCAGAACATGTTAAATTCCAAATAATCAGTACAGAATTTAGTCGTTACATATTTCAGTATACATATCTTTAATAACCAGAGTTTCTCCAACTCTCTCAATGTATTGCATATAGATTATCTTGACAGCTTGTTTAAAAGCTGCACAAATAAGCAAGTAGGGGGTAATAGAAACAAGGGGGTAAAAATAGCAGTTTATATTACCTTGTCAATCTGACTAGCTTGCACAAAATGTATTGTGAAAATTATGATAACTCCTACTGAATGCAAGGTTACCTCTGAGAAAGTATATTTGACATTAGGTAAAATGTTATTTTAAAAAACTGAAGTGAAATTTAAGTGAAGAAAAGGGCATAAGAGGAAAAATAACTGTAGAGTGCTACCAGAATATCAATTTTAAGATGCTCTCTGAGAGTAATAGAATTTGCTTCCAGTTATGGATTAAAAATTGCAATCTTACGTATCTGGAAAAAGTCTGATATAGTGAATGAAAAGAAAAATATTGCTAAGCTTGTGGATTATTATAAAGATCTAATTACATCAAGAATGTCAAAAGTACCCTCCTTGGTATTCCCTCCTTGGTATTCGAGGGAGCGAAACTGACCCCCTCGGATCAGGTCCACAACTTGGGGGTCCTCCTAGATCCACAACTAAAATTGGATCACCATCTTTCTGCTGTGGCTAGGGGGGGCTTTGCACAGGTTCGCGGCCATACTTGGAGAAGGAGGCTATACTCACGGTCACTCATGCCCTTGTCACCTCGCATTTGGACTACTGCAACACGCTCTACATGGGGCTACCCTTGAAGAGTATCCAGAGACTTCAGCTGGTGCAAAATGCGGCTGCGCGTGCTGTGGTAGGTGTGCCAAGGTACACCCACATGACACCTATACTCCGCCAGCTGCATTGGTTGCCCATCGGTCTCCGGGTCCAATTCAAGGTGTTGATCACCATCTTTAAAGCCCTTCATGGCTTAGGACCAGGTTATCTCCGGGACCGCATTCTGCCTCACACTTCCCACAGAGTTGGCCTCCTCCAGGTCCCGTTGGCTAAGCAATGTCGCCTGGCGGGCCCTAGGGGGAGAGCCTTCTCTGTTTTTAATATAATATTTATGAATTGGTGTCTTGTATTTTCTCTGTTGTACGCCGCCCTGAGTCCCTCGGGAGTTGGGCGGCATATAAGAACACCATAATAAATAAATAAATAAATAAATAAATAAATAAATAAATAAATAAATAAATAAATAAATAAATAAAAGTAAATTTTGTCCAGACTGCAAATCTTAGGAATAATAAATAATGAAGTTAAGGAGAATTGATCATGATGATCAGATATTCTTAATGACATATCTAGGGATAAATTAATTAACAGTGTGTGTTTCCACATCGATGTATCCAAAGACAACATGCCACAGTGTACAGTATTGTGGTGATGGAGAAGAGACAAATTGGAATATTTTCAGGATATATCTTTTTAAAAACAAAACTTGTTTAATATTTCTTATAGTGCCTATGGTCTTGCAACTTTCACTCACATATATCATAGACCAGGGGTCCCGAATCTGTGGGCTATGAGGGGATTGCAGCCGGGCCATGGAATTTGCATGCAGCTCACGCAAATGGAGCTGTTCACGCGTGTGCACTTGCCGACCGCTTGCATGAAACCATTCCCTCTCCCCCCCACCCCTACTGGCCCACAAAGCAGGAAATATTGGGGAACTCTGTCATAGATTATAGAAACAACAGGGCAAAGTTGCTTTAATTTTTCCCCAGTTGAATCAAAATTTAGTCCACATTTTCTTGGCATTTTATTTTAATTTTAACTGCAGGAAAAAATAGTTGCTCCTCGAGAGGGAACAGAGTCTGTAGAAGAAGGGGGGGAGGAAGAAGAGGAAGAGGAGGAAGAACAACAAGCAGATAATATAGAAGAAGCACAGGAATTGTTAGATTCAGTTAAAGAAAACATGGAGCAAAATGCAGGTAAATGAAAAAATAGCAAAAATTCACTCTTCAAGAATAAATGCAATGGTTTTCTTATAGTGTTTCTTCCATTAAACTTTCTTGATTGGATTCACAAAAATATGGAACTATAACCTGGATTGATTTTGTGTAAACCTATATTTTGTGGTTTGCAAACCATGGTTCATAGCTTGGAATATTTTGTAATCTCAACCATTTGTGGTTGATTCAATTTGCCATGCCTTTAGATGATACAATATATGAATCCAGTCATCATCTCCCAGGTTCATCAGTCTTATCTAGATTACAGAGGAACACTTCAGAGGAAAATCAGGACATAAACATGAGATAAAAAATGAATAAGAAATGGTGAGCGGGAAAGAAATGATAGAAATAGCTGGAAATAGTATTGTTGTAATGGACAGCCACCAGATCTTGGTTACAAAAATCTAGACAATATAAAGTACAGAATGAGTGGTGTGATAGAACCCGTTCATACCAGTTTACAAGAGCCGATTACAGGTAGTCTTCAACTTACAACTGTTCATTTAGTGAACTGTTGTAAGTTCAAACTTACAACATAACTGAAAAAAGTTATGTATGACCATTTTTCATACTTAAAACCATTGCGACATTTCCATGGACACATGATCAAAATTCAGATGCTTGGCAACTGACTCATATTTATGATGGTTGCAGTGTCCTGGTGTCATGTGATCACCTTTTGCAACCTTCTGACAAAGTCAGTGGGGAAGACAGATTCACTTAAGAATTATGTTACTAACTTTGTAGGAATCAAAGACACAGAGACACGATTTCTTGAGCAAAGCTTGTCCAAGTTAGGAAAAAAGCTCTCTGAGCTGAGCAGCTCCTGTGTTCAGAAGCTCTGGCTCTCTTGGATTTGCGTTTATTTTTTATAACAAGTTTCTTGTGTATACAAGTATAAAAGATTAACTTTTACTAATTTAGTTACAATGAATAAATGGTTAATACATAACATACAGACAGATCATGTCAAGGTGTGATTGCTAACTAAACAGAAAAATGTCTAATTAACTTTTACCGTAGACAAATAGAAGAGTTTTAATTAACGTAAATAAACAGAAGCTGAGTAAATAATCATTTCCTTAAGCAGGACAGATGGCTGAGTAAATAAGTAAGATGATCAGTCAATATTAACCAGACAGGCATTCCACATTCTTGGCAGAGATTGATAATCAACCTACATAACTTAACTGCAATGATTCACTTAACAACTGTGGCAAGGTCGTAAAATGGGGCAAAATTCATTTAACAAATGTCTCTCTTAGCCACAGCATTTTTGGGCAAAGGTGTGGTCGTAAGTCGAAGACTACCTGTATTAAAATTTTCAGGAATTTTGCAAGCTGCTTGAGTGCAGAGCTGGGCTATACAATGTGTACCATGCAAATCAGCTCTTTGGCAGCTTGCAATATAGTGGGCAGCAATGAAACTGACAGAGCTGGTTGTTACACATGTATTATTAGCACCTCACTATATAGAGGTCATCATCTCGCTGTGGATAGACAATATTTAAAATGATGATGATATTGAACATTGCAGTTGAAGATTTGGTAGATTTAATGATCAATGATTTTTGAACATCCCTTCAGCTGCTCTAAACAGAACTGCAGGTAGTCCCCGACTTACAACAGTTCGTTTAGTGACCGTTCAAAGTTACAACGGCGCTAAAAAAAGTGACTGATTTGTGTAACAAACTGAATCACAAACTAGCAAACCATAATTTAGTGTAGCATGTTGTGAATTGCCAATCTTTGCAGTTAGTTTATGGATCAGTTTAATTGGGCTAATTCATGGCTATGTAATTCTAATACACTACAGATATAATAAGTAGGTGTCTAGATAATAGTAATTTTCAGTTTTGACCACACAACTCTGCCTCAACTAATACATCTCCCATTAAAATTAGGTCGTCTAGATGATAACTATGTGATTCGGTTCATGAAGGAAATGCTAATGTCTATGCCTTGTAGAAACCAAGGATATGTTTTGGATGGGTTTCCAAAAATCTATGATGTGGCAAAAGATCTTTTTAACAGTAAGTATTTGTATACTGCTCTATTAGATATTAATGTACAGTACAGTGCATTGCATTGCATTACAGCTACTTACTTGTGGCCTGTTTCACAATAACAGATTTCTCATACCTTGTAAATTGTGCTGAAATAAAGTATTCATCTTATAGCACCTATGTTCTAGTGACAATCATGGATAGCTAACATGCCCAGAACATGGCAAACGATAAGAAAGACTGCTGCTGAGAAATTCTAAAAGGCAGGCTGATGAAATAGTGAAAAAATGGTCTATGGAGATTCTCAGTCATCCAGGTCATGGTTGTCCCAAAGGTGCTTTTTTAAGAGGCAACTGGACTTTCTGGTTTTTCTTTGAAGATGTTTCGCTTCTCCTCCAAGGAGCTTCTTCAGCTGAAATGGAATTATTTAGTCAAAATATAATATGCAATCAATAATCAAGGCACTTTGTCTCCTGTTTTCTCACAGCCTAATATTTAATGTAAAACTTACTGAAATGCTAGGTAAAAACATATTATGTATTCTTCTAACCATATGATATTTATAAAATTGTGAGATCTATAGCCTCATAAAGTTTTTCATCCTATCATTTCCCCATCCCTTTTTAATTTTTGAAGCTCATAATGGAATTAGATCGTTGTAACTGGTTATCCAAGACCCAAATTTTATGTATCTTTTTAAAGGTTTCTACCCATTATAAATTAATTATACTGTATATGACAAATTAAGACAAATACAGTGTGGGAAAATCTAGACAAATGCAGTGTTGGAATAAAACATAGAAAAATGACTGTCCTGCCTTCTAATGGTTGTCTGTATTTTTTTAGCCTAGATACAGAAGGGTCAGAAATGTTGTTTATGAAAATGTCAGTAATATACATAATGTATCTACAAAAATGAAAGGGAAAGAAGCAAGAGTAAGATTAAGACTAAAAGGTGTATAATCTGGCAGTTTAGTAGCAATTATATTTGGAATAGCCCAAAATATACTCATTAATACTAGACCTCTACTGCAAACTGCAAAATACCAGTTGTTATTAGAACCATATTAATTTATTTATTTTTTAAAAAATAGTTGAAGAGGAGGAGGAAGAAGATGATATGAGAGGCAAAATGTATCACTATGACAAAATAATAACTCCTGGTAAGTGTAGTTGTAATATTTATTTCAATTCTATATATTTAAATCTTGATTGGTTGTAGTCATATGGGGTTGAGAAAATGTGGATAGCATTCATAATAAAAATGTAAGTTACATACTGCTGAAAACTAAAGGCTCTTTGCTTTCCATTTTCCCACATCCTCTTCTGTTAAAATATATTTTTAATCCATGGCATTTATTGTGTAAAAAGATACAAGCTGAAGATACAAGCAGTGGTGGGTTCCTACCGGTGCGGTCTTGCCTGTTCGTCGCCGCAGAGCCGAAGAAGCTGTTGGCGTTCGCGGCGCGGGGCTTCCCCCGCCTGCCGGAATGCCATTTGCGTTCTTTTGCCCTCTACGCAAGCAGAACGCTTTGCGCATGCGCAGAGGGCAAAAGAACGCAAACAGCGGCGTCCCGACAGGCGGGGGAAGCCCCGCGCCGCGAACGCCAACAGCTTCTTCGGCTCTGCGGCGACGAATAGGCAAGACCGCACCGGTAGGAACCCACCACTGGATACAAGTATTTGAGGGGAAGGATATTTACATATTGCCTTTGACCTTCCCCCATTCATAGTTTACAGAAGCACATCTCCCTACACAATTTCTTTAAAAATAACTGTAAGCATAATGATTTCACAAGCCCAAATCCCATCTGTGAAATATTATTTTAAATACTGATCAATATAAAAAGTTGGTGAGAAATACAGAAGTATCCAGCCAGTGCAGTTCTGAATCCACTACTCATTGAAAAATTGTCCAGCAAGCTAGGGGGCATGAAAACCAGGTGGGAAATAGAGTAAAAATGCCTAAGGTATAAGAAGTTACCGTATTTTTCGGAGTATAAGACGCACCGGAGTATAAGACGCACCTTAGTTTTTGGGGAGGGAAATGGGGGGGGGGATCTGCCTACCTGGTATTCATCTGGCTAGTGTCCTTAGTCTGGTCAGCTTCAGCACATTATTTTATCCCCTGGTTAGGGCTTAAAAAAACCTTATTCGGAGAGAGTAACAATGAAAGAGCCAGCAAACTGGGAAGACCGTTAGCACCTCGTTAGGGCTGGAAAGAAACTTATTCGGAGCAAGTAGAGCAATGAAAAAAAGCCTGCAAAGACTTAGGGCTGGAAAGACATTCTTCGGAGAGAGTAACAATGAAAAAGCCTGCAAGGTAAGAGCTGGAAAGATCGTTAGTACCTCGTTAGGGCTGGAAAAAAAGCTTCAAAAAAGCTACATTCAGAGTATAAGATGCACCCAAATTTTCAGCCTCTTTTAGGGAGGAAAACGGTGCGTCTTATACTCTGAAAAATACAGTACTTCATACTCCAAAACTAATCCCAGAATTGCTAACTGGACATTCATACATTTAAAATTGTTCAAATGAAAGGGTCAAAATATCTTCTCAATAGTCTTAAATGCCTCTACCTTTAATACAATCAGGACAATACCTACCCTAAAAATACATTGGCAACCAAACTTAAAACTCAATATTAGCCAATTTCCGTAACCAGTGCCCATGAGCTATAGAATATATAAAATGCTAAATAAATCAAATAACTTGGTTAAACACTTCTTAAATTCACTATTAGTTTACTGTATAACTGTCAAGTCATTTCCTTTGCTTGAGAATGGATTTCTAATAAATCCAGAATATTCAGCCAGAAAATGCTGAACATTCAGTGGGGAATAAAATGGGAAAAGATATGGCTGATTGAAACTAAGATAGGTATGTTTATGTTTCAATATTGTGGCAGGTATCACTTGTTACTGAAATTATGAAAACATATGAGTGGTTTGCATTGCCAGTAAATAGAATAGTAATTTGCAAAAATACAAGTAATTAATTATAGTTAACAATTCAACTGCAGTAAATATCTTGATATTCACATAAATAAAAAAGTGGATTATACATCTAATGGTAAATAAATCACAAAGAGTTTTGATTAACCCACTTATTGCACTAAATATAATGGTTGGTTATTTATATTTGAATCTAGCCAGCATGGTTTGTAAAACATACTTTGTAGATTATCATGTGTGATTCTAGCTAACACTGGATTCTTCAAGACACACAGCATCATCTGTAATAAACTGCAATGATGTCAAAGTAACAGACACACAATGATGTCATCATGCAACCGCTCATTATATAATTGTATCCTGAAATATGTAAATTATAGTATTTAAGTGATGAAATACTATTCCCTGTCATCCTGTTAATGCTATGCAACAAACTATGACTAAGCAAATTATATCTTGAATCAGCACAATATGTGAATTCAGTCTTTCAAAAATGATTTATTCACATTGATATTTTGTCCATGGATATGTAAGATATCTTTAATTATGTAAAGTATTTAATATCTGAAATGTTTATTTTTCTTTGTAGACTATGTTGTTTCTTTGAATGCTTCTGATGAATTCTTGAAAAACCGAATTATGAATCTCCCCGAAAGCATTGTTGCTGGAACGCATTATGCCCAGGATCGATACTTAAGATCCCTCAGTCTTTTTAGGGACTTAAACACTGAGGATGAAACTGTTCTCAACTATTTTGATGAAGTAGAAATACATCCACAATATATTGGTATGATATAACATACATTTAATTCCATTCCATTTTACCTACTATTGTGATCTTTTGTGTCATTGTCATGTACTATCAATAGATAATGAGATAATAAAATAGATAATAGATAATGAGGACCCAGATTGTTGGGGGCAATATAAATATACATTGCTTACTGGTTTAAACCGCTTAGAGAGTGCTTGCACTGTGAGGCGGTATATAAATCTCACTAATAAATAACAAATGATTAAAATTACAACATGCATAGTATTCTACGTCAAATTTTGTTAAGCAAACTTGAAAACAGCAAATGAAGGGAAACAAGAAAATAGCTTAATTATTTTAATTCTGCCTTCCGGTCATACCGAGCCAATTTTCTCAACATGTGAAAAGGGAACTCATAAAAGAGAATTAAAATATAAAAAGGGATTATTGCCCTCCACAGTCAGCGTAACCTCAGCTGCATTGTGAGGTACAGGTAATTAAAGAAACCAACACTTCTACAAAATCCAGACAGCCTCTGTTTCACCACAACAATAATCACTAAATTATGAAAATAAAACTTGTATCAGATCAAATGATGTGTTATTAATAGCAATGAGATAAATTTGGGTGACTTTTTTCATATGAAAGGCTACATTGATGATTGGATAAGTTTTTGGTTATGACTGGGGAGACCAGTAAAAGATGAAGTAACAGTGGGAATAGGCTCCAGACTGGCATCTACTTTATACCCTGCCTATTCATACATTTTTACACACAACATATCCTTTTCTCACATGTGAACCTATTCACACTTGTCAAGTGAATGTGTGAGCTCTCTTTGAAGAATCTTCTCACAAAATCAGATACAGTTCAGATAGTCTTTCTAAATGATCTAATTATATGCTGCTAAACACTTTATTCAGATTTATGGCAGTTGATTATTTTAAGTTATAGATATCCTTATTTCTTTTACTACAGGTAGTCCTCGACTTATGACCACAATTGAACCCGAAATTTCCATTGCTAAGCAAGGCAGTGGTTAAATGAGTTTTGCCCTATTTTACAATCTTTCTTGCCAGAATTGTTAAATGAATCACTGCAGTTGTTAAGTTAGTAACACAATTGTTAAGTGAATCTGACTTCCCAATTGACTTTGCTTGATAGAAGATCACAAAAGCTGATCACATGACACTGCAACAATCATAAATACATGCCAGTTGCCAAGCAGCTGAATTTTGATCAAATGACCACAGGGCTGCTGCAACAGTCATGTGAGAAATGTTCATAAGTCACTTTTTTCAGCGGCATTGTATCCTCGAATGGTCACTAAACAGATGGTTGTAAGTCAAGGACTACCTGTATTCAGAGGCTATTTGTTTATTGACAAAAGTGGTAGACAAGAGAAGGGTAGGCCCAGATTCAAATCCCTTCTCAATTATGCAGTCTCAATGTGTGGTACAAATAACAGTCTCTCAGCCCAAACCACCTCTTTTCAGTGATAGTGGGAATAATACAGTTTCGCTGGCAAATTGCTTCCAAGGTTTCAACTACTGATATTTATGATGGAATACCACCAATCAAGTTGGACCTCCTGATGTACCTTAATTGTCCATCCTGAATTCTTTAATGCTCGGTCAGGGCCTTCCCAAGCTAACCTACTGTAGGAAAAAGAGAAAAGAACATGTAGCTCAAAATACAGAAGGAAATGTTTGCATATGGCAAAGGTTTTAATGAGAAATTCCACTATTAAACCAAACCCCTAGAAAGAAAATGGAGTATGGTTACCTAAGTTTCCAATAGAAGAGAATATATGTACCGTATTTTTCGGAGTATAAGACGCACCTGAGTATAAGACGCACCTTAGTTTGGGGAGAGGAAAATAGGGGGAAAAATCTACCTACCAGGTATTCATCTGGCTAGCGTCCTTAGTCTGTTCAGCTTCAGCACATTATTTTATCCTCTGGTTAGGGCTGAAAAAGCCTTTTTAAGAGGGAGTAGGAATGAAAACAAGCCTGCAAAGACTTAGGGCAGGAAAAACTGCTTCGGAGGGAGTAGGAATAAAAAAAAATGCTGCAAGCCAGGAAGATGGTTAGCACCGCCTTAGGGCTGAAAAGCACCGCTTTTTCAGAGGGAGTAGGAATGAAAACAAGCCTGCAAAAACTTAGGGCTGGAAAAAACCTTCTTCGGAGGGAATAGGAAGCCGGGAAGATCGTTAGCACCTCGTTAGGGCTGGGGAAAAAAGCTTCAAAAAAGCTATATGCGAAGTATAAGACGCACCCAAATTTTCAGCCTCTTTTAGGGAGGAAAAAGGTGCGTCTTATACTCTGAAAAATACGGTAACTCAGGCTTGAAAGGGGGAGTTCTTGGTTCTCTCTGAGCTTGGTTGTTTTCTTGCAGACATTTTTTTACCCAATTGGGCAATATCGTTAGTTAGCTACATGTGTTTGTTTACATTTGTATATTGATCATTTACCATTTCCTTTATTGACAAAAAGGGATTATAGGGAAAAAAGTTTTTCTTTCTCTGTCACAAAAACAGGATTCAGTTTTAATTAATAATTAACCGATTGATAAAAAAATTAACAATAACTTTAATGATAGAATTCCAATAGTTCTTCTGATATCTGTTTCCTGGCCTGATCAATCTCGAAAGAAAAGTGCCTGTTCAGAATTTATTGAAGAGAGGATAGTTGGAGAAAGATTGTATGTGCCCTCTGCTTGAATGCTGTTAGGCAGGATCCTCTCATTTCTTTTTCTCCTCAGCACTATACTGTCTTATAGAATAAGGGAGATATAAAAGGATGCTGTTTTGAGAAGCTTGTCTGACTTTGCCCAGTCAGGCAAAATGCTGCTTCTCTGATGTCCTGTGTTTAACCAGTAAGCCAGAAAATTACAAAGTGGCTGGTTAGAAAAGGTTTTCAACATGGTTAAGGATTTTGTTTGGAAAAGATGATTTTTATCTTTCAAGTATAGGGTCATATCAAAGCATATCATATGCTTTGAAGAAACACTGTTGTGTCATCCAAGAATCAGTTTATCACATTATCTTACAAGATAATTATTATGGAAGAAAATTAGAAAAAGAAAATTAGAAAAAGAACTAATATCTATCTATCTATCTATCTATCTATCTATCTATCTATCTATCTATCTATCTATCTATCTATCTATCTATCTATCTATCTATCTATCTATCTATCTATCTATCTATCTATCTATCATCTATCATCTATCTATCTATCTGTTGCCTAGAGGTCCCGGAGGAAAGATGTGATATAAATATGACAAGCGGATGAATTAAATGACTGCTTAGATTTAAAGCTATCATAGTGAAATGTCCACAATTTTATATTTTCTTGCTGTTATCGATAACAGTTTTAGAGCCATAGATGTTCCATGTCTACTTTTTAAAACTGTTTTAATGAACAGTTTTGTACATTTGACAAATTTCATTACTTTTGCTACACATATACTGTACATTATTCTGGGTTGTATCATACATAAATACATGGTCTCCTCAAATATTACAACACTTTACATTTGCCTATGTTAATAAAAAAATTATATATTGAATATCGCTTTGGTGCCATTCATTTGGCACAATTTTTGCTAAATTTGCAAGGAGGCATTTAAATGGTGAAAGCAACTGGCTTGTTTATAACAATTAAAAAGTAATAACGTTGAATCTAATTTTATGTAACTCACTTTTTTTTCCTATCCTGCCTTTTTACACTTGAAAGATGTTTCAAAATTTGAGGGCCTGGAAAATAGAGTTATAACAAAAGAAATAATCAAAAACATTGGTGAACCTAGAAATTATGGTATGACAGAAGAAGAAAAGGAAGAATTTGAACGGAAACTAGCAGAAGAACGCCTTGCTAGAGAAGCTAAAGAAAAGGCGGACTTGGAGAAACAGGAGTTGGAAGAAAGGGCCCAGAAAATAGCAAACTGGGAAGAATGGGTAAGTTAATCCGAAATATAAGAAAAGTTTAGCATGTTTACAGATTTCTTACCAGAGGAGGAGGAAAGGGGAAAAATTATCTTTCAGAAAGCACTATACAGGTAGTCTTTGACTTACAAGAGTTCATTTAGTGACCGTACAAAGTTACAACACCACTGAAAAAAGTTACTTATGACAATTTTTACACTTATGACTGTTGCAGCATCTCCCTGGTCACTTGATCAAGATTCAGATGCTTTTATTTTCTTTTATTTTAATTTTTTATTAATGGTTCTTATAGGCTGCCCAACTCCCATGGGACTCAGGGCGGCATACAGCATAATATAAGAACAATATAAAACATAAAATGATTTAAAAAATAACAACAAATTAAAAACACATCAATATTCATACATGGGGGATTGATCTCAATATCACCCCGCCTGCCGGAAGAGCCATGTTTTAATGGCTTTACAGAAGGCCAGCAGGGTGGGAATAGTCCCGATCTCCGGGGGGAGTTGGTTCCAGAGAGCTCCCACAGAGAAGGCTCTCCCCGCGGGCCCGCCAGCTATGATGGTTGCAGTGTCCTGGGGTCATGTGATCAATTTTTGTAATCTTCTGGCAAGCAAAGTCAATGGGAAAGTCAGATTCACTTAACAACTGTGTTACTAACTTAACAATTGTGTCGTAAAATGGGGCAAAGCTCACTTAGCAAATGTCTCACTTAGCAATATAAATATTGGGCTCAATTGTGGTTGTAAGTTGAGGACTACCTGCACCTGATTTTCGATTTAGTTTGTTTGAAAGGAAATGATGCTAAGAGTTTTAATTATTTTGTATCTAAACTCTAATAAATATTCTCAGGAGCAGTGATAAGAGCTGAATTGAACAGAGTTAAAAAAATAGAGTTGGATATTACTATTAGAGTTGAGTTCACCCCAGTCCTCAGCACAGGAACTCACCCTGAAGCACCCCAGACAAAAGGTTGTCCAACCTCTATTTCAGACATTTAGTGAACAAGCACCCAGCATTCTCCATCCTCTGAGGAGCCAGCAGTCAGGATGGGTTGTCTCCGCCTACCAGCAGTCGAGGACGAGTCACTTTTTTTCTTTAAAACCCCTGGATCCGCCCTCTGAGACCCGTTTTTGACTCGTCCTCAGCAGAGTAGGACGTGGCGAAGACAGCTCATCCAACTGCTGGTTCCTTCAAGCTCCTCAATTAATTCTACAAACAAGAATAATCAGGTCGTATTGGAAATTTACCATTTATTCATCTATCTGTGAGCGAGGGGACCGTGGCAAGCCGCTGCATCTCTGCCTAGGCTGCCACGTGGGGTTTTGGCCTTCAGGCCCAGCCCCCCTTCCCCCCTCCGCCCCCCCCTCTCTCTCCGATCCCCTCAGGGATTGATCGCTCCGCGGCCACAGCCAGTCCTTTCATCGCCGTTTGGCTTCGGTCCGGCTCTGGCTGTGAAGGGCTTTCCCGTTGCCGCCCCCTCGCTCGCAGCCACGAGGATCGGAGCGATCTGCCGGGGAAAGCGAAACTGTTTGCCGCGCGCCCTTAGCGGAGGGGGAATCGAAAGCGCTTAGCGGCTTAGCCTGGGCGATTTCCTTTCGAGCCGATTGTTGCCGCGTGGAGAAGCCGGCTGCAGGAACCTCGCCAGCCGGCTCCCGTCGTTTAAACTTGGCGCCAGCGAGCGGCCTTTCCCTAATAGATCGGCAGCGCCCCCCGCAGGCCTCTTGCACCTCTCTCTCTCCTCGCTTCGGCTGCAAGGGAAACCGAAAGGAGCACCATCACGAGGCCTCTCTTTCTCCCTCGCTCTCCCTCCCCCTCACACCGGGGAACCAAGGCACAGGGGGAACTTGACAGCAGCGCCTCGGGCTTGAATAACAAAGGGAGGGGAGAGGTGCCCCTGTAATCCTACGGATTAAGGCCTTAGTGAAGAGCAGAAGCAGCACCATGGCTAGAGGGATGCCTTCCGCCTCTTCCAAGCCGGGGGGAAAAAGGAAGCACAAAACTAACAGGCCAAATGATGATGAGGCTGCAGCCTCTTCATCTCAGACAGGCAGGACAGAGCCTACGAGGGAAGAGCAGCGCAGGGACCGCGCCCTGCAGAAGATACACAATAAGGCAGCCAAGACAGGGGCATCCCAGGCATCTGCCCCCCAACCAGTACTGGCCCAAGGCCTAGAGGCCACAACCCTCCCCCAAGTTTCATCCCTTTGGGGCCCTGGGGGATTGGGGATTCCAGCTGCTGCCCCGCAGGCTGCTGCAGGCCAGGAGGGCAATCTGGGCCTCCAAATGCCCATACCACAGGACCAGGAGATGCCTCAGCTGCCTCTTCCTCCAGCTGTGGTTCCGGGGATTGAGCCTTCAACGGTAGGAGAAGATCAGCTAGGCCCAGCTCAGGTCCCACCAGCTCTCCCCTTTGATCCTGCCCTAATCCAACAATGGATCGCTTCAGCAGTGCAAACCAGCATCACCGCAAATCTCCAAACTCTGGCAGCTTCCCTACCGACCTTGGGCTCTGGGACTTCCTCTCCTCAACTGAACCCCCAACCGGGAACCAGCGCTGATTTCCTGGCGGCGGATCAGTTGTCCAACATTTCGGAGGAGGAGAATCTCGATGATTTCCAGGTAGATCAGATGGATACCATGGGCGAACTTTCAGACGATGAAGTCGCTGGTCCCTCTCAGCCCCAGTCGGCGGCTCTCTTTCCGCCTGGGCTGTTCAAGTCCTTGTTAAGCAAAGCCAGGGCGGCCGCTGGCCTCTCTGCCCCCGCCAATCCGGCGCCCTTACTAAATACCCCTTTGGGGCCCATTTTCTCTTTGGTCACTCCAGAACCGGATTCAGTCCCGGCCCCTTCCCTATTCATAGATACAGTAAGAAATCAGTGGGCCGCTCCGGCTACAGGGACTAACCCTTCCACCCTCGAACGCCAGTTCTTTAGCGTGGCCTCTGAACTGGGGGACATTCTTGAGGTTCCAGCGATAGACCCTCCAGTCTTGGCTCTACACGCCCAGACCACTCTTCCCAGCGAATCGGAGAACCTCAAGCCTGAAGATCGGAAAACTGAACAGGCGTTAGTACGCGCGCACCAGGCGGCGGCCTGGGCCATCAAGGCGGCGTCCACTTCCTCCTTCTTCGCTAGAGTGGCTCTCCTTTGGGTGAAACAATTGCAGGACCTCATTCCTGAGACCAACATAAGGGCTCATCAAGACCTTAGCAAAATCTTTGCTACCTGTCAATTTCTCGCTGACTCCACGCTGTACACGTCTAAATTTACATCAAAAGCAATGGCATCCACCATCGTAGCCAGACGCATGCTTTGGCTCAAGCAGTGGCCCGTGGAGACACGCCACAAATGGCGCCTAGCGTCTAAGCCCCTCAAGGGGGGGAAAACTTTTCGGGGACTCTCTGGACCCCTTTCTCATCGAATCAAAGGACAAAAAGAAGATTCTACCATCACTATCCCACAGAGGTCTTCCTCGCCAGACTCCCTACTCCCGACGGCCCTTTCGTCCCACTGACCAGGGATCCAGTTTTCCCCGGTCCCCAGGTCAGTATTCGGGGAGGTTCCGTTCCAATCAGAACAGGGCCGGTAGGGGAAGACAATTCAGAAAGCAATTTCGTGGGGGCGCCGGAGGGCGCCCCGCCAAGCGAGGCAAGTAGTTTCTCCCCCACAGACGCCCCTATTGGAGGGCGTCTGAAGCACTTTGCTGATTGCTGGGAAACAACAACAAATGATTCTTGGGTTCTCAACACAATTCGATATGGTTTGTCTCTGGAGTTTCTCTCCATCCCCCCCGGAACCTTCCTCAGGTGCCCCACGGCCAGGAATCCCGCTAAACGGGCTCTCATGGCCGAGGCGGTTCAACACCTGCTGGATATTAAGGCCATTCAGCGGGTGCCCCCTGATGAACAATTTCAGGGATTTTATTCCATCCTTTTTGTGGTGCCTAAGGCTTCGGGGGGCTGGAGGGCAATTTTAGACCTCAAACGTCTAAACCACTTTGTGGTTTACAAAAAATTCCGGATGCATTCCCTAAAATCTATCCTAGCCAGCATCCGGCCGGGAGACTTCATGGCCTCCCTTGATTTGACTGAGGCTTACCTGCACATTCCAATTGCACGTCACCACCGTAGGTACCTTAGATTCTGCTACGCAGATCAGCATTTCCAATATAGGGCCCTTCCCTTTGGTCTTTCTTCCGCTCCCAGAGTTTTTACGAAGGTCCTATCCGTCCTGGCGGGTCACCTTCGGGCTCTCCCAATCAGAGTCCAATGCTATTTGGACGACATCTTAGTGCATGCTTCCTCCGAAGCAACGGCACAGCAACACCTTCACACTGTCACCCAGGTCTTAACTACCCATGGGTTCTCCATTAACCTCGCTAAAAGTCATTTGTCTCCCTCAACGTCCATTCTCCACTTAGGTTCCGTTATTGACTCCTCAGCAGGCAGAGTATTCATATCCCGGGAACGACAGGATAGTCTTAGGGGTTTGGCTACTCAGGTTCAGGGAGCGGTGTCCTCCCCCCTCCTCACCTTATCTTCCCTTTTGGGCAAAATGGTTTCCTGCATCTCCATTGTACCATGGGCAAGGTTGCACGCCCGGGAATTGCAGTGGTTCCTTCTCCCCTTTCAGAAGGCGCACCTCGGATCATCCCTTCGCAAGGTCCGCTTGCCTCCCTCGGTTCGCCGATCCCTCACCTGGTGGCGATCTCCCGCTCTCACCAAAGGTACCCTGTTCTTCCCGCAGCCTCAAATCACAGTGACAACAGACGCCAGTCTGTCAGGATGGGGCGCACATTGCGAGGGCGCCACAGCACAAGGTCTCTGGACAGCGGCACAAGCCAGGTGCTCCATCAACTGGCTCGAGCTGCACGCCGCCTTCCTCGCACTGAAACATTTCCATCGTATGATAGCGGGATCCAACGTCCTCCTTTTAACGGACAACATTACCACCAAGGCTCATGTCAACCGCCAGGGGGGAACCCGTTCACGGACCCTGATGGACGAGGCGAGGAAGATCGGCCTCTGGGCGGAACGTCACCTCTTGTCCCTGACATCGGAGCACATTTCGGGAACAGCCAATGTCCAGGCAGACTGGTTGAGTCGGTCAACGGTGGATCAGGCCAAGTGGCGCCTGGACCCGTCGGTGTTCCAGTCCATCGTGAACCGATTCGGCACCCCTCTGGTGGACCTCTTCGCGACTCCGCAGAACTCTCACTTACGGAGATTCTACACCAGGTACCAGATGCAAGGGTCGGAGGGGACCAACGCCCTGGCTTGTCGGTGGCCCAGGGGCCTTCTCTATGCCTTTCCTCCCCTTCCCATCCTACCTCTGGTCCTCCGGAAGCTAATCCAGGAGGAAGCGGAGCTAATCTTAATTGCTCCGTATTGGCCGCGACAGCCCTGGTTTGCCGAACTCGTGGATCTCTCCGTGATGAACCACTGGACACTACCTCCCATACCGACCCTCCTCAGCCAAGGGGCACTCTTCCACCCGGACCCCAGGTGGTGCCAACTGACCGCCTGGCGCTTGAGCGGAGCGGCCTGAGGCGTCAACTTTACGATCCAGATGTAATCTTCTACATCCAGGCCTCTCGCCGGCCATCCACTAACCGCATCTACTCGGCGACCTGGCAGGCCTTCTGCTCTTGGTGCTCATCTCAACGTATCTCCCCTCTCAACGTTCCCCTACCCCTGGTTCTACGATTTCTGAAACAGGGTCTGGATAAAGGTCTCTCACCCAACACCCTGCGCCGTCAACTGGCGGCTTTGTCCTCGGTCTTGTCATGCGGTCACTGGGACTCCTTGTCCCACATTCCGACCGTCCGTCGGTTCTTGAAGGGGGTCACCAACTGCCACCCTCCAGCGATCCACAGGTACCCCTCCTGGGACCTGCCTCGAGTGCTCCAATCGCTGACAGAACCTCCGTACGAGCCGTTGCGAGAAGCCTCCCTACGGCATCTCTCCCTCAAGGTCGCATTTCTCCTCGCCATCACTTTGGCTCGCAGGATTTCCGAGCTCGCAGCGCTCTCGGTCAGGGACGATCTCTGCATATTCCATGCTGACAGAGTCGTTCTCCGTCTGGACCCGGCATTCATCCCGAAGGTCAACTCCCCATTTCACCGCGCTCAGGAGCTCATCCTGCCATCCTTCTGCCCCTCTCCGTCCCACCCTTCCGAACGCATTGGGCACACCTTGGACGTCCGCCGGGCCCTGCGCATCTACATTAGCCGCACACGTCCTTTCCGCCGGACAGAGGCGCTCCTGGTTACCTTCTTGCCTCAATCGAAAGGGCTCAAGGCGTCGTCCGCAACGGTAGGCCGTTGGATCAGAGGGGCAATCGCAAAGGCCTACGATATGGCGTCCCTCCAGAGGCCCGCAGGCATCACGGCACACTCTACTAGGAGCGCTGCCACTTCAGCTGCATGGGCAACTCAGTGCCCACTGGAAGATCTCTGTAGGGCGGCGACCTGGGCCTCGCCTACTCCGTTTATCCGACACTACAGGATCGACACATACGCCTCGGCGGACGCGGCCTTCGGACGAAGGGTGCTGCAAAGAGTTATCAACAACAACGCACGATCATCTGGTCCCTCCCATGGGTAATACTGCTCTGGTATGTCCCATCCTGACTGCTGGCTCCTCAGAGGATGGAGAATGAGCGTTGATTTACCTGATACGCTCTTTCTCATCAGGAGGAGCCAGCAGTCAGCTCCCTCCCTGTTACTGTTCCGTTGTTTAGTTGCATCACCACGGGGAGGCTTGGTTTCTTCCATGTTGGACGTTGGTTCCAGGGGTCAGTGCCAGTTTCCCCTGTTCTTCAGCACTGATATAGGTTAATTTCTATCACACACACAAAAAAAAAAAAAAAAAAAAAGGGAGCCGACACGGTCTTTGAGGATCATTGCCTTTATTTCGACACTAACGAACCAGTCTACAAACAGTTGGGATGCTGCGTCCTTTGAATTAAGGTCTTCGCCACATCGAGTCGTCCCTTCGGATTCGTCAAAACTGGGTCTCAGAGGGCGGATCCAGGGGTTTTAAAGAAAAAAAGTGACTCGTCCTCGACTGCTGGTAGGCGGAGACAACCCATCCTGACTGCTGGCTCCTCCTGATGAGAAAGAGCGTATCAGGTAAATCAACGCTCATTTCCTGGCAATAGATTGGACTATAAAACTGCTCTGTTAGGAAACTTCACCAAAAATTTTATTCATGAAAGTTAATTCATTGTTTTACGTATGTCTCCTGGGATGATAGAGAAAAATCTTCTTTTTTATGACATTAAATACATGTGTTCTTTGACAACACATTAAAGTGTTGTCAAAGAACACTCCCAAGTTACCTTTTGTTACTCATGCGACTTAGTTTCCTTATTTGATATTCTTTTAGGTCTTCTTTCTAAAGTATTAACATCTCCAGAGCCTCTCTTCACAGGACTTAATTTCCAGTCCCCTGATAATCTTTCTTGATTTTCTCTGAACTTTTCCCATTTTCTTGGGGAATGTGCCTTCTAGGGAGGGACAATATTGGATGCAATATTCAAGTGGGTCTAATATACAATAGACTTATCACTTCCTGTGATTTGGAAATTAATTTCTGTAAATGCAGCCTAAAGCTGCATTAATGTTTTTTTCCAGCCACATAACACTGCTGACTTATATCCAGTTTGTAGTCAACAATGATTAAATCTTTTTCACACAAACTACTGCCAAGTATAACCCGTTCTGTATATCTACATCTGATTTCTTTTTTTATACAACTAGCTTATCATTTTGTTAATGTTTCAGCCCATTTCTTTGAATTTTATTTTTGTCTTCTAATATATTAGCATTAGCTCATCTGCAAATCTGATAAGACTCATGTTACCTCTTCCTGAAACTCATGAATACAAATATTGAAAAGTATTGGGCTATGAAATGAATCTTTTGACATCCCATTTGAAACCTCACTTCAATGTAGTGAGGAATTTTGTATTTAGTGTTTTTTGTGCATAGTTTTCATACCTACAGCATATCCTTTTAATCATCATGCCAGCACACACGTGCCAATCAAGATGTCATGGGGTACTTTTTAAAATTATTTTGCTAGTATCAAAGTAGCAAAATAGTATCAAATTTTCTATTTAGAGCATTCTCACTAACTAATATGGAAGTTACCGTATTTTTCGGAATATAGGACACACTGGAGTATAGGACGCACCTTAATTTTGGGGGAGGAAAACAAGGAAAAAAGAAATTCTGCCTTTGCCTACCACCATCAGGATCAGTGGGGTTCTCACTTCCACTTGGATTTTGATAACAAGCAGCACAGATTTTTTTTATCTGTTTAAAACAAACCCTATCAACTTACTTTAACTGGAGTGAGTGAATGGGGTGGAGGATAATTTTCATGGGGGCAGAAGAGGGACTTGGCACTGAAGGCTCCACTCCCATGATGCCCCCATCTTCCTACCTATAGCCATAGGGGTTGAAAGCCTGCCACCTCGTAAACACGGTGAGTGGTCCAGGGAAGTGCGGAGGCGTGACTCGGTGGAGAAGCAGGCGCTGCGCATGAGTTATAAGGCAAGGTGGCTAGCAGCGTGTTTCAGGCGGAGGATCTGGCCAGGAGGAAAGAGAAGTCTGGGGGGGATCTGCCCGGCGGCTTTGGCAAAAAAGCAATGTGAGGAGCCGCCACCACTGCCTAAGCCCTCTCCGTGCCCAGGAGCCAAGCCGAGCGGGAGCCCCAAAAGCAAAACATCCCTCCTTTCCAGCCATCACTGCCTATTGGCCCAATTCCCTGATGCAATTTGACTGCCGTGCGCCCTCATGAAAATGCGGGGACGGTGGTTTTTGGCCGGTTCCAAGTGCTGCCGAGACCGAAAACGTGATGCTTGTTTTTGCCAATCCCCGTTGCCTGGAACAGCGTGTTTCAGGCGGCGGATCTGGCCAGGAGGAAAGAGAAGTCTGCGGAGAAGGAGGCCGCGCGGCTCTGCAATGTGCATCGGGAATTGAGGGAATCGAGGAGGAAAGCATTTTCTGGTGGCAGCGCTGGCTGGAACTGGCCACCGCCTGAAACATGATGCACTATTTTTGCCTCCGCACACCCCGTTTTTGGAATCGGAAAGGGGATCATGGGTCTGCTGCCCGAAAACACTTTTCTCCCTATTACAAAAACGGGGCATTTTAATTAACATACTGTGGATATACTGAACTTTGGACAAATCACCTCCATAAATATAATAACTTTCTTGTGCTAAAATTTGTGATGTGAAGTCTTCATACATTCAAAAATAATGATACTAAATCAAGTCATTAGAAAAAAAACAAATGAATGGAAACTTCTGCATAAAAGAGAATTGCTTCTAGCCCTTTAGATAAGTGGTTCTCAACCTTCCTATTGCCGCGACCCGCGACCCACCCCCCTGCCGCGACCCACCCCGCCGCCGCGGCAACCCCCGCCCTGCCATTTGGGTTCTTTTACCCTCGGCGCAGAAGGTAAAAGAACCCAAATTGCGGCGTCCGGGTGAAGTCTTCCGACCCCTGTGAAATGGTCGTTCGACCCCCAAAGGGGTCGCGACCCCCAGGTTGAGAACCGCTGCTTTAGATGATTTCAACTTTCATAGTAGGATAGTGTGGATTTGATACTGAACATAACTGTTTCTATATACTTTTCATAATGTCTTTACTGTTTTGTTACATTTGATCTTTTTGTTGAGTCTTTGTATCTGAAGAAATAAATTCTTGCAGCATTTTCCTTCCTAGTGAAAGAGGCCTGATATATGATGTCCTCTGGATTTTTTGGGAAATAAATTTACACTGGGCAATTACATGCAATTTTTTTTGGTCATCTGATATCACAATCAAGATTGGCATCACTCTGTTGCTTTAAAAATCTACAGAGTATGCATGTATATCTGAAACATGTCCAGTTGGTTTAGATATGATTTATATAGAAAGATATGTACAGGAAACACCACAGTAGACATTTTCTCTTGGGCGTGCGCATGATATATACTGTAGGCTATACAAACTTTGCTACATTTTAATAACGAGTGGGTGTAGAATTCAAGAGACCAAAGTCAGGTATATGGTCTGAAAAGAGGTTTTTAAAAAATCAGTTTTTTTATATTATTGCTCTAGACTTTGTTATGTCTATATGCAATTTAATATATTTGTCTGTTTAGAATAAGCACTTAGAAGAAGTGAAGCGGCAAGAACAAGAACTTCTGGAAGCCCAGTCAATTCCACTGAGAAACTACTTAATGAAGCATGTGATGCCAACACTTATGCAGGGTTTGAATCAATGTTGCATGGTTAGGCCAGATGACCCAGTTGACTTTCTGGTAAGGGGAATATCTATTATCTATCTATCTATCTATCTATCTATCTATCTATCTATCTATCTATCTATCTATCTATCTATCTATCTATCTATCATGCATCTCTCTCTCTCTCTCTCTCTCTCTCTCATCTCTATCTATCTATCTAAATCCATCCATCCATCTTCCTATGTAGGAGACAAAATAGTGTTCTTTTATTACTTATTTGTAAACTAGTTATTTCTTTTAGAACTTATTTGTAGATCTTCTGGTTGCAGCAATACTGGCAAGTATTACTAAAACTTTATAAGAAGCCTACAATACATCTATCAGTTACTCTATACAATCTACAGTGCCCTTAGCACAATTCCTTCAAAAAAGGCTTGTTTTTTGAAATTGTATTTTATCCGGTATAGAAAAACAAAAAAACATGTTGTACATCTAAGTCAACAATACCCCATAAGATTTTCTAATTTGGCCTCTTATTTCTATTCATCATGCTAAAGATAATACATCTGCTGTTACCCTATAACCAAGTGACAAAACGGGAGGATGCACGGGGGAGTGCCGAAAACCGGAAGAGCAGTTTCCCGGTGCGCATGCGCTCACCGGGAAGATGAGCTTCTGGTTTCCGGCGCTCCGCGCGCAAAGACCAGGAACCCAGAAGAGCAATGGCCGACGGCTGGCATGCCCGGAGAGATGGCTCTGCGTGCCACTTCTGGCACGTGTGCCATAGGTTCGTCATCACGGCCCTATAAGCTGTTTTCTAACCATCAGGGATAGTCATAAGCATTTTTTACAGTCCTAAAAACAGACTTTTGGTTGATTTTAGCTCTAGAGTCAGTCTTATTAGTATGCATAGAATATTGTTTTACATCCAGGTACATATGGATAAGATTTCTATTTGGGGACACCAAATAAGCAGACATTAGCATATATAAGAAAATGATACATTGTAACACAGACTGGGCCCATTATCAGTAAAAAATAAAAGTAAAAAAAGTGGGCTGAGACAAAATATTTAGTTTAATTTAGTTTATTAGGTGATCAACATAGAATGACAAGGGAAGGGGAAAAAGCTTATTCAGCTGACATAGTTTACAAACATGAGTCCCTTGGGAGTTGGGCAGCTTATAAGAATGAGCAAAATAAAATAAATAAATAAATAATTTTTCAGAAATGTTATCTTAAACATTAATTTGCATAATAATAGACCTTATCTTTCAGGGTATAAATACAGGTTATCTTGTTTTGAGATAGATCCTCCTTGGTATAATTTTATGGAGGTAGCTTTGGTTTGGACTTTGATTTTAATTAATAGGTCATCTCAATATGGTGGGTGATTTGGCTTATGCAAGTTTTCATCTGATTAATGGAACCTGAGCTCAACAATTTTCCATTATGCTCTCTGTCTCTGTTGATTACATTCTTCCCTGATTTGGATTCCAGATATACTGTACATTCACTTCCACATCTGAGGCATCCTTTCATAATGGGATTGCCTATAGCAGGAATTGTACTGTGAATACCAAGCAGATGTTGCTATTATAGCTTTGGTTCAAGATACTACCTAATCCTTCATCAATACCAGGGTTATCTAACAATAATTCAGTCCACTTCCATTAATTTTAGGAAATGCAATGCTATCTTTAACCTATAGAAACTGAACATATCTTTTTACATGGATTTTTTTTAAATCAACAGGCAGAATATCTCTTCAAGAATAATCCGGAATTTGACTAAGAAGTCTAAACAGTTGCCCTGTTATGCCTTGTTAAATTTAATGTTAATGATTGTTGTGTAATACTCTTGTAAAATATACATTCACTAATTTCCTTTTTTTTAAAAAATAAGAAATTTAAAGTTTGAAGATATGTACATTTATCTAAAACGAATGACAACTTATAGAATATCTGATAAATTGCAGGAAGTTCCTTTAAAACATTTAAAGAAAAAGCTTCAAAATTATTGTTCTTGGAAAAGTAACCATTTATGACAACATGTACTTAAGCTATGAAGTGAAGGAAAAGAAGAATATTGATACTTGTTCAGTTGTACCAAAAGTCCTTTTACAATGCAGCCATTTGGAAGTTTATTCAAAGTTGTTTCTCTGCAATTAATTCAGTTATATTGGCAGAATAGAATTATAGCTTTAAGGCATTTCTTCCATGACACAGCATCAAATAAGGTATCCTTGAGGCAATGTAAAGCAATAATGAGATCATGCACTGCATCACCTCTGATAGCTGGGTGACCCTATAACCGTGATGGCGAACCTATGGCATGCGTCCCACAAGTGGTATGTGGAACCTTATCAGTGGGCATGTGAGCTCAGGTCCACCAGCTGATTTTCGGGCCTTCTGGGCCCACTGGGAGTTGGGAAACAGGCTGTTTTTTGCTCTCCCCAAGAGCCTTTCTAGGAGCCTGGGGAGGGCGAAAACGGCCTTCCCCACACCAGAGGTCCTCAGGAGGCTGGAAATGTTCCGTTTGCCGACCTCTGGTTGGACCGAAAGTTCTGGGTTATTTTGCTCTCCTCAGGCTTCAGAGCCTTTCTAGGAGCCTGGGGAGGCCTTCCCCACCCCCCGGAGGCCAGAAATGGCCCATTTCAAGTTGGGAAATGGGCCATTTCTGGCCTCCAGAGGGCCTCGGGGGGGGGGAGTTAGGCTATTTTCGCCCTCCCCAGGCTCCTAGAAATGCTCTGGAGCTTGGGGAAAGCAAAAAAATGGGCCTTCTGGTTTAATGGGAAGTTGGCAAATGGGCCATTTTCTGCCTCTGGAGGGCCTCCGGGGGTGGGGTGGGGAAGGCCGTTTTTGCCCTCCCCAGGCTCCTAGAAAGGCTCTGAAGCCTGGGGAGAGCGAAAAACAGGCGTGCCATCACGTGCCGGGAGCGGAGGGGGGTCACACGTGCATGCGCAGGGTCACCCACATGGAATTATGGGTGTGGGCATGCGCGCGCTCCCCCCGCACTCCCCCCTTTTGGCATGCGAACTAAAAAAGGTTCACCATCACTGCCCTATAATATGAGGATTGAATGAAAAACAATACTTCCAATGGTACAAGTGACCAACAATTGATAGTATTGTAAAGTGACCAGATTTTTTTTTTAAGCGGGACACCGACGGGAGGCGGGGCCACCTGGACGCCGCCATTTGAGTTTTGCCCTCTGAGCATGCGCAGAACGATGCGCAGAGGGCAAAAGACGGCTAATGTCGGCGTCCAGGTGGGGGGGGGAGGCGGGAGGCCTTTCCTCGCCTCCCGCCTCCCCTTCGGGAGCCGGCAGTGGCTTGGGAAGGGGAGCAGCCCCCAGCGTCTCTTGGCTCTCCTCCTCCCTCCCCCCCGCCCACCCGGGGGTCCCGCGCCGCCCGCTGACCTCGCGCACGTCCTGCAGGCACTCGAGGACGGCCAGGTTGGGCCCAGCAGCAGCAGCAGCAGCAGGCCTCTCAGCTCCGGCTGTCCGTGGGCGGCGTTGGCGGTGGGCGGGCGTCCCGCGTTGACTCCTCCGGCGGCGGCTGGAAGCTGGCGGAAGAGCCGGTCGGCTCTTCCGCCAGCTTCCAGCCGCCGCCGGAGGAGTCAACGCGGGACGCCTGCCCGCCGCCAACGCCGCCCACGGCCGGCCCGAGCTGAGAGGCCTGCTGCTGCCCCTGCGGCTGGGCCCCCAGTCCCGGCTGCTCCGGCGGCGGGAAGGCTGCGGCGGCGGCCCCGCCCGGCTGAGCCAGCGCCGGCCCGAGTGCCATCTTGGATGCGACTCCTTCGCTCGGACTGCCCCACCCACCGCGACGCCGGCCGTTTCAAGAGGGCAGGGCTGCATCAGGCACCTCTCCACCGTGTCCTTCACCGCCCTCCAGTGCATACCCGGCGGCTTGTAGACCGCGAAGAGCCCTTGCAAAGCCGTGCCCGCCGAAAGTTTAACTCCCCCCAATCTCGCACGCCGCCCTTTCAGGCCGATTTTTGGAAAGAATGCCCTAGTCGTGCATTCTTTCAAAAAATCGGGACTTTTTAGAGGACGGGCGGGACGCGGGACAAATCATTAAAAAGCGGGTCTGTCCCGCCAAAATCGGGACGTCTGGTCACCTTATAGTACTGGCATGCTAGAAGCTTTCACATCTCCTTTAGCATCTATTCTTTCACTTCAATTGTTGGGAAGTTGCCGTGAACAAAATGTATATTGTTATTGCTTATGAAATGGAAGCTACTAAGTGTACTTCAATGATTGAATTTTTGATTGCTAATGGAATGTTCCCCCGCTCCCCTTGTGAAATTCACCACCAAATACAGGGTATTTTTGGTGATAACTGTGTTTATGGGAGTACTGAGTAGCTGGGCAAAAAAATGTGAAACAATGAACCAAGGAGAGTTGATTTATAATATCAAAAACAAAGTGGACAACTTATCACAGCAACTGAGGACTTTCACATGAGAAAGGTTGTTGAACTGATTAAGGACAATCGATAAAGTCAAAGAAAATTGGTGTCAAGCTTGGCTTTTCACAGGAATGTGTGGATCGTATTAATATTTTTCAGTATTGTCAGCCCTCTATTGTCAAAACCCAAGTTTTGGCAGGAAATGCTTACAGGCAGCCCTCGCTTACTGACCATTCATTTAGCAACTATTTGAAGCTACAATGGCGCTATAAAAGGACACTTACAATTAATGTTCAAACTTGCCATGGTCACAATCTGGACTCTTGGCAACCAGCTCACACTTACAACAGCTGCAGCATCCTGCAGGCATGTGATCACCATTCCCTACCTTCTCTGCCAGCTTCCCACAAGCAAAGATAATGGGGAAACTGAGAGAGGTCACAAGTCACTCTGTTGAGCTGCTTGCACCCTTCCTCTGCCTAGCAGCACCCATTCCCGGCAGCACTACACTTGTGTTGTGCCTTACCTGCCTGCTGGCTAGGTACAAACAGCCTAGGACTCACTTTATGATGGCAATGGGGCATGGCAGGATTGTTGTCATTAAGTGATGTGGTCACATGACATCGTGCTTTAAACCGCATTGCTTGGTGATGAAATTTCAATCCTAATTATTGTCATTAACTGCCTGCACATGTTTGTTGGGATGCAGATAATATTTATTCACATGATCTAAATCTGGCAAAACTGTCATCCAAAGTGCTACTTTTTAACAATACTTGGAAACAACAATCTGAAGGAAGGAAATGTTGCTGCATCTTGACAATGCCAGGCCTCAATCCTAATGCCATATCCAAAAGGCATTTCACTGTCTTAACCCCTATCTGTCATCCTAGGATTCATGTTATTCCTGTTCCTCTAGCCAAAGGAATACTTAAGTAAATATCTGTTTGATTCAAATGGACAGATAAAAACGACTCTTAGGACCTGGTTAAGACATAAAGCATGCATTTCTTTCATGATGGTCTTAAGAATGGTAACCATTATTGTATGTGGAGAAATAAACCTAGGTGACAAAAGGGCTCATAGTTTCAATTATTAAAATAACCCTAATCCTATTTAATAGGACTCCCAAATTGCACACTCTTACTGGCGAAGTGCACCCCTCAGCCAAAATTAAATGCGGGAAATCTCTGGTGTTAGGAAGGAGGATCAATATCCACAGCCAATCAGTCTAGCCAGTGTTTTGAGCCACAGTCCATTTCCCCCCAACCTGACCCTAACAGCTTCCAGGTGCAAAGGACCTCAGTGGCATCACTTGATCCTGGGTGGAGTTACTGATAATACCACACCCACATGAACAAATGACTTCATTAGCTGCTTCATTTAGATGTTAAATAGGAGTGCCAAGATAGTAGTCTACCTCTCAAGGTAGAATTTGATATCTCCTCCTACCAACACTGATTGGACTGAAATCCAAACAAAGGAGGAAATCCACTATAACACAGTGCCTCCCAATTATTTAAGATGGGCCAGAATGGTTCCATGGTCAATGCTATCAAAGGTGACAAGAGAAATCAAGGAAGGCAGGATGGACTCTACCGCCATATCAGGTCTGTCAGAGATAATCCACATTATCAATGCTGTCTCAGTTTATAACCAAGAACAATTCAGATAATTTGCTTCTTCCAGAACTCTATACCATCCACCTTCTCAGCTAGAGATTGGATGAAAATTGTCCAGATCCATTGAGTACAAAACTGGTCACAGTAATTGTCTGTTCATTGGAGTCGGGGCGCAAGACATCTGTCTCCTTCAAGGCAGACAGAATCATCCTCTTCTGCAGATAAACATTCACCATTACCTGACCCAACCATCACTTCCCAGAAGATTTCAATAGGTGACAGAAATCTAAAATACAGGAGACTGAACTCAAACCACTGACGACACTGTTGACTTCATCAGTGATGACTGGCTTAAATTCTTCCAGGATAACTGGGCCAAATTTTACTTTAGGCAACTCCAATAGACTGTATAGCCAGATTTTGAATCCAAGTGACTTCATACAACAGACGCCTAGAATGGTTCTTACAGGGGGCCTGCATGCAAGCATTCCTGTGAGCCATACTTACCACCTAGCAGGGAGTATAAGCCCACCACTTGGCTCTCCGTAGACACAATAAAGGCAGAAAAATGTTGCACTGCCCTTATTGCTCCATAGTAAATTGAGTGTTCGGTCAGGTTCACTCGATTCAAATCTGAAAATCTAATTTAGTTTCCACTGATAAGACTATTTTTTGGGAATCTGTCTCATCAAAATAAGTAAAACTCACATAACTTCCTAAATAAATAGGAATCACACTTTGGATAATAAAGTCCATATTATGTGAGCTTTCCCACTGTTTGAATATTAAAACTACCTTATCATGAAGTGGAATACTTTATGAATCAATCATGTATAATACAAATATTCTAGCTTTTTCGGTAGTATGACCACCTTATTCAGATGGGACAATTAAGATTTATATAAAGAATTACCTGAGGATTTTAAATTTATTTCCTTGATAGTTTAAGATGTCTTTATAGTATCAAAAATCCTGATTTCAAATCTCATCAGCATTTTTGGTGTGCTCCACTACTTAATACTTGTACTCAGAATGGCACAATCTGAATGGGTTCAGATTTACCCTAGAAAATAGGATTAAAAACATGCAGCTCTCCTTATACTATTGATCTACAGTACAGATCCTAGAATTTTCTACCAGCAGCTATGATAAGACTTTGAGGTTCAGACTTTCAAGCAATATTTTTTTCCAGTCTTATCTGGTGAAACATAAGATCTATACACCAAACATTTGGTTTTGCTCTAATATTGAACTACAGCCTTTGGCACACATTTCAAATATGAGTGTATGCCTCTCTAACTCATCCTTTTATCTTATCCTCAGGATATGATGATGATGATGTTATCCATTTAGTCGTCTCCAACTCTTGGCGATTCAATGGGCCAGGTCTCACCATATCTTCTGATCCCTCAGGATATTGTCAAATATAAGTATTTCATTTGGGCATTATGGGCAATAATTATTAGACATTTTGATTTTTCTTAGAAAATCTTGGCTTCTGTATACTTAAATAGTCTGCTTTTATTCTTCTATTCGGGCAGCTTATGAATGAAATCTTCCCCTTCCTTAATTACACAAGACTGGGTTCAAATATTGAGACGAGGTGTCGCAGCGGTTAGAGGCAGGTACTGCAGGCCACTTTAGCTGACACTGATCCGCAGGTCAGCGGTTCAAATCTCACCGGCTCAAGGTTGACTCAGCCTTCCATCCTTCCGAGGTAGGTAAAATGAGGACCCAGATTGTTGGGGGCAATATAAATATACATTGCTTACTGGTGTAAACCGCTTAGAGAGTGCTTGCACTGTGAGGCGGTATATAAATGTCACTAAATAAATAAATATGCTAAGCCATGATTTGTTTGGTTTTAACTTAGTATGTTGCATAAATACCTCTACTAGCATCTATTGCACAGCTTGTTTCCAATTCTAGCATATTCACAAACCATGGATAATAAAATAATGGCTCAAATATATATGAACCAAAGAAAAGAGGTAATTAACAACGACAAATTTTACAACATTCTAAGGAAAAACAAATTACTATGAAGTGCAAGCTTTACCTCTAAGTGTAAATGGGAGATTTCTTTTTCAATCTCCTCCCGTCGCCCCTTTGACAAATCATAAAGGAAAAAAGAATTACCCTATACATAAACATCTCTCGCAACACCAATCAAGACGACTAACTTCCGTGTCTTTCCGCGGCGCATGCTCAGTCAGTGCAGGAACCGTTATCATTAAACTTTAATTCGTTCCCACTTCAAATGCTCGAATCGCCTGGAGGACTACATTACCCACAAACCATTGTAAAACGGCGACAGTCAAGTGCATTACCCGGAGCCCTCTTTCCTCACTTGACGCAGAGGGTTGGGAAACGCCGTTGCGTCAGCACGTTCTACTGGCCTCTGCACCGCGGCCCCTCCTTCTCCTTCCCATCTCCAGAACGTTGCTGTGGTAGCGCCTCGGCGCCATGTTAGGAGGCCGGAGGGGAAGAGGAAGAATTAGAAGCGGCGGCAGCAACAACAGCAGCAACTAGCAGGCCTAGTGAGAGGTTCTTCACCCTCTCTGAGAGGGCCCCAGCCAGGCCCATATCATGCTCACGGGGCCCGTTTTTAAGGGGCGGAAAGAGTGACCGTTCCGGAGAAGAAGAGACGGCGTTTAACCACAGCCGGAGAGACGATGCCGTTGTAAGTTGAGGGCCGCCAAAGGAGGGAGAGGGACTGTCTCGGGCATACTCGTGAGGCCTGGCAGGAGCCTTGGGAGGCAACCTGAGCGAGCGCTTCCGGGCCGTGGCGAGTTCGCGGCCATTTGCCCGGCCGGCCGGCTTTCTTCTCTTGTCCACATTTCAGCCTCCCCTTTTTCTTTGCTGGCGAACTCACGCCGGCCCCCTTTTTTCACGTTATTAGGCCGGACGGCGTCTTCCCTCAGCCGAATCCACTTCTTCTCGCCCAGAGATGGGATCGGGCCGAGAGTCTCATTGAATAGCTCTTTTCCCCCCTTATCCCTCTTGCGACTTTAACCGAACAACTTTGGGAGTCGGGGATGGCGCTTCCGAGTCCCTGGCCGAGCTTCGGCAAAAGCCGTTCCCCGCGCCGTTGGTGGCACTCAAGTGGCGGGTTTTTGCCCCCGCTCACGTGATGCCTAAAGCCTCTGTGGGGCCTGGCGGGAAGAGGAGGAGGAGGGCGTCTGGCTACAAAGCTCTTGGGCGGCTTGGTTGGTCTGGTGGAGACCCGGAGGTTCCGTGCATCCATGCTGCCTTGGCTGGAACCGACTGCTTGGTGCAACTCCGCGGGTGCTTAGCACCATCGCTGCCGCTTAATGAAAGTTGTTCGCGGGTTGCAACTCATCCGCTTCCCCTAATAATGCAAGAAGCATTCAGCAAGGGAGATTTTAATTTGATCTCTTTTAAGGAACGTTCGCCTACAGCTTTTCCTAACATGAATTGTTTGTGGTCTTGAAGAAGGGTGAACTTATTCCTTACCCACCCTCTTTTCTCGCTTACTTCTGTTTGTCATTGGCGTAGTATGGCCTCCCCCGCCCCCCACGCGCCCGTTGTGATGTTCGTAATGTTTTGGTACGTTCAGGAATATTAAGATTTGAAAAGTACAACAGCTTAAATGAGTTGATTGATGTGAGAATTTTCTTAATTTTTAAAAATCGTTTCCAAGCATGAATACTTTTGCATTCTAATTCTATTCTATTCTATTCTATTCCTGAATCCTATAGGATTACTTTGCTATCTTCTGTACTTGAAATACATGTAGATATATAAACTGTTATAGTCATGTATGCTGGTAGAGCCTGTACTTAAAATAGCATCAGGAAACAATTGTTATGATTTTTTGTGAATACTTTGCAACGATTTAAGTTGCAGTTTAAATTCAATATTTCAGGCTGAATTTCAAAAAGGAGCATTGGAATGCCTGTGGTTGAGCACCTGTAATCCAGCTTCTTAAAGCAGCTTTAAGTTGTTGCAGGTAAATGCTATGCTTGGGTCCCTATGCACTCCAAAGCATCTTTTTGGAAGCAAATTCAGAAGACTGAGTTAAGGAAAGTATCACAGTTCTGACCAAAAGTCTCTTAGGTTTACTGAAAATTTAACTGAAATTGGTTTGCTCTGTAAAGGTGCAATAATTTGTTAATATAATTTCTTTGTCTTACTGAGCATTCCAAAACTTCCTACTTTTCCAAGTATAAAACAGGATATAACAAATAATAATAATTTGTGAAATATACCGGAGCTGAAATATAACATCCTCAGCTATTTGTTCATGGCCATTCTGTCAATTTAAAAGGAAATGATTGTGAGCCACAGGTCACCATTTCTGTTAGTTTCTATCATTGTCATATTTATATTGGCAGGTTGGCTGGTACTTCCTGTATCTTTTTAATGTTTTGGTAATTTTGTTTAGGCTAATGGGCCAATCATGGTTCCATATGAAATGGGATAACTGAAATCTTTCCCAGTGTCACTCAGGATAGCAGAGATGCTGCAGTTAGAGTGGCCCTATATCGGGGCTACTTCTTTCCCATCTCTTTGCCTGGATGGCAGAAGGAGAAATTAATTGCAGTGACGTTCCACCTCTGCGGTTTGGGTTACATGCAATTCTTCCATTCAATCATATAGGGTATGTGGTTGTAGGAGGAAAAATCCGGTCCAGTTCCAAGTCAGGAGAAAGGTGTTGGAAATAAAATGAAGGTGATTGGAAAGAAGGACTCTGCTTATTGATGAGCAGAACCAACAACAGCATGTAGTACTGGGACAGCTGACAAATTGGTTTGATGAGCACATGGATTTTTATAGGGTTCTGAGATGCTGGAGGGGGTTGTGCAAAGATGCTGCAATGGGTTGTGCAATGTAGTGAGCCTGGTGTCTTTTGAATTATTCTAATGGTGGTGGGTTAATCCTATTATGCCCTAAAGGTCATATCCTGTTCTTAGAATTTGGGTGGGGTGTGTGTAAATTCTTAATCCCATCATCTGGACCTAAAGGTGTTTTGTTTGTGAATAGGCTGGCCTGGATTTCTTAATGGGCACAAAATACCCATCTCTAAACACTCCAGGCATCTGTTGGGGCTGCTTTCTGCCTTTGTTAAGATTTTTCTCTATTTCTCCTTTGGGGAAATATATTCTGCCTTTTTTAATATTCCCCAAAATATTTCATTCTCTGGGGAGGTGCGTGATTACTTCTTACCTGGTTATTCTCTAGTAAATGGGAAATTTATCTCAATAACTCGAGATAATGAATATTTTGCTCATGGTTCTTTATAAAATTTATTTGCTGCCCATGTCACAGTTAACTCTTTACATAAGACCTGGGCATCCCAAAGGTGCTTTTTCAAAAAGATATTGAACTTCCTTGTTTTTCTTTGAAGGGCTTTTGTTTCTCATCCAAGAAGCTTCTTCAGCTCTGACTGGATGGTGGGGAATGGAAGGATTTATACTCCTTGCAGACAGCTGGTCATTCCATAAAGCCATTGGGGGGGGGAATAAGATCAATCCCCCCATGTGCGATTGTTGGTGTGTTTTTGTTTTTAAAACGATCAAATAAATAAATTTGCATTCTTTTAGTGAATCATTAAGATCACCTGGAGGTTTATCTGTGTCAGCAGGGTCACCTGAGTAGTGCAAATGGGTATGAAACCTCCTTGGAACTGTTGAAAGGACTGTTGTAGACAGATGATATTGTATCCCTCCCCTTCTGTTGAGAGAGGGTTGTTCAATTTTGACATAGATGACCTCTTTAACCCCTCTTTCAAACCAGCAGTCCTCTCTGTCCAAAATGTGGACTTTGCTGGTTCAAAAGAGTGTCTTTTAAATGCAGATGGACTCTGAATCTAGTCATGATGGGTTTGTTCTCCTATGTTGTGCCATGCGCTTATGAAGTGGTTGTTTTGTTTCCCTAATGTACAGATCTGCACATGGCTCACTGCATTGTACTGCATATACCATGTTGCTCAGTTTGTGTCTGGTTGCTTTATCCTCGGGGTGGACAAACTCTGCCTTAGTGTATTCTTGGGTTTAAAGTGTACACGTATGTTGTGTTGGCTGAAGATCTTCCTGAGCTTTTCCGATATTCCTGCAACGTATGGAATGACAATGTTGCTTTGTTTATTGTTCTCATTGTCTGTTATGGAGGCGCTCCCGTAGGTTCTTTTTTGAGATTTGATGAAGGCCCACTTAGGATTGTCATACGTTCTGAGGGCTTCTTTTGATGTGTTTTAGTTCTTTTTCTTTCCCATCTTTGCTGGTATGCAGGCCTTCAGCTCGGTGGTGTGGGGTTCTGATGACTCCCATTTTCTGCTCCAGTGGATGGAGGGAATCAAAATGTAAACATTGATCTGTTGGGGGGGGGGGGGGCTCTGTAAACTTCAATGTAAAATGACCTGGGCATTTTATGACCTATGTGCTGTGCATGGTCCCTGTCTAGCTTACGGCATCAGGGTTGGGCAGAGTGGGGGCAGCGTTGTGGGTTGGGGGCAGCAACAGTCTCAATTTCTCATGTGGCTCCTTAGGAAAATTAATTGCCCAGCCCTGTTTTACATGGATAAGCAATCAAACTAGAAAACTTTGTTTGGGGTTTTATTTTTCCTATTGAAACTTCTCTAAATTCAGTTAGGAGAATGGCTGTTTCTTAAACTAGAGCCCTGCATTCGGTACTGAAAGTCTTCTTTCATTTACTCTAATTTTGTTATCCTACTTACTGTGGGAGAGAAAAAAACCTGTCCCCAAATTTCAGCCCTGGCTTGCCTTGGATGTACAGATGCTGCAGAGAACACACTGCTTCATTACTTTTTTGTAGCCTTTTAAACTTTATTTTAAACTCCAGATCTATCTGTTCCAAGGTTGGGAATCCTACAGTTCTTTGGTATATCAAAAGCTATTGCCATACTAGGAAGTAACAATCTGGCAGTTGAGGCCTTCAGGTATGTTAATTTACCTCTCTTCTCTTTGTGAATTCTGGGTAATAGCCATAGCACATAACACCCCCCTTATTTATTTATTAGATTTATATTTTCACTTAATTTTATACAGCTTCAGTCAATGCATGGTTTTATTTTTTCCACCACAATAACCTTGAATTGTGGGTTGGATTCAGAGAGTGGTTGCTCCAAGATCACCCACTTTTCTTCCATGCTTAAGAGAGAACTCACCGTATCCTGGGTTTTGGTTCAGCATCTTAACCTATATTCCACTGCCTATAACTGAGGAAGTGATAACCAATGTCCAGATTGCTTTGGTATGTAATTAATAGTCCTTCTTTCCTGTTCCCCAGGCTTCTCCTGGAATTCTTCTCTTAATTTTTCCTTTAGATCCCACCAATAAACCACCCACCTTCTCTTGCAGATCAAAGGCATGTTTCCTTAAAAGAAGGCAGGGACACTAGTGTTATTAGTTCAGAAGTATTCAAACAAGGGCCAGCTATCCTTCACCTAAAATTTATAAACTGAAACAGAACACTGTTGATTCTGCATGATGATACTGAGATCCATCATAGCATGCCTCCAGAAATGAGATGAATTAGCATTCTCTAACCTGTAGGAGGCATACTTACATATCCCCAAGAATTTTCTGGCCTGTAGAAAATTCCTTGGTTCAAAAACAAAGAGTATATTGCCAGTATAAATGCTCCTTTTGATCTAACATTCATCCCTATGAGTATTGATAAAAGTGGTCCTGGCCCATTGTGGCTTGTTCAGATCCCAAGGCATATATATCTTTCTATATCTGAGTAAACTCTTATTTTATTTTCTGTCTCTATCACAAAATAGAAGTATGCAATTGATTGTCAGAACCTTCCAGGGCTTGTACTTCTTAGGAAGCAAAACATCCCACTGACCTTATTGTACAGACTGCAACATTTAGGTTCCATTCTAAAGCAGAAAGTGAGTGTATAAAGGAAATCTAGTTTATGGTAGTTCTTTAGTCACCTGAAGGCTAATAATTGTATATAGATAGCACCTAGTTGGCAAGGTACAATCATAACCACTGCAGTGGATACTGTTACCCTTCCACTGCCTTACAGTAAGTTGTAGAGGCGCTTGCCAGTCACAGTATTACATGATTCAGAAGGCAGAAAACAACCTACTAGTAAATACACAACTGCAAGGTGAAATGCTTACCACATTTCCGTAGGAAAGGGGCAGGAGTGGACAGTGTACTCACAACAGGGACCTAACACTGTTTTCTGTGCCTCTTTCTGTTCCTGCTGATTCTCAATCTATTTTACCTAAGAAAGGAACAGAACATAGAATTGGATGACCCTCAAATACTCAGGTCTGTCCATATAATTATTGTCCAAATATAATTTTATATTTGAGACCCTTGCTATTTAGAATTGTGTAACTGAAGGTTGAGGAGAACCAGCTATGCCAGTTAGGTTATGCCAAATAACAGCAGAAAATCATCTCCCAGAATCACTTTACAAAATCAGACCTAGGGGGGAAAATGTAAACATCTACTTAAGTTCTGATAATGCCCCAAACTCTGACCTCCCTAGAGTTGAGATAGTATAGCTTTTACCAAGCACCTTAAGAAAAAGTGTGGTTCTTAGTCCCAATTAGTTATTGTAGAGGACGTTTTTGGCCCACTTTTGCATAATAATCCAAGTTAGCAAGTCCCCTGTACTTATGGTACTGATGTTGCATTGCTTTTCCGTGTTGTACTTAACCTAGTCAAGGCATTAAGATACTCACATCTTGAATATTTATACTCCATATCCTTAAAATGGTTATTGTAAGGTGGCCTTCCTAATATCTGTCACGGGTCTTGGAGATTGGAACTTCTACGGTACTACAGAGGATCAATGCATCACATAAGTAGATTTTTTGAATGGGTGCCACTTTCATGCCAGAGACGAACTGTATAGGTCACCACAGTCAAGAGTTTATTTTCTTGTCACTTGAGCCAAATGGAAGGTGGAGAAGGAATTGATAAGTTACATGTATGCTGGACAATAAAAAAACATATCTAGATAGTTCATGCTCAGAGACTATCTAGTATTCTTCTAAGACAGTGGTTCCCAACCTGGGGGTCGGGACCCCTTTGGGGGTCGAATGACCATTTCCCAGGGGTCGGCCTGGCATCCTCAGCTCCCCCCCCCCCACTGCCACAAGCCTGGCCATATTGGCTCAACTCGCTCGAGCCCTCCGATTGGTCGGGAGAGGTGCCATTCGGTGAGAGGCGTTTGTGACGCCTGGCGGCCGAGCTTTAACGGCATCAGCTAAGGGGCGTGGTGTTGCAAGATTGCGCGTTGGAAAGTACAAGGTGGTGCTTAAGACATCTGTGGCCATCCCTGTCTACTGCTCGCAGCGGCAATTTCTTCCCGCTGATGTTGAAGGGAAAGGGAGTCACGGGAGGGAACAGCCAGCCAACGACCACTTAAGTTTCACAGCGCATGACGGTGGGAAGGAGGACAGCTGGGTCGGAATCGTCTGTCTGCCCTCTCGCCCTCGGCTGGCGCGGAGACCCAGCGAACAAAGAGGCAAATAGGGAGGGAGGGAAGAGAGAGACTGAGAGATATTAGCGCAGGGCTAGCCTGATCATACAGCCTTGGTGCTGAGGAGGTAAGCCGGAGGGAACTGGAGAAGGAGGTGGTGCCGGAGCATGGTCCATCGCCGCCGCCCTGTTCTATATGATCAGGCTAGCCCTGTGCTAATATATCTCAGTCTCTCTCTTCCCTCCCTCCCTGTTTGCCTCTTTGTTCGCTGGGTCTCCAAAATAATTTTATGGTTGGGGGTCACCACAACATGAGGAACTATATTAAGGGGTCGCAGCATTAGAAAGGTTGGGAACCACTGTTCTAAGAGGTGCCCTTGAGTCACATAGTCTCTTCAGCCATCATCACAAGATGGATCAAAGTTTCCATTTTTACTAGTCTATGGGGCGTAGCCTATCAAAACATTTTTCAGCTCCTAGTGACCTCATTAGTCCATGATGGTCTATCTCTATAATCTGTTCTTTCAGGTCTCCCAATGGTCATGGACTCAGTTACATTACTCATTGCATTGTAACTGAATCCATCCACCTTGCAACTGGACGTCCTTTTCTTTTTCTTTTTCTTTTCACCTTTCCCAGCATTAGAGCGTTGTCCTGAGAGCTGGGTCTTCACATAATGTGTCCTAAATAGGAAAATTTCAGTCTTGTCATTTGTGCCTTGAATGAGAATTCTGGGTTGATTTGTTCAGTGATCCATCAGTTTGTTTTATTTATCGTTCCCAATGTGCTCAAGACTCTTCTCCAAAACCAAAGTTCAAAGACATCAGTGCTGTTCCTATTCTGCTTCTTTCAAGTCCAACTTTCACTTCCATAGAGTCATAGGGAATACAATGACTTGCATGTATTTTTTCCAAGGTCTTCATAGCTGCTGTACTAAGTGCTAGTCTGTGGCATATTTCTTGACTGCTTGTTTCTTTACTGTAAATGGTAGGTCCTAAATGGCAAAAGCTACCACCAAGTCAGTATCTTCATTGTCAGTTCTAAGCCTAATTGTTCTACTTGTTGTCACTAGTTTGCTTTTCTTTATATTTAATTTTAGTCTAATTTTTTCACTGTGCTCTTTGACTTTTATACTAAGGTTTGCAGATCCTTTGCATTTTTGGCTATCAGGGTAATATCAGCTTAGCACAAGTTATTGGTGCTGCTTCCTCCAGTTTTAAAATAATTTTCTTCCAATCCAGTTTACTTCAATATATATTCAATATGAATGTTGAATAAATAAAGGGAAGAATACAGGCTTTGCAAACCTGGAGCCAGTGATTTTCGCCATATTCTGTCCATACTGTAGTGTCCTGAGCTCTGTAAATTTCTCATGAGGACAATGAGATACCACTTTTTCTGAGCACTTTCCAGAGCTTGATGTGATCCATGCAATCAAAGGTGTTTCTATAATCAATGAAGCATCTACTGACTTTTTTTATTATATTAGCTGCAATAATATGCTCTTAATTAACTAACCATCAGACCTATAAGAAAGAAGATAATGACAGTGGTTCTGCTTACAGATCAAGTGGTAGAAAACTACCCACTATTGGATGTCCTTTTATAGTAGAGTCAAAAGTTAAGTCAAAAATTCAATTTAATTAAGTTTATTCCTTTCAACAGTTTAAAAGTATTGCAAGTGCATGTATTTATTTGATTTTGAATGTGTATTCTCCATTACTTCTAAATATAAACAAATTATTTTTGTCTCAAATTTATATAACCAGTGGATAGCTGTTTACTTAGAAATTTATTCTAAATTTAACACAAAACTATTCTTTATAATGCACAAGTTCTCTGAATTTCTTTTAAAACATGAAATCTTATTTATGAAATATGTTAGATCGAGATGTATCACGGGTTGAATTTTTTCTTAATGCTTGTGCTTTTTTGATCAACAGCAATCACTTCCAGTTTGATTTTCCAAAATAGTGTTTCTGGCATTGGCAGATTTGAGGGAGACTGCCAAATAAAATAGCATACAGGTGTCTTTGGGTTACTATAATACTATATTTGGAACTTAGATTGCCATTGTTAACCAATGTAAACAGCAATGTCACATAACCACATCACTTAGCAATGACAATCCCAGCAGTCCCAGTTGCTGTTGTAACCTAAGATTTGCAGGTTGTTAAAAGTACCAGAGAAAGGGAAAGTACCAGTAAGGAGCATGGAAATGCCACAGGGGGTTGGGAAAGGCCTTGGGAGGGCTAGCTGTGTGTGAGTTAGGGAAGTGCTTGGACAGGCTGCATGCAAACACTGGAAAGCTGGAGGGTGGATGACAAGCAACCGCAGGAAATCTTGGGGCACTCACTTACCAGAGTGACTTGTGTCTTTCCCTGCCTGCTTTCCCATTTACTGCTTGTGGAAAGTTGGCAGGCAAGGTCACAAATGGCAACCAGTCACTGAACAAGTGATCAGTAACCAAGGATTATCTATGTAAAGCAGCTAGCTACAACTTTTAAACTATCCATGACATTGAGATCCCAACTATATTAAATATCACTATGGCAGGAATATGGCAATTTAGTAGTATACAACACAGTGTTTTAAGATTGACAGATAATGGAAAGAATAAGTTGACTGGCAAATGAAACAACATTGATTACTATTTCTTAACTAGTACATTCTTGTACTTTATTTTCCCTTCAAAACCATTTCATTAACAAGTATCAATTAGTAAGGATGTAAAGTTTGTGGATATATATCTGTAAGAGAGATTCTAACAGATTCCAATGGCTTAAGTTTCCAACATATGGATGATAAAATCTTAGATAGTGCCTTTCTCCCTGTTTCCCCCAAAGCTTCTTCTGAGACTGTATGGAGTCTATGGAAGAGAAATCAGCCAAGGGATTGATAGATCTCACGGGTCACAGGTTGGAAACCATTGAAATAAAATACCCGTCTCCAAGTCTTAAACTGGTTATAACTGATATAGACTTGTGTCAGAATATGATATAGTATCCAGCTGGATACAATCAGAGTGGCATGATGGTTAGGGTGATTAAAAAAACTCACAGTAGCATGTGTTTATATTAACATTAATCTGTTTGATAATAAAATGTTATTGAGTAAAGCATTGGACCGATACTAATAGAAATTATTGTAGAGCGTGTGCCCTAGCAGTATGCTTAAAATTTGAAGTTATTCAAAGCTTAATTTGGGGTATTCATCCTTAGTGTCTTATTTATTTTGTTTGGCATGTTAATTAAATATATTTAAATCTTTTGTAAAAACAGAAGATCAAATAAACTGTAGTTTCTTTCTGAAACTACTCATTTAGCTGTTATTTTAACTGCCTTGGAAATTAAGAATGTATGGGTCATTTTCAGTTTTGCATGGATTATGTTTTGTATGGTTTGGTTTGGTTTTTTCCCTTTTTTCCCCTTTTTTGTGCCTTCCAGTCAATGTTGAGTCTTGGCAACTGCTTAAACTAATCCCTTCAGTTTCCTGTCAAGATTTTTGGAAGTGATGTGCCATTCATTGTCTCCTTCCTGTGACTGAAAGTGAATAACTCACTGATGTCACCCAGCTGACTTTGTACCTAAGGCAGGACTAGAACTTATGATCTCCTACTTCCTTTCCGGGTGCCTTAAACACTAAACTAACACTCGTGTATTATGCTATTATTCTAGATAATATTTCATGAATTTTGTTTTTATTTTTTGTTGTCTGTCGTCCTAATACAGCAACTGGCTGTATCCAGTTGCTAAGTTAAGAACTGCAACACAACACTCAGAATTGCAAAATTTGAAGAAAAAAATACGTTCGGAAATACTAAATTATATCACATTACTTAAAAATGCTGATCAACTATTGTGCTAATTCCACCATCTATACAGAGAACTAGGAAAAAAGAACTGTGGCCTAATTAGTCAGGCTTCTCATAAATTTTTGAAGGAAACATTAGAACGAAAAGAAAATACAAGTCAGTAAATATGTTGTTAATCACATTGAAAGTGTTTGATTCCCCAAAACGTTTTCATTTACAAAATGAGCCAACAGTACAGTTTTGGCATATTTCCAGACTATTAAATTTCAATGAACTACAACCCTTCTATGTATGTTTCAGTCTCCAGTCCTGTAATCATCTTTGTTGCTCTTCTCTGCACTCTTTTCTAAAGTCTCAACATCTTTTTTGTATTGTGGTGACCAAAACTGGATGTAGTATTCCAAGTGTCGTCTTACCAAAGTATTATAAAGTGGTAATAACACTTCCCGTGATCATGATTCTATCCTTCTGATGATGTAGCCTAGGACTATGCTGGCTTTTTTTGGCAGTTGAAGCACACTGCTGGCTCATATTTAAGTGGTTGTCTCCTAGGACTTCTAGATCCCTCTCACAGTTATTGCCATTGAGCCAGGTACCACCTATTCTGTACTTGTGCATTTGGCTTTTCTTGCCTAAGTGTAAAACCTTACTTTTCTTACCACTGAATTGCGTTTTGTTGGATAGTGTTCAAGTCTGTCGAAATCCTTCTGGATTTTGAGTCTGTCTTGTAAAGCATTGGCTATTCCCGCCAGCTTGTTGTCTGCAAATTTTATTTCTTCATCTAAATTGTTTATAAAGATGTCGAAAAGTATTGGGGCTAAGATTGAACCTTGAGGTATCCCATTACATGCTTTCCTCCATGTATACATACTTCCATTAAGCACTACATGTTGAGTGTGATTTGTTGGTTGTTTATTTATTTTGGTGTTATGTGTTAATAATTTCCCTTAAGAAAACAAAGAAGAGTTTATGATGAACTAGGCGAAATTAGTTACTTAATATAGAGGTGGTTTCATGTGTAATAGTATGTTTATTTAATAACTGTTTACAAATTTATAAATAAATATTTCATTAAATAACTGTTTACAAATTTCTAGCTTTCTTCAGTTTATTTTTTTCTTTTGAGTACAGTAACCACTACTTGTTAAAATGTTATTTATTTTAATTTTGTTTTGTTTGCTTGTAGTCCAGTTACAACCCAGGGATCACAACAAACACAACAACCGCAGAAACATTATGGCATTACCTCACCAATCAGTTTAGCTTCCCCTAAGGAGAACGACTGTATACTTACCCAGAAGCTAATTGAAACCCTAAAACCCTTTGGTGTCTTTGAAGAGGAGGAAGAACTGCAACGCAGGTGAATACAATTCTTTTTAGTTTTCTTGTGTGAAATTTTCTCAGGAAAAATGAAGTTTCATAACGGAAGCAACATAGAACAAAAATGTTCTTCCAATTGTCTTAGGCTCCAGTTGTTGAAAATTTAAATTTCTGAGCAACATCTCAGTACTGTTTTTACATTTTAAAAAGTTTAGTTTTGTGAAACTTTCATTCATAGTTTGATTCTTATTTTGCAGTATAGTTGTTCCTATCATACAGGCATTTTCTGATCATGTTCATCACATATAGGAGTGAAATGGGAATTATATCTATTGCACAGTTTTTCAGCACAAAATGAACATAAAATATATGCTGAATTGTTAGCAGATGGGAGTATTTTGTGTATTAACTTTCAAGTGTAATGTTTTTTAGTATTTAAAGACTTCTTTTAAACATGTGGAAGTCCTAAAATAGCTAACAGCCTAGCAAATAAAAACATCAAATACAGAAAAATTGTGGTGGTGATGATGATGATAGTAACATTAACAAGTTATGTAGATGTAATAATTATATATTTCATCAACAGAATTCTAATTTTGGGAAAGCTAAATAACTTAGTAAAGGAATGGATACGAGAAATCAGTGAAATTAAGGTATGAATATTTGTATTCATTTAAAAATGACAAAGCTTAAAAAGATCATCACATGTATTATGGTGTAAACTTGTAGGTGATAACTCCATCAGATGGATAAAAGATCTTGAGAGGAATATTACATATTCATAGTTTTAGTACGAATAAAGCAGAGAATAGTAAAGTTTCAAGGAGAAAAAAGTAGACTTTCAGACATTTGTCCTTGCAGTTTTACTTAAAAACTTGTTTATTTAGTCTCTTACAAATCTTATCATCTCCAGTAGACAGAGATTATGGATTCCCTAAAATGAAAGTAACCAAGGGTGATTAAACTTTGTAATTATTTTCTTTGCAATTCTCAATTTGTTACATTTCTCTTGTTGTGACCTTACAGTGCACTATTTCAACAAGTGGATTTTCAATATATAAGGAAACAACTTTTTATAACTTCTAATTAGATACATTAAATGTATATTAGTTCTTGTTGAACTATACTTACCCTATTTCCCCAAAATAAGACATCCCTGATAATAAGCCCAATCGGGCTTTTGAGTGCATGGCAATAAGGCCAAGCACTTATTTCAGGGTTCAAAAAATGTAAGACAGGGTCTTATTTTTGGGGAAATACGGTAGTATTTCAGTATTGTTCTGTTGAGCTACAGAAAGCCATTATAATTGGTAGGATTTTATTATATATAGATGAATTTGTTCTATATGTCTGAGCAATAAGCTACTAATTGGAAGTCAGGATACATGATATAGGTAGTGTGCTGTCTATATGATAGCTAGCTTTTGTTCTCTATCTTTCAATATTGTATTGGCTGCATGGTTTACAAAATGGAAAAAAACTCAAATCATATTTTTTATTTCTTCAGAATCTTCCACAATCTGTAATAGAAAACGTTGGTGGGAAAATTTTTACATTTGGCTCATATCGGTTAGGCGTGCACACAAAAGGTAATTTATCATGGGTGGGTGGGTGAATGGATAGATGGACAGACAGATCTGTGTTCAGTTATAAAAAAAATAGTACAACATCTCGGAAATGTACACAACTTTCACAAGAATTTTGTTGAAAGTAAAATTAGCAGAAGCTTTTCCACTTGTGACAAGTAAATGTTCAGATGCATTTACTTGTGGCAGGAAAGGCCCTTTGCTGCATCAGGTAGGGTCATCTGGTTACCTCTTCTAAACTGATCTTGGCTATTAGAGAAGATTGGGCAGAAAATGTTTCATGGGGCCACTGTGTGATGTTAGCCCTATAATGTTAACAATTCCTATTTCAATTAAATAAACTAAAACTTTTCTGTTCAACTCAAATCTCTCTGATTATGTCTTACAATGAAGTATACAGTAGTTTTTAGTCTTTGGTGTTTTTGCCATCAGAACAATGAAGAATGATGCACCTATTGTAAAGCTGATGCATTCTTCAAAAATCAGCATGGGTATCCTTCCATGTCTTGGTGATAGTTATATACTTCGTAGTCTAGATTTGTGTATTACTATTTGTGTTTTGGAGATTTCTCAAAGAGATCTCCTATTCCTATTCTATTAAAATCTACAAGAAGATCCCCAAAAGTTCTAGAGGAGAATCACCTCCCCCTCCCCTCACCAGCTCTCGTTCGCTGCGGGAAAAAGAGGGTGCTTCGAAGAACTCAGAGGGCAAGCTCCGTTTCGGTGGGTGATCACTGTTGCGTCGCGTAGTTCAGCACGGAGGCTACCGTAGGGAGACCTGTTTGGAGGCACCTGGATGGTGACAGAGCTGCTTGTTTTTGGTGGCTGGTGAGGGGAAGGGGAGGTGGTTCTCCAGAATCCCGGCCGCAAGTGGGAGGCCGTCCCCTCCCCTTGCCCACCACCAAAATCAAGTAGCTCTGTCCCTGCTGCTCCCCTGGGGCTACGCAGCGGTTCTCATTCCCCCTCTTGCGGCCGGGATTCTGGAGGAGAACCACCTCCCACTCCCCTTGCCAGCCACCAAAAACAAGCAGCTCTGCCCCTGCTGCTTCCCTTGGGGCTGCCAGCTTGCGGTCGGGATTCTGGAGGAGAATCCTCCAGTTACGGCATACAGATAGAGGAGAAGTGAGAAGCGCTTTTCGTGCCCCCAGCTTGTTCACTGCTGGTCTGGAAAGGAAAAAAGGCTCTGGCGGGGAGGGAGGGAAACGATTGCCACAGGGACACGACGATGGCCACAGCCCTGGGGACCCACACGACCGGTGGAGCGAGCTAAGAGGCTCCGCTCGATGTGGCGGGGCCGAGAGTGCTGCTGCCGGCCAGGGAACAGCGGCTCCCAGCGGGGAAGAGCCCAGGCCATGGGGTCACCTGCAGGCAGCCCACCACCCCTACCCCGCCCTCACTGGCTGCTGGTCCACCGGTTCTCCGGACCGCCTGGAGCCACGGAAGAAGCCTGCTTGATCAGGGAGGGAGGGAAGCCCCGGCTTACCTTGCTCTGCTCCTTGAGGAAGCAACCGCCGGGATCGCCAAACCAGACCAGATGGCCCGTGCGCATGCGCACTCTGGAAACAGGAAGATCATCTTCCTGGAGCGCGCATGCGCAATGGGCAGCTGCTCTTTCGGTTTCCAGCACGCCCGTGCGCATGAAAACCAGCTGGCTGACGCACCGGAATCCGGAAGAGCAACAGGCGACGGCTCAGTGGGCCGAGAGAAATGGCTCTGCGTGCCACTTCCGGCACACGTGCCAAGGTTCGCCATCACTGGCCTAGACCTTCAAGAAGCTCTGAAGCAGTTTTTCACACTTTCAGTGAAAAGTAGCCCTAATATAAACTGTTAGTTCTGCTCAGTTAATTCTATGTAAGTGAATAGAACCTAGCATTAAATTATATAAAATTTATACACTTCATTAATTTAAAAACATACTCTGTTTAAAATACTATGTATTTGGAGAATGAATTGGTTATTCTATCTTAAATTTGCGGAAATTAGAAATGTAACTGACAATTAGATTATTCAGGGTGATTGTAAATGGTAGATTTGAAAGTATACATTCAAATTAACAAGAAAATCATGGTGAATGTTATCCAATGTACTTGAATATATTACACTAGAGAATATTGCTATTGAAAGTGGACATTTCAGCCTTGACATTTTGGCAGTTTATGTGATATTTAACGTTTATGGCTGCTTGTTTTAGGTGCAGACATTGATGCATTATGTGTGGCGCCGAGGCATGTTGACAGGAGTGATTTTTTCACCTCATTTTATGAAAAACTAAAATTACAGGAAGAAGTCAAAGACTTACGGGTATGCAGATTCTCTTTTAATTTATAAACTTTATAAATCCAAATGAAACAATCAAAAAAGTTGATTCTGTAGTGCATGATGAAGTAATGCTAGTTTTGCAATATCCTCCAATAGTGCAGTTCTGTTTCTATTGCAATTCCTTAATTATTTTGTTGATATTTATTATAGAATTAGAAACAGTAGGACTCAAAACCAATCTTATCCATCTTTTTAGTCCTTGATTAGGACTACAGTTGGGACCAAAATTCCCATCACTAAGTGATGCAGTCATAAAATGTGACATCATGTGACTGCATCACTTAGCAGTGGCAATTCTGATGCTCCCTATTGTTTTTGTGAAGCTATTTCCACCAATTGTTGGCTAAGGACCCACCCCAAGCCATTCTGGGCTAGTCCCTCTCAGCCTTGAGCCTTAGTAAAGTAAGGGACTGCCTCCAACTCTCCCCCCCCCCAATCTTTCCTACATTTCTGCCCTTTTGGCTGCTCTGAACCTTGCCTTGTGGTGCAGCAAGCAGTCACAGAACTTCATGGCTCTGTGGTTGCTTGCCACACTTTGATTCAATGGCTTCTTGGTGTACCGAGGCTCTGGGAATGCAAGAAGACTCTGAGCCATAGCACAGTGCAAAAACATAGTTGTCCCTGAAAGTTCAGTTGTCACAATCCAGCCCAGCAGTATGGTGCAAAGTTACCATGTCCTAGGAAGGCCCGGTAGCATGGTGCAGATCTGCCATACCCCAGGAACCAAGTAGCACAAAGTCACTGTGTCCTAGGAAGCCCCAGCTGCTACAGCCGAGTCTTTTCTGCTGACAATGCATGCCCGCCCTGACTCTTCACAAGGAAACCATTTGAGCCAATCTTCCTGAGGAAACTGCCATGTGTGATCTTTGGAAGAAAGCCTTGTGTGGTCAGCAGTTACCTCCTAAAGGACCAGGCTAGGCATAATTGGTCAGCAGCCTGAAAGATGGTAAAAGTCATCCAGGGCATCAGGGGCCACAGAGTGCAGGAGACCAAAAGGGCATAGATGGGAAAGAGATAGGCAGAAGGAGGAGAATTGAAGCACCACTGTGGTCCTAAGAGCAGACAGGTATCTAAATTTTGAACGTGACTCTGGAGGTACTGCAACAGTCATAACTTTGGAGACTGGTTGTAAGTCCCTTCAGCAGTGCCATAACTTGAAACGGCCACTGAACAAAGAGTTGTAAGTCTAGGAGAATCTGTAGCTTTCTTTCTGCATAGAATGAATAGTTCTCATTGCAAAATGCTTATTTTTCAGGCTGTTGAAGAAGCATTTGTTCCTGTTATTAAATTGTGTTTTGATGGAATAGAGGTAAATGAAATCTTTTTTCTTATATGTTACACATCTGCTCTTTAGAAAAGAATAAAGTCACACTTGGCTGTTCTCAAAGGAGTCCACAATTCTCCCAGTTTAGAGGAATCATTGTATTAGAAGACAAGACCTAGGTCTCAAGGGACCAGAACCTTCCACTGTTATGGATCTGATAATAGGCCCATTGATGGGAGAGGTGTTACTAGTAGCTAATCATCCCAATTCCTTTAACAAAGCCTTCAAGACAGAAAGAGGGACCTTAGCCTCCAACCGTACATATTGTCACAAGAAGCTTTAGTTTTTTCGTAAGATTCCTATGAATGGAGCTTCTATAGGGCAGAGTACATGTGGCTTCAGTTATAAGAATCTATCTGTCCATCGATCCAATTTATATGGGTGGCCATCGGTCCAGGAAATTCCGGACAGCAAAGAAACAAAAGCAGAGAATTGTATTAAAACAATACAAATTAAAACTGCATCAAGATTCATTAAAAATAAACTATTGGATATATACACTCATATCAAAGCTCCCAAACTAACATCTCAGTTCCAAATGCCCATATTTTTATGGCCTTGCAAATGTATTTGAATAGGAGAACTGTTCCATAGGGCATGTGACAAAGAAGGCACACTTCCTTGGAGTTGCTAGATGACATTGTTTTCTCATTAGTACCCGGAACACGCCAGTTCTGCCAGATCTGATGGGATGAGCAGACGCTACTGCAGTCCTTTAAATAACCTGGTCCTATACTAGGTAGTGCTCTAAAAGCAACAAGTAGTACCAAACCTATCAAAATGTCAGAAACACACTTTAATATGGGATAAATTCATTTAATAGGAAATCTGTTTATTTACTGAAGTAGTAAGGGATGAAATCTCTCTCACTGAAGACCTTCTCCATGCATAATTTTATTTGCAATCGTCATGTGAAATTAACTGCAAAACTTCTTGAACTTTACCTTGCACTTACGATATCTGAATGCACTATTCACAGGACGTGAGAGAAGAAAGGGGTGGCACAAGATTGATTTAAAAGTAAAAGAGTAAAGGACAGTGAAAGAATAGAAAAATGCCCGCAGCTGCCTCTCGGAGACCCAGTCTGAGCATGCTTGGTCAGCAGTGGGAGCAAGAGGACAGCAAAGGGCAGCCATGGATGTCAAGAGCTGCAGAGTGCAGGAACCCAAAAAGGCAAATTAGGCAGGTGGGGGTGGGGGTGTTGCAGTGTCCCTGCAGCCATAAATACAGACAGGCTGCTAACTGGCCAAATTTTGATGATGTGACCATGGTAATGTTGCAACAGCTATAACTTCAGGCACTTAGTTGTAACTCTTCATTTAGTGCTTCTGTAACTTCCAACAGCCACTAAATGAATGATTGTAAGTTGAGGACTCCCTGCATATTCAGTAAGCCTATTGTAAGGCTGATTGCCAAGACTCCAGATTGTAATCATGTGATCATGGGGGCGCTGCAATGGCTATAACTTGTAGCAAATTTTGAGGGTCATTGAATGAATGATAACTTAAGCGAGGATTACATGGAACAGGTTTTATTAGGAAATAATGAAAGTATCTTCTGTTTAAAATTCTACCTCATTCAAAGCTGCAGAATGCATTATGAAAATTACTGATTATTCTGGTTGAGAGAACCCTGTAATAAAATTACATTAGAATGCCCCTAAAAACTGCAGCTTTGTAATATTTTGTCAGCAAATGGGATAATATGATTGAGAGCTTATTCTATCTTACTTATTTTTGTTTAGATTGATATCTTGTTTGCCAGGTTAGCACTGCAAACTATTCCTGAAGACCTAGACCTTCGAGATGATAGTCTACTTAAAAATTTAGACATTAGATGCATACGAAGTCTTAATGGTGAGTTTATTTTAACCAGATTTGTGTAATCAAAGCAAAAGTTGAACCTTAGTTTTTAAGAAAGTGAGTGACTTTTCATAATAAGTTCTGCTCTAAATTTCATACAGTAAATGTTTTTCACAATTCATTCTTTAGCTAGATTGGACATTAAATTATTTCTCATTCTTCTGAAGATTGGAATTACCTTAAATATAAAACAGTTGTGTAACCTATTGTAAAAAGCCATATGGCAGAGGATTTAAGAAGTTGGGACCATTTCTTTCTTGTCCCCATCAAACTAAGTAATTTGTGGCAAATTGAAAAAGGGTTTTTTAGATGACATGGCTTGGGGTATGAAAGTGGTAAACAATCCTTTGAAGAGTAGCAGCCCTCTGCTGGAATGTTGGCTTATTATTTAGCTTGCATAACAATGCACGTTTGTCTTATCTGTTAAGAAGTAGTACATTTTGGAGAAATAACTTCTGGGAAATAAGTTGTCGCAACTACTGCACCTCTGTGTATTATGGCTAGTACTTTTATTTAGACTTGCTTTATCATAATTTTTGCCTGCCGGATAACAAAATTACTCGGGCTCGTGTTTAATGGTTTCCATTTGAACTTAAGAATTACAAACTTGAGATTGAGTATCAGTTTGTGTATTATTTTGTGGATATGTGCATTAGATTACAAATATAAAACCTCACAGCTAGATATTAGAGTTGAGCGTTATCTTTTGACTAAATTTCCAAGTATTTGGAAGAAAAATAAGATTATGATGGGGGTTATTTTGCTTCTGTGTTTCAGGTTGCAGAGTAACTGATGAAATTCTCCATCTAGTACCAAACATTGACAATTTCAGGTTGACACTGAGAGCTATCAAACTGTGGGCCAAACGTAAGTGGAGTCTTATGAAACTAGATTTTTAAAAAAGGATACTATGCTATTGAATGAAAGTAACTAAACTTATCTGTCTCTTTTCCCTTCTAAACAACAGGGCACAACATCTATTCCAATATACTAGGTTTCCTTGGTGGAGTTTCCTGGGCTATGCTAGTAGCAAGAACTTGCCAGCTTTATCCAAATGCAATAGCATCAACTCTTGTACATAAATTTTTCTTGGTATTTTCTAAATGGTATGTCTCTTTAGATTACACTAAAATAAAAATTATTATAGACCCTGAATTTTAGTGTTGTTTCTATGGCATTTATTCAGATGGTGTCAGGTTAAGAGTTTCACTTAAAGGAGCATTTATTCTGCCAAGAGATTGCAAGACATTGTAGCAAAGATTTACAGTTGCTAAACTTTATTTTATAGCTGCCAGTATAGAGCTTCTATTTACATTGTATAAGGCATTTAAACTAACCCAAACATGGCCTTTGTGAGCCTAGGAGCTCCTGACTTATAATGTCATCCATTTTAATTTTAACTGATTGGGGGTACACAAACATATGTAGCCTAAATGGTTTGATGCAGTGGTATTAAGACCCTTAAAGATGGATAGTTAGTCCACAATGACCATATATGATGTAATTTCCATGCTACATATTTCATGGAATAGTTGAGATGCTTAATTGTGGTCTGAATGCTTTTTAAGCCTTCCCCTCAAAGATTTTTTACAGGTGGGTAAGATTGAAATAATTCCAGGTACCACTAGGGAACAATTTCATTATTTCTTCATAAAAAGAATGCTCTATGCTAAAAAAACATAATCACTGTCTTCATGGTCATTCTTAATGTTGGGTTTAATTTTTATAATATTGTTTGAACTGGAATGACCAATAATACCTGTATAGGTTAGAATTAAACGTAAAACATTGTGGTACTTTACACATATGCACCATTGCCTTATGCTGGGAACTTTATAAATATTGAGAAAGATGGATGGAATGGTGTGCATAAAATATGTGGCTTTTCAGATTTGCGTTGAAATTTGTTTCTCAGAAGAAACACCTTTTGACTGAGTAGAATAATAGAATTATTAAGGTTAGTTAACTCATTAAAACATAATAATTTATTGGTTAATTTACATATTAAATTCATTTTGAAATGATCAAGGCACTCTTCTTGAGGATACAACTAACAGACAAATGCTGTGTTCATTTGCCAAGTAATGTAAAATGTTCCTATCATTCATACTCTTTGCTGATGGCAGTTCTTATCCATTCGGGCATGAGAAATGGATTATAAATGTTAAAATAATGTTCTCCATAAACAGATAGTATAACTATATACCCCCCACAGAAGCCCTTTAAACATGAAGATTAATTGGGGGGGGGGTGATTTATTTAAAATGGCATTTGCTGACTCTGTGGCCAGATAATTTTTTTAATTAAGGAAAGAAGATTCCTTAATAAATAAAAGTAGAGAGATTTCTTTTGAAAAAAAGTTTCAGCTAATACTGCATCTGTATAAAATAAAAGCTCACATTCAAACATGCTTGTTTGCTTTTTAATAAGTGCTTTTCTTACTCAGTGCTACAATCTCTCTAAACAGGGAATGGCCAAATCCAGTGCTATTGAAACAGCCAGAAGAATGCAATCTTAATTTGCCTGTATGGGACCCAAGGGTTAGTGTATTATTTTTTCCCCATATAAGTTCAAACTGTAAAGTAAAGCAAAGTGATGAAACCCCTGAGAACCTCTTCATTACAAATTCAAACATTAAGTAGTTTTTCAGAACTTCCTGCTCTTTGTAACATATAGATTATGGTTACTTTTTGTCCTGGATTACACTTCAAGTCTGCTCTAAAGTCTGTCCTCAGTTGGTAAAAATTCACCAGTGATGAGCCTTAAAATGTAACTCTGCTTCAGGTTTAAAGTTACATCCGTTCATTCCACCATACAATTTGAGAATTAAGTGTTAATGATCCATAGTTTTATTAGAAATAATGGTTCTATGAGGGCCCAGTATTATACACGTATGTCACACATGCTTGCTAATGGGCAGTTGCTTACAGTACCTTTTTTTCTGTTGATGGTTGTGAGCATGGTTTTCTATTCCTCAATTATTCCATTAGAAAACTCAGAGTGACTTTCATGGGATTCCCAGTGATTATTTTTTAAAAAACTGAGTCCTAACCAGCTCCACATCCCCTTAGATCAGCAGTGCTGTAGGCTGATGTACTCCTGGACAATTTCTTGGGTTTCTGTATGGCTTACACAAGAGGTTAAAAAGAATAGAATATTTTTTTCTCCCTATTGTATGTGGCTATCTCATTTGAATTTGGGACTTGCTGAAATCCCAGCTGGATTTAAGACCTATGTCTACAGAGCACATGGAATCGGAGCTCGTTTGATTCACCAAAACAAGCAAAATGAGTGTATGTGAAGACTGTACAGTTTTTGTTTACAATAAATAGTTTACTTTAATAAAAGCCCTTATTAAATGTTATGTTATGCTTACCATTCCTATTGCCTTGTTGCCCTTTGGCACAATAACAATGTGTACTCTTAATAGATAAGTAAAACAAATGTAAGGGAATAATAGGGTTTCAAGTCTAAAAATGAAACTTTAAAAATACTGAAATGCATTTGCTATTCCTTCAACAAACAAACTGTTCTAAATAAAAGATACGTTAAAAACATATGATCCTGTGGGTGCTTAGTCTTTTTTTGTTTGTGTTTTTTTAAAAAATAAAATTGGCCTTTTTCTTAATTTATACTACAATAAAATTTGGACTACATATTACAAATCAGATCCAAGTAGTAATGTGCCACCAGGTTCATCAATATTGTACTGCCTGGATTAATGCCAGGTAATTCAACATTCCTCAGTAGTATTGAAGTAGTGATTCAGTTTTATGATCATAATAATATAGCAGGGTTTTTTTCAATTGCTAAAAGCAAAATACATTTTGTTGGCCATTTTTTATGTTTGAAATTGTTTAACTATTTAATATGATTCACAATTACTAGTTCTTACCAGAATAATCATTTTGAAGTTTTTTTCAATGGACAGATCCAATTTTTTTTTACTTGAATGTGATTGAAGAAAACTGATTGGCTGTTGTTATGTATAGGTAAATCCCAGTGATAGGTACCATCTTATGCCTATAATTACACCAGCATATCCCCAGCAGAACTCTACCTACAATGTGTCTGTTTCTACACGTATGGTCATGGTTGAAGAATTTAAGCAAGGTAAGCAATTCTGAAGATCTATTCCTGAAAGTTTTAAATTCTGCCCTACATATATGCTCTAAATCAGGGGTGTCAAACTT
>JALIGW010000001.1:289825861-289988361 GCA_023053685.1 Diadophis punctatus similis
TGCCATAATGTAAGGGATGTTCAACATTTTTCTTATGTAAGCTTTTTCATATAATCCTTCAATATGTTGCAGTAACATAAAAATCTCATTTCACACATATTTTGTAATTCATTGCCATAAGTTTTTATTGTTAAAAATATTGCACAAATTTGCTTAACTTTTGTTATTAAAAGATAAGTGAGTTCTGATTATTTTACTTTGCAAAAACATAATATGGACATTTGTAAAAACAATACTTTTATCAACATATAATTGGTTGTCGTAGGATCTATTATAGACATCTAATGAATGAGATATAAATTAAATATAAGATGTACAAAAGAAATAAAAGGAAACATATTTCATAGAATTCTACAAAATTCCGTATATTGCACAGAATTTTATATATTGGTTTTCTTCTTAACAGCTTTGAGTGCTCTGTTGCCAATTCAGAGACCTCCTTTCAGCATATCCCTCTCCCTGCTTCCCAAATAAAGAATGAATAATAATTTTACTTTGGAGGGGGGAAAAAATCTTCAATTGACTTACCTGAATAATCAATACTATCTTTTCTGAAAAGCTCTGTGTAAAACTCGGTTTGAGTAAAACACATACGTTGTAGGTTCCCAAGGATGTTTTGATAAAGATTGATTCCCCAGATCTAAAATGCTTATATAATTACAACGGTACTATTCTTACTAAAACCACAAATTATTTTAGTCACGTTACTTTCTTCATATGGAATTTACTGTATAATGTATTTTTACAATTTATATTGTTTTATTTGTTTCCTAGTACGATTTGATTGCTTATTAGTAACCTATGACTGTCACTAAGTCTTGTATCTTATAATTCTTGATGAATGTATTTTATTTTTTCTTTATGTACACTAAGAGCATATGCACCAAAGACAAATTCCTTGTGTGTCCAATCACACTTGGCCAATAAAGAATTCTATTCTGTTCTATTCTATTCTAAGAGTAACTGCAACGGTAACTAGAGGATACTATATTAAAAGATCAAATTCCAAATATTGATAGGTGCAAGTTTAATAAATAAGTACAGATTGATTAATATTTAACGGTGATGCAATAATGATCTAATATTTTGTTTTCTGTATTCTGCCACAAAAAACTCAGAACTTGATTATACTTCATAACAAAGTACTTAAAGCAAAATCCATCAGAAAATAGCATCTATCCCTCAGATACAAATTATCTCATGCTAAGAAAATGCTGAAAAAGCACAAGCTCAGGATACATTTAATTGTTAAAAAGAGTTTTCATTTCATTTGAAATAGCTTGGATGCTCAGTTTACTATTAATAACAAATCAGAGACTATAACCTAAAATTTATAAGAATTATAAAACAAAACTAAACATACATAAATAGGATTATCTTGGACTAACTTTACAGATGAATTTACTGTATACATTTTGCTGGAAAAGAAATTTGAACAAATCCTATCATTTATTTGGGAAAGTCCATTGTAATATTATTTGCAGGCCATCAAGAGCAAATGATGCTTCTAGTTTTATTTTGCCTAGCAGAATTTGGAGATGACAGTTAGGTAGTAGATTATAGCATTCTACGTTGTTCATTCCTTATATCACTCACTACAATTTTCCAAGTCTGTTCTGGAAGTCAGAAATGCCGTGATTTGCATTTGTTGTTTTTTTTTTGGTACCTGTAGTGATCCTAACCAAATTTCTATATGCCGTACACCTTTGGCATATAGCCATTCTGGCCACATGACCTTGGAAAATGTCTTAGGACAACACTGGCTCCCTCACTCAAGAAACAGAGATGAGCATCACGCTCTAGAGTCAGACATGACTGAACAGGGAAACCTTTACTTTTATATGTGTGTGCACTCACCCACTATAGATATTCACATCAAAAAATGGTTAACTTACAGTATGTTAAAACAATCAAATTTATCACAGAACTTCCAATAGACAGGCCAAAAGATGCCCACAAACTAATTCACTTCAGTAGAGGCAGATAAGTGCTGTGAACTTTTCTTGGCACAATTGCTGTTTTTGTTTTCTGAAGCAGTTCTGTATACTCATCAAAGCACATAGTGAGTTCTGGATTGAGGCCATTATATTTAGCAGAGTTTTTTGTAGAAGTGCAAATTGTTTGCTGACTCATAAATGTAAAATATTTCAGAATTACCTTGAATATATTCCATGCTATCAGTATAGATGTGGGAAGATGGCTCTGTTTTAGAAGTCAGTTTCAGAATAATGGACTACTAGAATACTAACAATCTTTTTCAACTAAAGATAAATTTCTTAGTTCTAGTAAAGTTTTTAAGTACATAATCTGAATCTCATTTTATTTCAACTTGTAGGACTGTGTTTTCATTTTGTTAATATTGTTTTGACTGATAAAATTAACCACTATAAGGTCTGGGCAGATTTTTAAGGTTAAAATAGTTACAGCAGATACTGGGTTAACTGGAGACAACGTTAATATATGAAGATACAATAAATGTTGAAAAATAGGATACAAATCAAATTTTCAAAAGAAAGTTAGTATATTATTATTTTTTATTTTCAAAGGCATTATATTGTACTTCTAGCAAGTGCACCAACAGAAAAACAACGATTAGAATGGTGAGTCAAATTCTCCATATTGCCATCTTTTAGCATTTGAATGTGATCCTTCTGTGATTATGGCCAGATAATTTGGTCTAAGCAGAACACTGCAAATGACTATGCTATACATAACACGGTAACCCACATCTGTGACTCTTTTTCCTCCTATTGGGGAGAGAATGATCGATATAGGTGAAACTCAGAAACAGCAAGGTTCTTTATTGTTTGGCTGATAAGCACATATTCTAAAAATGTGTTATGCAAAACTCGGTAAATCATTCTGGGGGATCATTTGATAACTATCTTTACTTCTGTTTTCACTAATCAGAGTTAATAAAACTAAGTACAAGTAGGATTATATTCATTTTAAATCCTCACCCCACTTTATTCAGGCTGCCAACAGAGCAAATTTGCTCAGTTAAAACTTACAACAGAAAATACTTTCAACTAAAAAGAAAAATGAAAAAATCCATATAAAACCAGAGCACAATACTCATTTTTGTGGAATCTTGATGCTCTCTGAACTTGTTTCATTACTTGACTAGGTAACATCATTAGTGCTAATGAAGCTTGCCCTGCCAGTATTGGTGTGGGTGTGGCTTACTGCTTGGTAGTTCTTTGATTAGGAGTAGGCTATTTTTTTCTGCTTGATTGGAGTTTGGTGTTTATCCCTGCTTATCTGGGTTTTGGCTGCTGAGAAAATGTGTTTTGATCTTTCTGTTTCCTTCTTAGCTTTTTTACTGTCTCTTTGAATGGTGTATAAAGATGGCTTACCTTATGTGTCTCTTGATGGCTGATTTGTCTGAATGCCAGGCTTCACACAACTTATTCTAATCAACCTATTCTTTTCTGTATTTGATAGGGCTCTAAATCAACTTTAGAAAACTAGCATTACCAGATAACGCCTCATTCAGAGTTTGATAGCTTCTTAAGCAAATAATATGTTTGACTACCAACCTGACTACATGTCACAATCACATTGAGGCAAATTCACAGAAAACAATCATTGCTCCATAAGTATGCATAACTTTTCTTCATTGATTATTGTATTAATTTACTTCCTAAAATCTGAATGCTATTCAGTTCTAAAAAGGCTATGACCACCTTACAAATGATAGAAAAATAAAATGAAAAGATTAAAAATAAAATTTGGTCCAGTGGCTAAGGCATCAGGCTAGAAATCAAGAGACTCTGAGTTCAAGTCCTATCTAGACCATGAAAGCCAACTAGCTGACCTTAACGCCAGTCACTCTCAGCCCAACTCACCTCACAGGGTTGTTATTGTGGGGAAAGTAGGATGTGGAAAGTACGGTATGTTGGATATGTTCATCACCTTGAGTTATTTGTAAAAATAATAAAGCTGGGATATAAATAAATAAATAAAATTTCAAATTTCAAACAACCAACTTTCTAGCTACGGTATTAATACACTGAGAACCACAGCCTTAGCCACAAAGATTACCATATTATTATTCTCCAAAAATTCTGAAACAGCTAGGTTCTGTAAATAACAGATTTTTCCCATGTAGAATTAAGATATTCAGCAAGAGGTTCCAGTGGAGAAAAAAGCTAGAATCTTTACTTTGCTTGTGGCGGAATAAATCTTTAACTGATGACGGGGAGATTAGCCTGGAAAATTAGATGCCATAAACCTAAATCAGCATTTTAAATCAGCATAAAAATTATGAATTTGTGAAATAAATAAATGTTTATGGATAGCTCTTTTATGCACTCTTGTGAAGAAGACTATTTTTGCTTATCTTCCACAAATCTTACCTTGCCACCCGTGCATTTGTGGAAGGTTCTGCAATCTTTCTGAGAAATAGTGGATGAAGGGGAATATTGTCATTGACAGAAATATTCTGTGAGATTTCATTCACAAGCAATTATACTTTTAACTTATTCCAGTTGACTTACTACTTGTATTATTCAATATTGCCTGTTATCTTTTAGGGTTGGCTTAGTAGAGTCAAAAATCCGTATCTTGGTTGGAAGCTTGGAGAAGAATGAATTCATTACACTGGCTCATGTAAATCCTCAGTCATTCCCAGCACCCAAAGAAAATCCTGACAAGTAAGGCACTTAAAACTTAATAAAACAACTGGAAGAAATGTTATTAAAAAGGGAAAAAAGCAGTTTTTCCTATTAATTTTGTCAGAAGGTTGACAGTTTAATTAAAGTCATGCCTTGGAAGAAAATCAGTTTCTTGTTCTCCACAGGAAATGTAGGACAGTAAAAAAATTGACAGAAAAAGATTAAAATTGGGATAATATATGCAGATGCAGTTAATATTTAAAGTAACTTTATTGTACTACAAAAGCTGAAGGTGGATCCGGAGGTGTAATTGCAAAAAACATTCTAGCATCATTTTTATTCCACAAACACTCGTGTAAGAGAGGCAGCAGAAGAGATTGTATGCTGATGTTCACAAAATGTCTAAAATTTTGCCTTGCATTGTTATACATTTTGAGATATTCTGTGAGACTTTGTACAAATGGACATATACTTTTGAATTTACCCCCAGAAGGCTTTTGCACAGTCTTCTATGCTGAGAACTGCACTTCTGGGTGCAAACTCTTATTCAATGAGTAAGATGTAAACAAAAGTAAACAATACAATTTTTGGTGGGATTATGGAAAATGATAACTTTTATAATTATGTTTATCCCATCCAACGTTATTTAAATAGTTGTTTTAGAAATATTTATCCATTTGTTATCCTTTACATTGTTAGAAAATATTAATATTTTTAAGCAGAAAAGCAGTTCTCAGTTACTAAACCTGCAATAGACCATGGCAGGGTTCACCAACCTTTCGGACCTCACGGACCACTAAATTCATAATCCTTAAATCCTGAGGACCACTAATATGAATTTTTTTTAAAGATAAATAGTATTTAGTGCAATATAAAAATGCAAATAATTTTTCTGCGGATCACCAAAATTTTCTCGTGGACCACCATTGGTCCGTGGACCACTGGTTGGTGACCACTGTACCATGGAATAGGATCTCAAACTTAAACAGGTTATGTGTCCTTACTTGATGAAGGGACAAAGTAGTTGAAGTAGTTGTTTGGTACTATTTATAACCCAAAATTTGTTGCATTAAACAGTCATTAAATGTTGAACAGGTAGAGTGCAGTCCTAATTCAGAGATGCACTTGGGTGAAGTAGGTCTTTGTTGGCAGAAATGCATTTCTGTTAAGCTATTATTTATTTTTCAGAGGAGCTGAGAAAGACTTGATAGATGGGCTAGGCATGGGAGAAAACAAGTTTACCATACCCAAACTAGATTTGGGTTGCCTTCCTCACATAGTTAAGAAGGTTGAAATCATAACAATAATTAATAACGAACTCTGAGAGTCCATTACATTTTTAGAATTAGAGAAAGCCTCCCGTTATTTAAGATTTCAGAATATCCAAGAAGATGAACATGAAAACACAGGCAAAAAGATAGCGGAACTATTAGCACTAATAATGCAACGTGATAAGCAAGAAATAATAAGAGAAATAGATGAGGCCTTCAGAGTGAATACGAATTATATACGGCGACATAAATTACCAAAAGAGATACACGTAAAATTCGTTAAAAAGGCAGTCAGAGATAGCATTTACAATAGAACCAGGGAAGAAATATTTCAGTACAAAGGAAGGGAGATAATAGTATTAAAGCAGATTCCAAGACGGGTTAGGAATCTTAGAAGGCAGTATCAATTTTTAACTTCCCAACTGATAAAACAGAAGGAACCATTTAGGTGGCTGATGCCAGAGGGCATTTTAGTGATATGGAGAGGAAGGAAAGTTAAAATAGATTCAATTGAGAAAGCTCATGAATTTCATGAACAATACTTCGCGATGGAAGGTGAAGAAGAGAGTAAAGAAGATAGTAAGCAGGAATTGGAAGGTACCAGTCAGGAAGAGGAAGTGATAAGAGGAAAGAAAGAAAGACAGAGAAGAAAGAATACAGGAAAAAGAAAAAACTGCAAGAAAGAACTACAGGAAGGATATTAAGGGAAACTAAAACAACAAGAAAACAATATAAATAAAAAATGAGAGAAGAAATCAAATTGATTTCTATTAACATAAATGGACTCCAATATAGTAAAAAAGAGAAATAGAATACTTATGAAGCTTCGAAAATTAGACATTGATGCAATACTATTATAAAAAATTATATATATTTCAAGTAGATAATAAAATATATTAAAGTGTAGTAGAGTATAAATTATATGGCATATGGTGAGAAATCTAATTTATAGAAACAATAGTGATGTGGAGTTATGAAATGTATGGTAAAGATAGGTTAGATATATATGTATATGGGTCTCTCTACACAATGGGGAAGATAGATTCCTAAATAAATGTAATTAGAAATAGAGGATTGAGTATGTATTAAAGAAATTTATATGGGAGTTAGATGAAATAGAATGCAAAGCTAATTAGAAATTAGAATATTTTACGTCGTGATATAATAATAATTAAATGAGATTAAATATTGAGTAATATTTAATTCAATATTACATTATTATACTATTATATTATTATATAATATAGAGAATTGTTAGATAAATTATGATAGAAGTAAGGATTTAGTAAATAAGATAACTTACACTGACAAATATATGGAAGAAAATATATGGAAGAAATGGATACCGAAATGAATTAGAAATGTAAATATTTACAATATAGGTATACGGAATTTGGTACTGATCTTTAGCTATAAGCAAGATAGGAAGTGGGATTCCTAAGACTATATGTTTGTATGTCAGTGTTTTGTCATGTCAAGTTTTTGTGTAAATAAAAATGAAAATGAAAAAAAAGGTTGAAATCAATATGAGCTAATGTTTATTTAATTTGATGGGAACTTAAAAATAAAAATCCATAATTTTTCTGCTCCTATCATGAAGTGGTTGAACTCAGGCTAGACACAACTTTACTTATCCTGTTTTGGCAACAGGTCTCTGGATGTTTTGCCATCTTGCAACTGAGCAATAGTTTCTGAGAATTCCAAGATCTTTATATAATTCTAAAATCACTGAACTGTCATAGCTCTGCTGAATATTTTATAACATGTTACATAAATGGCTGATGTTGGAAACAGTTATTTACCAAAAGTTATATTTTAGGATTCTTTCTATTGTCCTTTGTGACTTTAATTATTATTTTTCCGCAGAGAAGAGTTTCGTACAATGTGGGTGATTGGATTAGTGTTTAAGAAAACTGAGAATTCTGAAAATCTGAGTGTTGATCTTACATTTGACATTCAGTCTTTTACTGATACTGGTAAGTTTGTCTGACTGAAATTGTTCTCTTCAACCGTTCCCCTAAGCTATATTAGTTTGGCAACTGTTTTTGCTTTGCATTATAGAAATATACTTTCTTGGTACTGGCAACTGTGAGCAAAGTATTGGCCTTCATATTTATAATTTTGCCCCTCCTCAAGTTTTAAATATAAATACTATAGTCTTCTGATTAGTATCAGTATTAGTATAGTATTAGTATACTAGAAGGTAGAGAAAGAAGAAATAATGTTTGACTCATTTGTTCCTTTATGTGAAAAGGTTCTACTATTCTGATTCGTTCCACAGAAAGAAGGGATCATTTTGTTTTGTGGATAGGTATAATAGTAGAATCTGTTATCTATTATCTAAGAGTCAAATGCTATCCATCTTACAATGTGCAACACTGGATGGCATATAACAATTGAGCAACAAATATAGAAACATGAAACATAAATAAAAAATCCAGATTAAAAAATAAATATTATAAAAATATACATACCTCAGCAAAGGGAGGATAATAATGATATTGGGAATAACAATGATATTGTATTTTCTGAGGATTATGATTTTCCTGCTTGAATCAGTATATGTGCAGAATAAAATTTATTTCAGGGGAAGTTTCAGCTTTCCGAAATGTAAAATGTCTTCATTTTATTCTAATTACATAGTTTATAGGCAAGCAATAAACAGCAAGATGTTTGAAATGGATATGAAAATTGCTGCAATGCATGTTAGGAAAAAACAACTTCATCAATTACTACCTAGTCATGTCCTTCAGAAAAAGAAAAAGGTAACATTTAAGTGTTAACTGATATTGTGATAAAATCTCTCTCTCTTCGTGTGTGTGTGTGTGTGTGTGTGTGTGTGTGTTTTAGTGCTCTGTTTTTACTATTAATTATTTCATGTATGTACTGCTTCCCCCCAAAAGTATTCTTACGTATGCATAAGAAATTAATCCCATTTATATTTATCCCACCTACTGGCTTCCTGGTTTAACTTTAACTTTTAGTTTGGGATGATTTTTGTTCAGATGTAATTACTGATATTTTAAATAGTTTGCATTGTTTAATAGGAGTAATATTAAACATTTGTACTCAAGGCAATAGACAATAGTTTAAAGTTTGTTAAAGATGTTGCGGTGTTAAAACTATCAAAATTATGAAAAATTAATTGTCACGATCTTGTTTTCTATAAAGCACTACCTTGGTTTTGTACCCTTTCTTACTAAAGCAGGAGGCAGGTAATAGAGGAGAAGAGAGAAAGAAAAAAGGTACAGGTAGTCCTCAAGTTATGACCATTCATTCAGTGACCAAAGTTGTTATGGTGCTGAAAAAGGGATTTATGACTGGTCCTTGAACTTCTGGCCATTGCAAAATTTCAATAGTCCCATCAACAAAATGTGGGCACTTAACAACCAGCTCGCACTTATGACTGGTTGCATTGTCCCAGAGTTAAGTGACCACCATTTGCAACCTTCTCAGCCAGTTTCCCACAAGCAAAATCAATGGGGAAGCTGTCAGAGATGGTCACAAGTCTCTTTGCCCAATCGTCTTTGTTCGGTTGCACACATCATGTCCTTATTCCTCCCCTTTGCCCCCTCTTTTCCTGGCCTCTCTTTGCTTGCATGCACCCTGAACCTTCTTTCCTAGCCTCCCTATGCTTGCTTGCTGCACTCCATGCCCTCTTTCTCTAGCCTCTTGTGCTCATACACACCTCATGCCTTTCCCTGGCATCCCTGCACTTGCATGCACTCCATATTCACTCTCCCCATACTCATAACTTCCCTGTGCTCCCATGAATTTCATTCCTTCTTTTTCTGACCTCCCTGCATTTGCACGCATGCAGTCCATGTCTTCTTTCCCCAGCCTTCCTGTGCTCACATGACACACACCCCCAGTGCCCTCTCTCCCTGGTGTTTCTGGTTTTACACCATAGCACCATCCTCCCATCAATACACACACAGCCTACACTGGGCCTCCTAGAATCGTCCCCACCCCCCCACACACACACTGCACCCCACTCTCCTTCCTGCTTAATGACCTATGACCCGCACATCTGTAAATCAAATGCCTCGATTGCCATCACTAAGCATTGCAGTCCTGTGAAATTGTTCTTCATGACTACATCACTTACCAAGCCCAGTTCCAATTGCAGTTGTAATTTGAGGACTAGCTGTATATAAGGTCCATTGCTGCACAGAAAAAATGGATCATGTTGTTTTTATTTTCTAAAATTGATAGTCTGCTCTTCTCTAATTTCTGACTGGCTAACTACAAATAATACAGGGATGTAACATTAGCAATGTATAGATGTTAATTGCAAAAAGCAAAGCTTGCAGGAATTTAGGGTTTTCTATAACACTTGTATACCTCGTAACATAATTGTAAGAAAACAGTCAGTATATATATTTAGTATGCTTATTTTGAAAGCAATATATTTGCAGTGCATATATGTACATTAGGTCTAGAAAGACCAGAAAGAATGGGAATTGCTGGTGTTTCTGAACAAAGTATAAAATGTTAATAGTTGAACAGGACTATAAAATGATAGTGCTTAGTTTTTGTATTAAATTTGTCTTTTTTACTTCTTCTGAATTGCTTCTGTAATACATTGTCTTCTTGGTTGCAGCATTCAACAGAAGGAGTCAGGTTGACGGCGCTGAATGACAGCAGCCTAGACTTATCTATGGATAGTGATAACAGCACTTCTGTGCCTTCTCCTACCAGTGCTATGAAGACAAGTCCTTTGAACAGTTCTGGAAGCTCTCAGGGGTATTTGTCTCCAATACTTACCTTAATGTTCAGAGCATTATTGGTATCTATTATTCATACTATAATATTTACACAGAGAATCTTTTAACTTTATATAATATATAGTTTGTTTCAGATTTTAAACAATATAAATGTACAAGTAATCTTATTTCTTCCTTCAAACTTGGATCTTTACAAAAATTGTATTGTGTTGTATTGTACTGTACCCTACCATGCTACTATACATATCCTGATAAATGATATTATTTAATAGATGGGCAGAAATCTATATCATACACTATGCCATGAAGGGCTTTAAAGGTAATTTCCTGCACTTCGAATTGCATTCAGAAGTTCACTGGTAACCAGTGCAGCTTATGAAGCTGTAGTGACACATTGGCCTACCAAATCAAGCATAATACTGTTAATTCAGACATGCAAACTAGTAATCCACTTAACTGCGGTTATCAGTCATGTGTTCTACTTCACTGGTTCCATCTTAGTCTTTCTGAGAGAAAGTAAACCTCAAAAGCTTTAGGTGGAGGAGAGGTGAAAGATGCCTTGGTAGTAATGCCTTCCTGTAATTCATGCTCTCTTTTTAAAAATATTTTAGCAGAAGCAGTCCTGCTCCAGCTGTGACAGCAGCATCTGTGACCAACATACAAGCTTCTGAAGTCACTGTGCCACAAATAAATTCCAGTGAAAGCTCAGGGGGTAAGAAACCCACACGAATCTTCAAATTTGTTCCTAGATTATTGAAACCCATTTGTCAGGTTTAGATTTTCAATAGCAACTTATTTACAGTGTAGAATTAACCTATCATTTGCAACTTTAAATCATTGAAATAACTGATTAACAGCAAAATAGAAATGACAAAGCTATCTTTAGTTAATTTATTTGCTTGTTGCTTGATGTTACTGACTTTAGCTATGCACAGGCTTTGAATGAAAGTATATAAGCCAAAACTTGAAATAGGGATGAAGGAGTACAAACCAGTCTTTCTTTGCATGATTAATTCTAAGTAGAACTTGCATATAAGAGAACACTAGAGATGGGATTTAAATGTATGGCCATATCCCTTTCTCACTTGTACTCAATTCACATACAGTATGCTCATTGAGGAGCATGTTGATGTTTCTCCAACTCAGTTTAATTTATTCAGAATATGCTTTGCAAATACCTCCCTTTTTTCAGCCTTAATATAGGCTTTGTATCCTCTACATTTCTATACAGAAAGCACAATGTGTGGACTATAATGCAGACCTGCCTTAACATATAGTTATTATTTTGTCATTTTTTTAGTCTTGTTCAGCATCGTAGTGCTGATACGTGTGTTCCAAATTTTTTAATCTAGAACAAAAACCAAAGTTACTCTTGGGTAATGTCATAGATTTGGTGCTTGCAGTTCCCCTACCATGTTAATTAATTCTGTAGACAGGATATGCAGTTTTTGATAGTAAACAGAATAAATTATGTCAAATAAGAAGAAATCATATATTTTGCTTAATTTACTATAATTAAATGAGTCATAAAATGTAACCTCCCTTGGTGAAGAATATGGTTTGCTTGAAGAAAAGAATTCAAATTTGTTTTTTGCTCTTGAAGTTATAAACTAAAAATTGGATGACATTGTAAACATTAAATTATATTTTGGTAGGTACTTCAAGTGAAAGCATTCCTCAAACTGCCACACAGCCAGCCATCTCTCCACCACCAAAGCCTACCATCCCTAGAGTAGTTTCTTCAACCCGTGTTGTCAACCAACCACAGAGACCTTCTGGAAACACTGCAACTAAAGTCACTAGCCCTGTAGCAGGTGTGAAGAGGACATCATCTCCCCATAAAGAAGAATCTCCTAAAAAAATAAAGACTGATGAGGTATTTCTATTTCCTTGTTGGCGCAGGAGAACATTTTTTTTCTTTTTGGTTCTCTCGGGTTTTAATCACTAAAAAATTGCCCATTCCTGAGGGGGAGAGAGTGATGATAAAAGTTAAAGAAATATTAAATGGAACACTAATACCTTATTGCATGTTTACATTATAAAGAATTTAAAACAGTTAATCACACGTAACATACTTTCAGAAAGCATTTAAATGTAGATTAGAAATTTTTAAAAAACTATTAATAATTAGTCATAATCTCTATTTCCATAATGAGAGATAGTATATAGTTTGGTATTATAATACACACACGCGCGCACACACACATATATGTGTGTATATATGCCTATCTGACGAGAGCAAAATAAGCTCAAAATAGATCTATAATAGTCTCCCTTTATTTTCATTTATCAGCAAAAAATCCTGCACATATAGATTAGTGTGTCGGCTATATAAAAAACAGCCTGGATGGTCCCAGTGAGGGGCCGAGGGGCAAAAAGGAAGCTGATGCTTTCTCTCCCATATTTGGGTACACCAGGATAACACGACAGAAAATATACACACACAGTATACACACACACACACACACACACATATATACAGTGGGGCAAAAAAGTATTTAGTCAGCCACCAATTGTGCAAGTTCTCCCACTTAAAAGATGAGCGAGACCTGTAATTGACATCATAGGTAGACCTCAACTATGAGAGACAAAATGAGAAAACAAATGCAGACAATCACATTGTGTGATTTGGAAAGAATTTATTTGCAAATTATGGTGGAAAATAAGTATTTGGTCTCCTACAAACAAGCAAGATGTCTGGCTCTCACAGACCTGTAACTTCTTCTTTAAGAGGCTCCTCTGTCCTCCACTCATTACCTGTATTAATGGCAGCTGTTTGAACTTGTTATCGGTATAAAAGACACCTGTCCACAACCTCAAACAGTCACAGTCACACTCCAAACTCCACTATGGTGAAAACCAAAGAGCTGTCGAAGGACACCAGAAACAAAATTGTAGACCTGCACCAGGATGGGAAGACTGAATCTGCAATAGGCAAGCAGCTTGGTGTGAAGAAATCAACTATGGGAGCTATAATTAGAAAATGGAAGACATACAAGACCACTTATAATCTCCCTCGATCTGGGGCTCCATGCAAGATCTTACCCCGAGGGGTCAAAATGATCACAAGAACGGTGAGCAAAAATCCCAGAACCACACGGAGGGACCTAGTGGAGTCAGAACTCAATATAGCTATTCCTGAAATAAATTTTATACAGTTGATTATGCAATTATGTGAGCAGGCAAACCATGATATCTGCAGTTGAATGCTGGTATGATTTCACAATGATGAACACTCATTATGGCTACTTTTTTTTCTTCATATTTGTTATGCTCAAGTTTTATGGATCCCTGGGTTCTTAACAGATATAACTTAGTTGCAATTAAATTCTGGATAGATGCTTTATTTTTGTTTCTTGGGGCAGGTATTCCATTTCCTTGTGATTATTCTGCTTTATTACAGGAAGAAATAAATGAAGATGTTAGTTGCATTGATATGAGTGATCATGATAAGATGGAAACTAAGGTACTTTTCTTATACTGTGTAGTAGCTATAGTGTATTGAATACCTACAATTTTTAAAACAAAGGTATCATCATTTCACTCCAGCTGTTATATATGTTTTGAGAATCTACTCTTTGACTGAAGACATTCTAATACACATAAGCCCAATAGACCAATTTAATTGTCCATCTTGTTTGAAGATTCACCTTCACCAACTCTAATCACATACTTTTGGGAATCAACAATGAGGTCATAAAACTATTTCCTCCACTTCCTGCCCTTCAAACTGTATTGACAGATATAGTACCTCTCAGTAAGAGAGATTTGATAAAGTTAAGAAAATCAGCCTCCAAAGTTTGAATCAAACTAATCCTCCCTGACCACTAGTTATAGGAGTTCATGTTGCTTGGAAATAGACTTCAACAACATCAGGAAATCTACAATTTCCATTTGTTTTTCATTTCTGTATGCTCTAAATGATTAATGTTTGTTGATAGCTTAATGATTTAAAAAGAATAAGAGAAATAGTGATAATCAGGGATGTGCCAGATTCTTTGGCTCAGGGAATTTTCTGGTGTTTCCTGCAGTGTTTTATCACTGGAACACAGTTTTACATTCAATTATAAATAATACATCCTGACCATTTCTCAATAGCAAAAAATAAAAACATTAAAATGACATTAACAGCAGCTCAGAACAATTATAATGGTTTAACATTAAAATACATTTTGGTGTTGAAAGATCCAGGACAATAAAAGGCAGCTGAAAAGACTACAGCATAGTCTTTACACAAGTCTCTCCTGGTAGGCATCTGTTGGCTGTCACATGGCAGAGCACTGAAAAAAGAACCTACAAAAGGGAACTCAGTGGCTTGGACCCAATTCTTACTTTCTATAAAGGACTTTTTCTACTTTTGGATGGCCAGTAGTCCATCAGAGTAACCAAAAAAGACAAATTCAACACACCAAAAAATAGCAGAAGCTTGGTAATCACCTTAACCTCAATTATTTCACCCCTTCCTTTGCAATCAGAGTGTCCTTTGAAATATGCTTGGGACAGTTATAAATCCTCCAAGGAAAAGTGGGTTTGGTGAAATAACCCCCCATTCTCAGTGACTTCAACAGAATCGACCTAGAGGAGTGACAAAAATGGGGCAAAATGAAATCATTTTTCAGGGCTCTGAAGGTAGATGTTAGAAGGAAAATGATATAATTGTGTTTGAACTACCTCAGATTATTCCCCCCCCCCAATAAATTTAATAAACTTTGTAAATATTAAAATGTTAGGAATCCAAATCACTCATAATTGAATCACAGTGATCTACTAAGAAATGTTACCATATTTTTCCTCTTTTCAGGAACTTTTTGATACAGAATCAGATACGGCCTCTCAGCAGGAAACTCTTCAGACCACAGTATCTCTACAAGCTCCTCAGGTACTAGAATGAATCCATTTCTGTGTTTTGAAAAAATAAAAGCCTTTAACTTCAACTTGATTCCTGACAACTGCATCTTTGCATTTTCTTGGGAGCACAATAGAAGTGGTTGTGTTGTCTCTTAGATACTACTTTGCAGTCTAGCCAACCAAATTGAATTAAGAGCAACCCTACTTGGTTGCCAAGGTAGGCAACACACTGCCACCTCCTGAGGTATAAAGCTGTGGTCTGCATTCTGATATGTGGATTCACATGGATTTCTTTGCTTTCTATGCCCTCATAGTGAATTCTGTATAGTGGATTCTACAGCCTTTGACATAATTGAACATTAATTACATTTCTGGAAAACGGCAGATTGTAATGGGAGTTATTGAATAACCCAAACAACAGTTGGTGAAGAAGTAGAGGAATTTGTTGATCTGTGTAAATTTTCAAAAATCCATGTTAAGTTTATTAGCATCATTCTGAAATAAATTGTAAAATTGGGGGTGGGGGTGGGAGGATTAAGATTTGAAACAATTACAATAAATGGAAAGTTTCATGTTTAACCTTTTAATAATGTATAATCAAAATTTTATCTAATATTTCTTCCTTTTTTTCTCTACCCAGAAAATGCCCAGTACCGATCTTTCAGATATCCCTGCTCTCCCTGCAAATCCTATTCCAGTTATCAAAAATTCAATAAAACTAAGATTGAATCGGTAAAACCAACCTCAGGGGTCCATAAACAGTATCTGCCAATTTAACCTGTTGTCTTCTAATACTGGAAAGGAGAACAGAAGGTGCAAGACGAGAATGTGAACACAGAAGGATTTAGGTATATTTTGTGCACTTCCCTTGCTGGGCTATAATCACTTGATCTGGAAGTCCAGGTTCGTATTTGTGGAGCCAGGAGTACTATTAATGTGTTAGCAACAGTTACATTCAATTCTTTAAAGGATTACTGCCTAAAAAAAGGAATGGGAATACTATTTCTAGCCATATTTGATGTACTGATTGGGTTTGTGTTGATGCATTGTTTGGAAGAAGAAAAATTCAGCTAAAACTGGCAAAAGAATTCCTTAAATGCACTTTTATGTACTTTTTTATTGGAATATGACTAATTTTAGTGCTTCAGCTTGATAGATTTTATTTTTATTAAAAAAAATTCTTCAAAATCTTTGACCTTCAAATTAGAAAATGGCTTGATATATTGTATACTGAAGGTAAAAGTATGCACTGTATCTAGCTCAGTCACCATTAGGATGCAGCAAACCCTTATAAGAAAATGTCAAATCTCTAAGTTTGGTGAAATTCATTTAAAATATTTGATGGGACATAATTAAGAAATTGTCTATTTTTTATTTTGGGGGTTATTTTATGGTGCATACAAATCAGCTATCAAAAAGCAAATAATTGTTTCCTTCAGTTTAATCAAGCCTTCTCCTTATTACCTTCCCATTCCTATTACCATATTTTTTGGAGAGGAAAAAGAATTGTTTGCATTTAATTCATGTTTCGTTTGTATGCACAAAATTGGACTAATGTCAGTGAAATGCTGGTAGTTTTTCTTTTAAGCTCTGTAGCCCTTAGGTACAGATGCTACTTTCCCCCAGAAATGAAATACAGTAAATAAAGTGTGCCTGTGAAGCATAGTCCTGTTTTGATGGCTTTTTCATCATTAAGTATAAGAGTTTTGTATACTCCAGAGGAGTCCTGTCTGCATTACAAAGATTTCATATTTTAAGGCAGATCTTACCTACTCTAGGGTTTTAACAGTTTTATTTTTAGATAGCTCATCTGAAAATAGCTTTACATTCTGAATGTTTACTTTTTTTAAAATCACATTTCTAGCAGGCACTTAAATTATCTGAGAAAGCTCTCCTTAACCAGTTGTTTTTGCTTTGTTCTGTAGAGCTATAAAATTATTAGCAAGTTTGTTTAAAATGGAAATCTCTCATGACTAAACAGAAAGTGTGGAATGCCAGTGATTATCAGATGGAGATAACAAACTACACATAACCTTGATTTCAGCAAAATTAAGTGGGATGGTTAAACTGCCCTTCCCATTTTTTCTGATCAGCATGTTTAATAACTTCCTTCCCTGCATTGTGCTCAATCCTTCTACATGTGCATTTCCATATTAAAGAAAAATTAATTGCTCTTTCCCTTTTCCCTATAAGTTAATTTTCCAAAGTCAAGAGAATGTAGCTTACTCCCTACCTATTTCCTCAGCCACGCAGTAACCAAGATCTTTATTTTCTGCCATTTTGTCTATGAAGTCTAGTATAAAAAATTCTTACCCCTGCCCTCTTCTGCCTCCAGTGATCCCTTAAATTTTCCCACACCCTCCTTGCTCCTCCTCTTTCCCCTGCTGCCCAAACAAGAAGGGTATCAGTTGAAGTGTACAAGCTATCTGTGCATTTTGTGTAGCTATGGAGTTTAGATCGAACTTGCCAGGCACAAATTTAGTCTTGTTTACACATCGGGACATCTCCCCCCCCCTTCATTTTATTAAACGTTTCATGTATCTGCACCCAAGTTTTGCCAAGCTGGGAACTTGGAATCTTTCCTGTATAGTGACTTTTTAATTCTAGTTTTCATAACCTGGAGATCAGACTGTTGCTTTCGCATGATGTACGTAGGTGTCTCATGACTGGAGTTGCTTTGTTTTATAGTATCTGTACTCCTTGTATTTTTCAAGAGCTATTTTGTAAACAGATGATGTATTTCTCCATGGAAAACAATAAAAAAAACAGCACAATCCCACAGTTGCTTGGTTTCTTTTGAATGTATAAATAGTGGCATTCCACAATTATTAAATTAGTCTAAATAAGAAACCTAGATGTGAATACAACACTGCTGAAAATAAAAGATTTAAAACTGATTATATATATATATATATATATATATATATATATATATATATATATATATATATATATATATATGTATGTATGTATGTATGTAAGATTTAAAACTCTATCTATCTATCTATCTATCTATCTATCTATCTATCTATCTATCTATCTATCTATCTATCTATCTATCTATCTATCTATCTATCTATCTATCTATACACACACACACACAGAGAGAGAGAGAGAGAGAATCTGTATTAAAAAAAATCTGAAATATTACTGCCTGGCTTTTATTTTTCAAAGGACCAAAAAGTATATCCATTACTTAATGTTGCATATTATTGATCTAAGTATAGAACTATGGAATAATGAAAATTTAATTCACTTGGGGAAGAGTGGAATTTAAGCTTGAAACTGCTAATGATATTTCTATTTTTGTTATTGAACTGACCAGCGTATCATGAAAAAAGTGTAAGTTAGTAGTTCAGCCAGGAGATGGCACTGTTTCTTTCATTTCAGTGAGTAAAAGGTGCACAACAATAACAAAGACATACAAAAATCCATGTACCACTTAATATTGTGTTTCCACCAGCTTTGTGGTTAAAACAAATCCACTGAAAAGTCTCAATGTTATCTACTCACTTTTATTTCAAACTTGAAAAAGCAGTCTTGACTTAAATAGAAGATGATTTACATATCTATTTGGAATGTAGTTACAGTTTAAATTAAACATAACAGTTTATAGCAAGCTATTAAGAGTTGCATTAACTTCTAATCTTTAGTTAGAAAGTTCTATGTTTCAGATAAGATGCATTTTCAAAAAAATTTAGAATTTACCCAGCTGCCACTGTTTGTGTAGAGAAGTCACTGTGAAACTTAAGTAAGCAGAATAAAGGTCAAGGGGATCTTAATGCAAGTAGAAACTCCCGACTTTTCAAGAAACTTCTATCTGGTATTCTGAGTATATGAATGCATCTTTAAATGACTAATGAAATCAGTTTTTTAACTGAGAAAATATATTCATATATTCCTTGATATGTCCATGTATTTAATTTTGTTTTTTTATTATATTTCTACATATCCAGAAATTTGGAGATTTCTACATATCCTAGTTAAGAAAACTGAATCTTGAAATGTGGTATTCATTTTTATTGCTAATTTAATAATATGAAAAACAAAAAGCAAACAAATTAAAAGTACGTTGCACATGTACTAGAACAGAACTTTTATTAATAATTATTTTTGTTCACTTTAATCTTCAAAGCATTACTTCATTATTCAACAGAATTAGTGTATACAAATTTTGTTGATGGGAGCAGATGCAATGTGAATGGGTTAACGGAATATTTAAAATCTATAGGCATCAAACATCTGCCACTATTATCACCAAAAGAGTGCTAAGTTTGCTATCAAACTTCCGAGTCAGGGTGTTGTTATAAAAAAGATCACAATGAACCATTGTGGATATTCCATCTGTTTTGGTTCATACGTAGAACCTTAATGGCTTTCAAGTGATGTTTAGCATATCATATTGTTGATACTAAATTCCACAATGTTTGGCGATCATATTTAGTTGAGGGTTGAATCATGACAAGTAGTCTATATTCCCTTTTCAATCCATTTTCATATTCACAATATTTATAGTGCTAAAGGGAACTGATTTTAATTTGCTTTAAGAATATTAGGAATTCCCATCATTGTTTCAATAAAGATAAAGCAAAATAAACTAAAGCAAAGTGCAGAGAAGCTGAATTCAAATAAAATTATTTAATAACCAATTGAAAAACTGTGCATTAATTAGTCTATAGAGGCATAACATTAAATTGCCGCTTTTAAATAAGTATTTCTATCCAAAGAAGAGCTTTTTCCCCCCAGTAAAACTGGGTGGATAATTTTCTAACACAACAGCAGCGTCTAGGGGTTTTTTTGTTTTGTTTTTTACAATGATTGCTCCGTAGGACAAATAGTATATGACCTCAAATTCCACCTTCCTTTAAATTTAGAGAGATGTATTTTGTGTAATGAATAACAGTATTACTTTGTTCATGACAGGCACCAGATTGAACATCCCACAGAAAATAGTTAAACACACACATAAAAATCACATTTTATATGCACATTTATAATAAAAACTTTTTATATAATAGCAGTCATGTTTTTATATGTAGACATTATATGTATGCATATAAAAGTGGCAGTTTGGAATCATAATGGATACAAGTGAGTTACGGATACCTGAGTGTTACAAATGCTATAGTTGGTAGAAGTGTTTGAGATTTTTTAAAAACAAATATAAAACTCAGTCCTAGAAAGAGCGTGTATAATATACTGGAAAACTAGTGTACTTCAAGACACCTTTTATATTTATTTTATTTTATTTATTTCAAGACAATGTTGATTCTTTGTGATTGCCTGCACAGGTTCAAGTAATTCTCTTGACAAGATTTTCAGAAGCGATTAGCTGATGTTGTGGGATGAGAATATCTGGCCTAAGGTCACCCTGCTGGCTCTGTGCCTATGGCAGGACTAGAACATGGGGTTTCTAGTCTGGTGCCTTAACCGCTATAATCAAACAGATACTCTCAAGATATACTTTACACTTGTATGTCTATGGAGATTCTCAATGATCCAGTTAAAAAGCATCTTTGGAATTTCCACTTGTATATTTGATAGGAGGCTTAAAAACTTGAAACTATGAAAATTTAAACACTTGAAACCATAGCACATGTGAGAGTGGACTTGCGGGGATTATATATTTAGTTCTCAGATTTCTATATTTGGTAAATCCATGGGTTTTCGTTTGGAATTTCTGTATTGCCACTTTGTCTTATGTTGGATGGAAAAATTGTCTTAGAAAAGTTTGGCCCTTTCATTTTATGTATTGTGATCCAATGTTAAGTCCCAACCAGTGGGTGCCCCAGAGTAATATGCACTTCCTGGAATCTTCCGTTTCAGTTGTGTCTACATTCAGTCCACTGCTGGAATTGTTACAAAAAAAAACCCCTGAAGTAGTCAAAAAGAGACAGTTGGGAAAGTGTTCTCCACCAGCAACAGAGGGCATGTTTTGCTGTCACAGCCAAGAATACTGCCTCCAACAGAGAAGTGACTTTGCTTAGATATTATGTGAAAGTTATCAGTGATGTGGAGGCTTTCAGAGCTTTCATAATAGTAATATCTTTTGTTACTGCTGGTTATTTTTGTTTTATGCTGGTATTTGGGTTAGGATTAGCTTCCTTGATCCAAGGGAAAGGAAATATGAGTTTCATTATGAGCTTCGTGGCCTATTCATAATAAATTTATTAAATACTCAAAGATTCCCTGGCCTAAACATTTATGAACATTTTAAACTAAAATACATGTCTGCTTAACATTTAGGAAAATAAATGCTTAACATTTGAGAAAACAATGTTTTGTAATTTTGTTTTATGATGTTTTTTTTTTTAAATGTAGGATTTGGATTTGGATTAGCTTCCTTGTATATAAAAATCAAAATTTTGTTCTAAAAATGTCAGATCCATTATCTTTTCACTAAAATATTGCTGTTATGTATAATTCTTCAATTCTTTTAATGAGGAAATAGATTATTTTAATTGACTTAAGTTGGATGAAATACATTTCTAGGATGAGGAATTGAAATATTTTTTTAAAAAAAATTCCTCTTTAAGTACAAAAACAATTGTAAAAAATTGGGAACTGCTTAAATCATGATTAGCAATAATCTGTTTTTAATATTTCTAAATGCCCTAGACCAAATATTCTTTTTTCTCGTGGATAGAAATATTGCTCTTAATAAGAAAAGGGATTATTTTATCAAAAGAATGTTTTGTATTTTAAGAAGCAATTAATCTCACCAAGTATTTTTTTTAAAGAAAGCATTTCAAAAGAACAAAATACATAAATATACATGTTTTAAAAAAGCAAAAATAACAGCCATGTCAAAATAACCTTTAAAAGAACAAACGCCAAAAAGGCCTGAAAATCAATAAATTCAGTTTGTGCGTTATACATTCCAAATTTTGAATATCAACACTGAAAGCTGCTCATCCCAATTCCTAATTTGACAAGAAAGGAGAGGCACTCCCAACACAAAGGATTTCCCAAAGATTGAGATAGCTTGACAGAGTCGAGAGGAAGCAGTTGGTTGTGAGATTCAGATTCATGCTCTTGTTTGGTCATGAAGTTCTTTGGGTGAGCTTTGGTTAGTCTTGCATCCCATCAGTGGAGGTGGAACAAGTGATGAAAGCAACATTGTTCCTATGAGGTACAGGCTAGAACCCTTTTGTGTGTTCATTGTGACCTTGCACATACAAATGGAGTGGAGCTTTCATTACAGCCGTAGGATGCTGCCTCCCATCATTTTGACGAAAATCCTGGATCCTGACAATGCTCCTAAACTCAAAGATACAGAAAGCTGCATAGTCGCATGCTTGGGGTAAGGTAGAGGGGGGGATGTCTTAGTATGGAGGAGTCATAACATTGGGCTTTGGTCCAGCTGCTGCTACCCTACATTCCTCCCCAGTCTGTTCTGTTTATCAGGAAGTTGTATTGCTAAATGTCAGACAAATGGACAAGCTTGATCCCTTTACACAATTTTCTTTCCATTATTTTGTTGGGTTGGAAGAAATTAAATGATAAGTATAATGATCATTTAATTCCTTAGGGAATATATATATCCTGTCTTTGGAGACTTAAGGCAGCTTACGTACGGATGTCCCTTAATTTTACCGTGCCAGTTACAATAATGGGAAAGGTTTGGAGACACTTAAGATTTTTAAAACCTGAATTCCTTTATATTTAAATTTTAATTTCCTTTTTTGCGGCAGTATTAGAAATATCTGACATATAACACATTCAGCTTTTTGCTAAAGGTTATATGTAAAAAAACCCGAAAAAGAAGCAGTTTATTGCTTTAAACTGAAAGGTTTTGCTTGTAATTTGTGTTAGATGTTTGTCCACAGAGGATACAAGCTATGTAAAGCATATTTTATTTACAGCACAATGCTTAAGGCCTGATAGTTGATTTCTCTCCCGCCCCCCTCATCTGTTTGGTGGCTCTGTTTTCAAATCATAGAAATATAGGCAACTGGATACAGCTGGATATGTTTGAGTCCTTATTTAAAGAACTTTGGATATTTTTAATTGATGAATTAGAAACTGAAATAGAGGTGGCCCTGATACTAGAAGCTATTTGGTCCAATTAAACTTTTTGGCACTTAGCCAAAATGTCCATCCACTGCCTCCCCAAAACACCTTCATTGTCTTTGTCATATTTTGAACTTTATATAAGCACTTTCAATCATCTGATCTCAAAGCTTTTGGCAAACATTAATTAAGCTTCATAACAGACCTAGAAGCTAAACAAATATTGGGCCACAGGAGTTAGATTCATATTAGATGGATAAAGGAAGACAGAAAGGTTGCAATTTAAGCAAGGTCACCCGGGGAGTCAGCAGCAGGGCTGAAAGGTGCATAGTGATGGACATGGAATCTCTAATTCTCTTGACTCCTTTCCTCCCTCACTGTCCCTGGTTTCTTGATGGTGGGTATGAATGATTAGGATGAAGTCATGTGCAAAAATTTGAGTAAGAGGCAAATGGAGTAAAATATAACACAAAAAAGTCACGATGATAATATCACCAATAGTTTGCAGATGGGGTTAAATGGGAGAGTATGAAATTTGAGACCCTATTTTAGTTATAAGCTTATTTGCAGATATATAGTGGAACTCGGGAGTTGTGTCCACTAGGTATCAGAAAAGCTGGATTTTGTGGGAGATGGCATCACAGAAGTATTTTGGGAAGCAATGCCAGGGATTGAAGTGTCCTTTCAATATATTTATTTGGCAAGTTTTTGGCATGCATAATTAAACTTAAAGGTTAATGGAAATCAACTGTCTTGTCAGAAGGCAGAGGTATTATTAAATAACATTTTTATTGTTAAAACCTCCAAGCCCTTTGCTTTTTCTCTTTTCCACACAATTAATCAAACTAAAACCAAATTGTATTAAAAATATGGTCTGCAACCAAATGTTTCAATATCAAGCTGTCCAGCCTTCTATTCTATCATGCAGCCATGGACTCCTCCATAATACTCCATGTCCTTATTTCTTTCTTCCTTATTGTCAATTTGATAGCTCCTGAATATTATTAGTACTTTACAGTACTAAGGGTGTAGTCCAGAGGTCTTCAAACTTGGCAACTTTAAGACTTGTGGACTTCAACTCCCAGCATAGCTGGCTGGAGAATTCAGGGAGTTGAAGTCCACAAGTCTTAAAATTGCCAAGTTTGAGGACCCCTGCTGTAGTCCCTTGTGGATCTTCTTTCCATTCTTTCTTTTGAACTGCACATATATTTTTTTCAGAAGCATGTTTTACCTAGTTGTATGCTTAATTTTTTTTAAAGTACCAAAGTCCATGATTACTACTTCTAATAGTTCTGGTGAACAGATGTCCCTAGACACCCAGTTATAGGTATATTATGTTTAAGATAAAAACAGATTTGATTTCATCTCAGCTCATCTGGTGATGACTACATGGGCACAGTTCTGCAATTTGCTTGACAGCAGTACCAGATTAGATTGCCACCAGCATTTTTTGAGAAGGTTTCTGTATTCTCAGTCTAGGCTGCAGCCCAGGAATTCTCTGATGATCTCCTACCCAAGTATTAACATTTGCTTTTGAGCTCTGACATAATTAATCAGGTGCTGAGACATATTAGGCTTAGTCCTTTTTCAGGGAGTGAATGAGCAGTAAACATCTTTCTTAAACAAATATATTGTTATATAGGGGTTTAAGCTTCTCAAGGAGTGAAATTCACTCAAGAAGATGTTGATGTTCTATAACAGTGTCTAATATCTCAAAGAGCTGTATGGGTGTAAACCAGTCCTTCTCAAATAGTGGGGCGCCCCCCCGAGGGAGTGCAGAGTGATGCCAGGGGGGGACCCCGGGGAACATGCATGGTCCCTCTCGATCGATTCCCCCGGACGGGGAGTGTTTCCCCAGTTGCACGCTGCTCCGAGCCCAGAAGAGAAGGCGACCGGGCGGGGCTGCTGCGTGGGTTCTTGTTCTCGGCGGGTGCCGCGGTAGCTATGAACGGTGTGGCGAACCTGCTGCTGGACAAGGAGGAGCATCCTCTGCAGCTGGGCAAAAGCTTCAAACGGTACCCTAAAGCCTCCTTCCATACCATTCGCTGTGAGTGCCCAGCAGAGGCGGCGCTTATGGACCAAGCCGGCAACCCCAAAACATCAGCTTGATTAAGCTGGCCTGGCCCCGTGTCAAAAGAGGGCCCTAACCACGGTAGCCTATGCCTGCCTAACCAAAAACAGGCTCCACTGAGTTCAGTGTGACTTACTCCCAGGTAAGTGGGTAGAGCAGCCTTCCCCAGCCAATAGTTTGCTTGCAGCTTATAATAAGTAAAATAATAAATATTAACACTAAAATTCCATTGGGGCCCAGATCGGAGAGTTGGGGGCGCGCGAAATGTTTACTTCTTCCTGGGGGGGGTGTAACAGAAAATAATTGAGAAGCACTGGTGTAAACTAAGTTTAATGAAGGCAAAGAAGATGCTGCCATTCAATGAAAAGTCATCAGGGATAAAGAACGCAACCCGTAATAGATTTCTTTAATTTAACCATATCTGTAGGATCACAATTTACCCTCTACCATAGGTTTTTATTACAAAATGTTAGCATGTATTATGTGTGAACACAGACAAATAATTATTACTTTGAGACCTGCTGCTCTTTCCTTGTTATATATTTATAGTATTTAATCCCTTTGTTTATTTTATATGTTTTACAATTAAGCCAACAAGACTTTCAGTTGTATATAACAATCTGTTTCATAGTCAGTTCTGAACTGCATGTTATGGGTGTCCTTGCATATAATATTGTGAAGTTTATGTTTCCAAAATGCAAAAAATAATTGTGTGAAAAAGCCCACATATCTGTAGGAATTCTCAGAAAAGCAGGTCAGTGGCAATTTCGTATTGACTGCAAACACTATGGCAAACCTGGGTTTATTGTTTTGTAATGTGTGAAATGGCCCTAACTTGCTAATTAAAATGTTCTCTCCAGTTTCTATTCAAAATCATAAGGGAATAACAAAGCACTTGATGCAGGCTGTTCTTTGACAGTGCTGTTTTCCCACTTGCCTCTAATTACACTGTTAACTAAATACAGAAATTTGAAGGGGAGGGGAAGGAAAGATTTTGATTAATGATAATGACATCATCAAGGCAACTTGCTTTTTTTTATTTTAAATGAAACCTGGAAGACTTCTAGAGTTCAGCAGTGATCTTGGGCGGTCATCTAATTTTATTGTACCTGGGCTTGAAATCATATAGAAAAAGTTAAAAGGAATAAAAAATTAAGCTGTGAAGTTAATTGACTGTACTGATCTAATTGGACAGAACTACTATTGAATTCCTGATAGAGAACTTTCACATTTCCTTCTGCTGAAGATGGTAGCGATTCAATCTGGGTGTAAAACATGCATTCTGTATGGTTCTATATGCAAAGCATATGTTCTTCCACTGAGCCATCTGATGATGTATTTATGGGTTATTCAGTTCCTTAGAGAAACAAGACATCTAGCAGCAATCCTGTAAGTCCTGAAAGCGCACTAATGAAATCAAATCTCAAAGTAGTTGATGCAACAACAAAAAACTATATAATTCCTGATAATTAAGGAGAGCAAGTGAGATTTAACCAAAAAGTAATCTAGTTTTCCTCTGATTTGGTAGTAGAGCAATGTCAAGAGCTATGATGTTGATGAATAGCAATAGCACTTAGATTTATATATCGCTTCATAGTGCTTTCCAGCCCTCTCTAAGCAGTTTACAGAGTCAGCATATTGCCCCCAACAATCTGGGTCCTCATTTTACCCACCTCGGAAGGATGGAAGGCTGAGTCAACCTTGAGCCGGTGAGATTTGAACTGCCAAACTGCCGGCAGCTGGCAGTCAGCAGACGTAACCTGCAGTACTGCACTCTAACCACTGCGCCACCTTGGCTCTATAATGAAGCTTTTTTCTTTAGAATTCATTCATTTTTCTGTGCCTTCCCCAAACCAAGGGATGCACTGGCTCTATTGGGAGTCACCAAGGGAAAACACAACTTTTGTATGAGGTGAATTGGCTTATAGGTGGGGCTTTGCAATGATCATGCAAGAGTGTATGGAAGCTCCTCATTTGTTCATAAATATTTTCAAAAACAAGGTGTTTTTTTTTAACTGGCTAACTGCCTGGCCATCTTTTCCTCTCCTCTGAATTTTAAACTGGGAAATCACATGCAGAGTTCTTTAGCTGTGTAATTGTTTTACATGTTGCCTCTCTAGCAATTATCACATGAAATGCAGGGATGTCATAGAGAATAGTGGTTTGGAAAAGAATCAGATGAGCTGGTAAAGTCCATGGAAGTTGATCTCAAACATTTTCCAGGAAACTAAAACTTCATCAAATAACAGATTTGTTTCTGGCAGAGTAATGACTTCTTTGTATAGTGATACAACAGCACATCCCTTCCAGTTGATATCACTCTTCACTTTCCAAATGAATGTGAATTGTAGCTTCTGATTAGCCCAGCAACCGTGTGAATGTCAATCTAAGTTTTGCAAAGACTGGTTAATATTCTGTATGTGAGGAGTATTTTGTATTATGCAGATGAGACTCCTGTTCATCTAGCTGATCAGGACACTGTGTGAGTGTGTGAGTGCATCTAAGCTTCCCTGTAATTACACTGTGCACAATCAACTTTGACATCCTTCTCTCTTCAATGCGCTGCATCTCATTATTGCAGCCTTCCCATGGAATGTGTGAAACTTTTTGACCAGGCCATAGCAATTGAAGTAAACACTCTTTGGTCTTGAGTTGGCATGAAGCCAGGAAAGCTATGTGGTCAGAGCTGGAAAATGGCCACAAACGGCTGCTCAGTGTTTGGCACGATCAAGCCTTCAAAAGAAAGCAGGTGCCCTCCTGGCATTTTATAAAGAGAGTCATTTCTGAATGCAAGAGACTTGTATTTTGCATATTAGCATGAGTGCCAATATAAACCCAGCTGTGTGCAACATAAAGTGAAATATATATTTCAAAAACTAGGACACAGCTTTTCTATGGAATAATCGCAAAACATTTGCATATGGATAAGCAATTTCTCTTTTAAATGTTGGCTTTTCTTTGTTTGGAGGAATTTCCCTCCCTCCTCATGTTTTCCATCATAAACATGGTAAATGTTTTAATGTTTATCCAAGGTGACAATAGAATTGCCTGGACATATCTGAGCATAATGTAGGCAGGTGCGCTGCAAGTTGAAGCACTAAATGCTGAAAGCTGCATCTCTGCAAGGCTGCTGTTTGTACTATCCCACACCCATCCCACCCGAGGCTTGATCATACAGTCTGAAGAAAGGCTTTGTCTTGAATGGAGTGCAATTAATTTTAGGATTCACTTCCATTATGCTTCCACTGGGACACTGAAAAGTGAAAGGGGCAGAATTATTTATTTACCAAAATTGTATGCCACCCATCTCATCAAGGCTACTCCAGGTGTCTTACAGAAATAATATAAATAGGATCCCCTTATCTGCCAGAGGGAAAAAAAAGGTGTGGTGGTAATAATAATAACAGAGTTGGAAGCAACCTTGGAGTCTTCTAGTTCAACCCCCTGCTTAGGCAGGAAACCGTACACTACTTCAGACAAATGGTTGTCCAACATCTTCTTAAAAACGTCCAGTGTTGGACCATTCACAACTTTTGGAGGCAAGCTGTTCCACTGATTAATTGTTCTAACTGTCAGGAAATTTCTCCTTAGTTCTAAGTTGCTCCTCTCCTTGTTTAGTTTCCACCCATTGCTTCTTGTTCTACCCTCGGGTGCTTTGGAGAATAGTTTGACTCCCTCTTCTTTGTGGCAGGTCCTGAGATATTGGAACACTGCTATTATGTCTCCCCTAGTCCTTCTTTTCATTAAACTAGACATACCCAGTTCCTGCAACTGTTCTTCATGTGTTTTAGCCTCCAAACCCCTAATCATCTTTGTTGCTCTTCTCTGCACTCTTTCCAGAGTCTCAACATCCTTTCTACATCGTGGCGACCAAAACTGAATGCAGTTGTCCTTGTAGGACTCCTATGTGGACCACCCAGATCACTGAATACCACTGCTCTGTTCTCCTTAAAAGGAGAATAATGGGATAGACTTATATATACTTGCTGTGCCTACATGTACTTGACACAACTGGTATTACCGTGGCTTTTATTGTAGCATGCATTGCACGTTCATTACAACCATAAGTTAACATCACTGGATATTCCAGTGGTGTTGGTGCAGTGGTTAAATGCAGCACTGCAGGCTACTGCTAGTTCAGCAGTTCAGCTGTTCAAATCTCACCGGCTCAAGGTTGACTCATCCTTCCATCCTTCCGAGGTGGGTAAAATGAGGACCCAGATTGTTGGGGGCAATATGCTGAACTCTGTAAACCGCTTAGAGAGGGCTGTAAAGCACTATGAAGCGGTATATAAGTCTAAGTGCTATTGCTATTGCTATTGCTATATTCTTCAAGCTACTTTTCTTTTAAAGGAAGGGATACTCCTATCACACTCTGTTGTTGCTCTTGTTACTGGTGCCTTCCTGTTCTCCAGCTTCTTCCCTCTGACCAATACAAGCAACAATGAACATGAAAATAACAAAAGCATTTGCCATCACCATCTTACTTGTCTAGCCTCTCTGGGCCACAGCAGAAGTAGAAGATATGACTGGTAAGAGACTATATAAGTGGGAAAGATCAACAGTGATTAAGGAGCAGTATTGCAGGCAAACTTTGCCCACAGTCCAGAGTTTGATCCGGATGGGGCTCAAGGTTGACTCAGCCTTCTATCCTTCTAAAGTTGGTAAAATGAGGAAAGTTGGAGGCAATATGCAGATAATGCTTGCATTGTAAACCACCCAGAATGTGTTGTAAAGCACTATGGGGTGGTATATAAGACTAAATGCTATTGCAATTGCTATATGGTCTACTCTACCCTAAACATGGGAAATATAAGGGCTGGAGTCGGGGAGCTGAGAAGCAGTGGTTCTCTAGCCAGACCAACTTCTTGTGTAGACATTGAACAAGTTAGACCCAGTCCTGATAAGAGAGGGTACCTCTTTTCACTGACTCAAAAATGTGGGAGACAAAATTCTAAGATGTAAACTCCAGAACAGACACACCGGCCTGATTTCTACATTCTGCAGGAGGCAGCTCTTCTCTATAGGTATGGCTTTATTTTGTCTGCAGATAAGCAATTTATCTAGCAGTATTATCTCTATCAGCTTCTGCTGTAATCAAGTCTCTATTTGCAGGATTAAGTATATGGCAAAATGTAGTGCTGAGCTTGGTGGGAAGTCCGGTAGGACTGACATTATCAGGTCCTGTATATCCAGGCCAGTCGTCTTGTCTCTGGCATCATTGCTATGTGTTTTGACTATAAACCTCAGAAATAATTAATGGAAGAGCAGCACAGAAGTGCCTTTTACTACAGGGGAAAACTGGCCAGGTGATCTTTTGTCTGGTGCCAAATTTTGAGGGACAACCTGAAGGCCCTTTCATTCCTTTCTAATGGGATTTTTTTTCCTTTGCATTATACTGGTTTTGAACTGAACTCTCATTCTCAAAGAGAAAATTAACTCCAGAGATCTATGTGGTGGTGTTACTACTAATCTGAATAAAGTAGGGTACACGAGGATCTTCCCTTGTACAAGAAGCAGAAAAGTAATTCAGCTTGTACCAATTGTTATAGCAGTTCCTAAACCTTTATTAAGAAATACCCTAATGAAATATTCATTCTGAACACATCTCCCTTTATCCACATTAGCTCCATCTACCAATAAGTGCGGTAAATTCACAGAGGGGACACAGGATCTTGTAATGGGCTGATACCTCTTGCTTTTCTACATGGGAATGAAAATCTTTCTTCATTAGTGAAAGTGCCAAATGCTCTCTCGGTGAGCCTAAACAATCCTAGCTTGCCTTAACTTCTGTTTTGATAATTTTGATTTGTTGGCATTGTTGTTTTGTATTGGGGAGGGGGCATAATAATTTTTTTTTGCATTAACAGGTGCTAGCTTTAACAATATTCATTGCCTTTTCAGTTCTGGTAGATTTAATAGCAGAGTAACTAAATGGAGTTTATATAGCTTATCCTGTATATATTTAGAGATAAGAAGTTCATTTAGGGATTAGGGAACGCTTCTTGTATATGCACCATTAAGCACAGCACATCTGCTACTGAGCTGGCAATCAGCAGAATATTGAGAAAAGTTATAAAGGATTTTTTTTTGCACATTTGAACATAGTCACTCTCACACACAGTCGTAGTAAGGATATTTACATATTGGAGGAATCAGATCAGAGATTTGCAGCTCAATACATGAGAAGACCAGCAAATTATAAAGTTTTCAAGGAGTGATTGGTGGAGGAAGGGGAGGAGGAATACTAAATCTGAACTTTGCAATTATCTCTCCCATTCTCTGTATCTGGAAGTAGACCTGTGAAATTCAAGAACACAAAATCAGAGATAAAGCCCAGTGCTTCCCTTATAATGTTATGAGTAGCTGGTTCATCTATTTTACAAGCAGCATGGTCAGTGGTGGGTTCCTACCGGTGCGGTCCAGTGCACCGTCATGGTAGAAACCCACTGATTGTGCAATTTTCGCGCGACGGCTCCGGTGCTGTCTTCAACAGTCCATCGCGTGACGGCATCTTTTTCCCCAAATTTTTGGCATTTTTTTGCTTCCTGCGCAAAATCCCGTGAGGGGACGCTCGTGCGCACGAGATTTTGGTGATTTTTTGCTTCTGCGCATGCACGGAACAAAAAAATCGCCAAAATCGCGCGTGCGCATCCCCTTGCAAGATTTCGGTGATTTTTGCTTCCTGCGCATGCACGGAAGCAAAATTGTGCGAGGGGACGTGCGTGCATAGCGAGCGTGTGCACATGCAAAACATGATGATGCGCGTGCAGCACACCGGTAGCCAGGTAAGAGGAACTCGCCCCTGAGCATGGTAAAGCAGAATAACAACAGTGAAATGGCAAAGCAAGTAATAGATTATGGGAGCCCCCTGTTTTCCCAGTTAGTTCATATTCAGATGATGTGAAAGGCTCCGAGTAATTCATAGTACATCTAGTCCTCAATTTATAAACCATTCATTTAGGGACTGTTCAAAGTTACAGTGGCATAGAAAAAAGTGACATCCAACCTATCCTCACACTTATTACAGGCACAACATGCAACTGACATGTATTTAGGACAGTTGCAGTATCCCTGGGTCATGTGGTCACTATATGCATCATTCCCAGCCAGCTTCCGACAAAGTCAATAGGGGAGCCGGATTATCTTCTCAACTCACATAACAACTGCTTTAGCAATGGAAATTCTGGTCCCAATTCTGGACGACCTGTAATGCAGAGAGAGAGAGAGAGAGAGAGAGAGAGAGAGAGAGAGATCAACAAAACTTTTGGGCCTGCACTCCTGAGGAACAATTCTCACTGGTGTATAAAACCCATGTAGAACAATTTTTAAAGACAAAGGCTGCCAAGGAACCAGAAACTAGCTGTAGCTTATTCTTATGATATTAACAATATAGTATCTTTGGAACATATTACTTTGCACTAGAGCTGAGCTCCAACTCCGCAACAACCAAAAATTTCATGCATGGATTGGGGTCCTCGCTCATGGAAAAATGAATGATCTGTGATGTTCCATCTCTGATATATTCGAGAACTCTGCCAGGTGCGAAAAAGAAATTTTATTGTTTAAAGAAACACTATTTTGCTTTTAAACTTTTTTTTTTTACATTTAGCACCAAATACTTTGGTGGGGAGGGAAGGTAGACAGCAGAGGTGGGTTCGGACCGGTTCTATAGAACTGGTAGTAACTTGGCGGCCTTGGTTGCTAGAACCGGCAGTGACCCAGGCCTGCCATGCCCATGAGCTGGTTCTCTCGGCCATCTTGTTTTTTGCTTCTGCGCATGCGCATTAGCTTTGTTTTAGCACTATGCATATGCGCGGCATGTCCCTGAGCAAACAGGCAGTGAAGAAAACTGGAACCCACCCCTGGTAGACAGTCTGATTCAATGAGCAATAGATCTACTCTGACAACAGAGTGATTCTTGAAATCAGACAGCAACTTGTTGCCGAATCACATTGACTTGATGATCACCTGGAGAGAACTTTAGAGGATATTCTTGATCTAACCATTTACTATAGTCACCTCAATGCTTCACTACTATCCTTATAAATAGAAGACATTTTGCAGCGGCTTTATTTAACTGACTGGGGTGAGGACTGCATTTTATCTTATGCAAAAGTCAAATAAGTTAAGCCCTTCTACTCTCTAATAACTCCAATCTGTGCAGAAAGGAGCATAATTATTCCTTTCTAAAATGATTTGCACACAAAAATTTCAATCTATTTGTAGATAGCCTGTTGTACAACGTCCATTTTCTCTCTAAATAAAAAGTTATATGTATAAGCAGGATAGGTTTGGTAAATCCTTGGAGTAATTTCTCTGAAACTTGGCCCTTCAGAGCAAAAGGCAGAGGGGTGGGGGGTGGAGGCAGTTTAAAAAACAGAGCTGAAGGATGCATAGCTCAACCCCTTACACACCAATTTCAAAGAAATGTGGCATGCCTTTACCATTTATATATTTCTAACTTAATTGCAAATTTAATTTTTTCGGGACAACAAATGCCATTGTCATGGCATTTATTTATTAAGCTCATACTTTGGCTGAAGATACAATAAAGCTGCATAATAGAAGAACAAAGATTCTCTCATTCCAGATTCAAGTATAAGTCAGGCTCTATTATTCATAGACTGATACAAGTTGGGTTGGGCTATTTTTGAACCAAGGATAAGGTGACCAGATGTCCCGATTTTGGTGGGACAGACCCGCTTTTTAATCATTTGTCCCGCGTCCCGCCCGCCCTCTTAAAAAGTCCCGATTTTTTCAAAGTTAGCCCGACAACAAAAAATTTTTGAAAATAAACAGCGGGACGTCTGGTCACCTTGAAGCCGGCGCTGATTGGTCAGAGCAGAGAGTCTACTCTACTGTTCTGACCAATCAGCGGCGGCTTCACATCAGGCGGGGAGCGTTAAAAGTGCTCCCCGCCACAGCCGCCGCCATTTCGCTGCACGCTGCCACCTTGTTGTAGTCGGCTTGTAGTCGGAGAGCTGAGCGAGCCGCCCTCTTTGACCGTTCCTGCCCGCTGCTGGCCGCCGTTGCTGAGCCGCCATACGGTAGGATTTTTTTTTAAATTGTTTAAGGCAGGGGGACTTGCCAAGGGGGTGCAAGGCCAAGGGTCTTCCTAGTCATGCTAGTAGCAGTAGCCGAGGTTTTGAGGTGGCATGAAGCGCTTTCTGGAAGGTCGGCTTCACTTCAAGCAGCCGGGGAGGACGGGCCTGAAAGGGGGGGCAGAGGCGCGTCCACACGGCACCGTCAAAGAGGGCAGTTCGCTCGGCTCTCCGACTACAAGCCGAGTTAGGTGGGGGAAAAGAGATGAGGAAGGCGAATGAGGGAAGAAACGAGGACGAGCTACCGGGGGGGTGGGTGGGGAGGAAACCTTGCTGCCGCCTTCTGCTTCCCCCGAGATGAGCCCCCTTGCGCATCACAGCGCATTTTCAGCACCAGGAAGCCCCTACCTGGGTCAGGGAGAAATTCAGGGGTGGCCAAACCGTGGCGCATGGGCCAAACGTGGCGCATTGGATGATTGCAAGTGGCGCATTGCAATCATCCAAAGGACAGAAGCTTTTCTGCCCGGCGAGCGGGACAGCAGCGCACGCGCAAGGAAAGCTGGAGGACGGCGCTGAGGCTCTCCAGGCAGCGGCAGGTGACAGCGGGCGCCGGCCGAGTCATCTCACGGGCAGCTGTGCTGACCCTGCCTCCGCCGAGGAGGAGGGGGAAAGGAAAGCGCTCCCGCAGAGCATCCCAACTGCAAGTTATCGTCGCCCGTCCTGCCCAAGTGGCCGCGCGACGTGACCCCGGAGCCGGATGGGCACAAGGGCAGGAAGAGAAAAAGAAAGAAAAGGTGATGCCCCGCTCGCTGGGCGCCTCTGCGCCGCGGTCGAAATCACTTCCGTTCGCTAAAACAGCGTCACCTTTTCTTTTTCTCTCTCTTCCTGCCCTTGTGCCCATCCGGCTCCGGGGTCGCGTCGCGCGGCCGCTTGGGCAGGACGGGCAACGATAACTTGCAGTTGGGATGCTCTGCGGGAGCGCTTTCCTTCCCTTTCCCCCTCTTCCTCGGCGGAGGCAGGATCAGCGCGGCTGCCCGTGAGAGCCTCGTGTGCTCGACGCCGTCCTCTGGCATTCCTTCCGCGCGCGCTGCCGTTCCATCCGAGAGCCGCCAAGTGGAGTGCGCTTGATGGGCTAAATCACCGCCTTTCTCCTCCTCCTCCCCCCTGGCTGGGCTGACGGCTTCCCGTCTTCCAGGAGCCTCGGTGGGTTAGTTGCTGCTGGATCTTCTTCAGCCAGCTCCTCTCCACAGCCAGGAAGGAAGGAAGGAAGGAAGGAAGGAAGAAGAAGAAAGAAGAAGAAGGAGAGAGAGAGAGAGAGAGAGAGAGAGAGAGAGAGAGAGAGAGAGAGAGAGAGAGAGAGAGAGAGAGAGAGAGAGAGAGGTTAGGAAGGCAGGAAGACAGAAAGAAAGAAAAAGATGTTAGGAAAGAAGAAAGAGGAAGGAAGGAAGGAAGGAAGAAGAAAGAAGAGACAGAAAGAAAGAAAGAAAAGTTAGGAAGGAAGACAGAAAGAAAGAAAAGTTAGGAAGGAAGGAAGGAAGACAGAAAGAAAGAAAGAAATGTAATGCTGATTAATGATTAATGACAATGACTCTACTGGACTGAACAGTGAAAATAGAGATAAAGATAACAGTGATAATGATAACAGAGATAAAGATATCAAGAATAATTATGTTCAGATTGATGATAAGGATTTTGAGATATATAAAATGGAAAAAGGAACGAAGAAAATTAAATATATACAGAAAGTAAAATTAAGAGAGAGGAAAAGAGCGTGGGGAAAGAGAACTTATTGGTACAAAATTAAAAGAAAGATGAAAAAAAATTAAGCAGATGGGGTGGAGGAAATATATATATATAAACAAAGTAGTTGAGAAACTAAAAGGGAATGGATGATGATATTGGAATATTATAGAAATGTTTTTTTAATTTAAAATTATCTTATTAAGAGAAAAAAATTTCTGTTTTTTTATATACAGATTAATATTGTTTAACAAATTAAAAGATTTGATATTTTAGATATAACAAAGTTAATTAAGATGAGAAGTGTGAATGATAAATATAAGTATTAGAGCTCAAAAGATGTATTATGATTGTGTATTTTTTTTCATTTATTTCAATTTATTTTTTCACATATGAAATTTGTTCAAATGAAAAAATCTTAAAGGGGAAAAATGTATTATTTTAAGAGCTGAATATGTAATTGAATAAATTTAGAAAGAATTTTGATGATTAGTAAATGAAACGATATATTATGATTGTGTATAATTAATATAACGTTAGAAATTCAAAGATTTTTTTTTCTTCTCTTTCGTTCTTTTTATAAAGATTAATAATGTTTAATCTTTTGGAATAATGTGGATAAAACAATGACAATAAGAGAAATATGGAATAAATATGATCACTAGAATTTAAGGGAAATTACTTAAATATTAATGAACAGGAAATATGAATGTTAATTACTTTAAAATTTATTAAACTGAGAGTTGATAAGTTAATTGATTTGGATTTTTTCCTTTCCTTTTTATATTTTATTTTTTCTTTACTACTTGTTGAATATTTATAGAGTGGATAAAATTAGACAGAATTTTGATGATTAATATGAGAAATTAAAAGAATAATTGGGCATTTAGTTTTTTGATAGAACAAAGGATAAAAAACAGAAGCGATGAATAAAGAGATTAAAGAATTAAAGGAAGCAATTTGGCTTAAAATTAAAAAACAGGAGACAGTAACTATCTTGGAAAGTTAAGCGAATAGAGATCTATTTGGATGAAAATTTGGAATTAACTGGTGCATATCCCAGATGACAAAACTAGAAATTAGATTTTTTTTCTTTTTTTCTTTTTTCTTTTTTTGGGGAGGTAAGATGGAAATAGCAGCATGTACCTAGAAGAGAGTATAACATAAAAAAATAATAATATAACTATAATGATGGTTTTTTTTAAAAAAAGAGATGATTAGTTTAAAATTGGGATTAGCATCAGTCTGCCAAATATAAAATGAGTTTAGTATAAAAGCACTCCAGGAAAGGCAAAGAAAATGAAAGAGGAAGTAGAAGGGGAGGAAGAGAAGGTGTAGAGAGGGTTGAGGAGGAGGGAAGGAGTTAGAAAGTAGGAGGAGAAGTTGGAGATAGAGAGAGGGGAGTGTAATGGAATAAAGTAGAACAGACTGATGACTGATGAGGCAAGTGTTGAATAAGATACTGACTTTTGAATAATTGATTATATTGAACAAATATGTATTTTTATTGTAATATTTTAAGGTACATGTGTATTGAATTGTATATAAAGTGATGGAGAAAATAAAAAAATTTGAAAAAGAAAGAAAGAAAGTTGTATGGCCGCCCTGAGTCCTACGGGAGTGGGGCGGCATACAAAAACGACCAAAAAAAATAAATAAATAATAAATGGCGGATTGGAACTCGTCTGCGAAAAAAATTGGCGGATGGTATGCTTAAGGTTGGCCACCACTGCTCCATATAGAACAAAATTAAAAATATATATATTACAATACTATTTTTGTGTTCTATGAAATTTTTTGTTGCTCCATATAGACCAAATTTTTAATCAGGAACACCCCCCCTCAGGAACCCACCCCTCAGGAACCCACCCCTCAGGAACCCACCTGACCGACACCCCCCCCCCCCCCCGGTCAATGGTGTCCCTCTTTAGCAATTTTAAAATCTGGTCACCTTAACCAAGGAGCCATTTGTAAAATGAGTTCAGCAATTCTTGCCCTGCCTATTCTGCACAACTTTCCGCTGAGGGAAAGGTCTTCTTAAATAGTAGCCATATAGTAGTATGTGCTTGATTATGTATATATTTCTATTTAAATTATCGTGATTATTTCAAAATATTGGTGTTACCACACACACACACACACACACACACACACACACACACACACACACACACACACACAAACACATCTCTTAATGTCCTGCTTGTGATAGTGTATATATGACTACGATCAGAGTATATGAAAACAGGAAAATCGGAACACAATTTGTACTTTTTCTTCTGTTTTATTTTATAAAAGGGGAATAGAATTTTGTGATTCAAAGAGACAAATGTGCAATATTTTCCTTTCCCTAAGAAGATTGCATTGAGGCAGGAGCAATGGTACACTTTAGGCCAGGGGTGTCAAACTCAAAGCTTGTGGGCCGGATCCGGCCTGTGGGGTGCTTAGATATGGCCCATGGGACTGCCCTAGGAACAGTGAAGGACTGACCCTCTGCTTCTGCCAGTGAAAATAGAGCTGCCACGGCCTCCTGCAACCTTCTGCCAGTGAAAATGGAGCTTGGGAGGGGTCCACTCCGTTTTTGCTGGCAGAGTGCTCGGGCCACGACAGGTGCCCTGACACGAGTGATGTCAAGCTGGTCACGCCCCCTGCCCCCCCGCCCTAGGTCAAACACAACCCTGATGCAGCCCTCAATGAAATCGAGTTTGACACCCCTGCTTTAGGCTATTGGCCTTTATCAAAGGATTGATGAACTATTGGGAAATGAGAAGAACCCAGTCCAGGTGTAACACTGCTGGATCACAAGCTGTAGAACCATAACTGTAACTCTATTCCTAGCCTGTAACCTGGACTGATGTGAAAGACATTATGTGACTTCCTGGTCATAAAGAATCAATGGCTGGCTGGAGTGGATGAAATTGGGAGTAATTTTCTCATTCATTTGAAGAAAATGTAGGCCTACCAGCTCAGCAGGAGATGTTTGTTTTAGTTCATTTAGTTTGTACTGAAGTTCCTAGGCTTAGTCTGCTGCAGGAAAAAATGAAGAAGTAGAATCCCACCTAATATCCTACATAATCGCCCTAATTTGGTACTTTCAGACATCAGAATGAGTTCCAGAATTCTCATGTAACTGAGAATTGTAACACAAAGACATGGAAGTGTCAAATGGGTGTAGACTTCCTAGGGACTCCAACCCAATATTCGTATTGATCATGGATGAAACGTCCGTAGGCCTTTTCTTGTTTTCAAGGAAGATGTGAAGACTTCCTTTTCAACCAAACTACAAGTAGAAATGATTTACCTAAGATTGAGCAGTTAGTCTCTGACCTTTAGCCCACATAAAATGATAGCAGAGAAATCTGTGAATCTCAGGTTCTATCCTTGAGTGCCTGTCTATGTGTTGATGGATAAATATTGTTAGAAGCAATAGAAACTGATAAAGATCTGACCTGTTAAGGTGGAAGAATTAACTAGACTTCTGGATAATTTAGTGCCTTGAGTTGCAAGAAGCTTGGAGCGCCATACAGACCAGAAAAATATGTATTTTATGGAAACCCTTCAGAAGAAAGTGCCTCTGTGGGAACTAGAAATGTTCATGTCCATCCAGTCTTCTTTTGGGAATATAAAACAAAGGATGGATTTTTTAAAATTTTTTGACACACACACCTCAATGCAACTCAATGCAAATATGCCTAATAATAATTCCTCCTCCTTTCCCCCCACAACAACAACCCTGTGGACTGAGAGAATGACTTGCTCAATTTTGTGCTAAGGCTGGACTAGAACTCACAGTCTCCTGGTTTCTAGGCCAGAACCTTAACTACTACAGCAAATTGGTTCTTACCTACTTGCACCTACATGTGCTATAAATGTGCTCAAAAGCCCAAAGCTGCCTTCTTGTCTCCAGCACACAAGACAGACAGGCTTCGGTTCTTCTCAGCTGTATCAGTGTTAAGGCAGTATTTCCTGCTTCATTCTGACCTAGTCCAAGGATAGCCTCAAGGTGTGTAAAATCAACTACCATGGAGGCAACTCTAGTATCTGTAGTAACTTGAAACAGATGTAAGAGAGATGCAAAATAGGGCATGATACGTTTTCTGCTGGCGTAGTTTACTGCTGACTCAAGGAAGGACAGTTCTTCTGCTTGGCAGAATAAAAGTTAATAGTCGCTGAATTGGTTCAGAAAACTGAAGTCTCTTTAGATGTAGCACTGAGTAATGCATCTATATGTGCCTTTCTTTGTAATTGGCAAGGCTTCCGTCTTACTCTCACATGTCTGATTTGTTAATGTTAAATATTGCTTGTTCCAGATAATGGTCTCTTTCCCTCTTTTTTTCTGTCCTTTTGCTAATTAAATCCTATGCTAAATAGCAATGCAATCCGACATTGAGAAATTAAACAGACAACTTATCTTTGCAGAGTTAGAAAGTGATAAGGAAAGTTTTCCCTGCTTAATATCTTAAAGGTTATCTTAAAACAGTATTTTATATTTAAAGACGCTTAGCTTTAAACTAGTTCAAGTTTCTGCCCTATCCAGAAACATAAATTAAACCATTCACAACCATCCTGTATCTGTTTGGGTATGTTTAAGAAAGGGAGATTTACTGCTTTTCAGATAATTTATTTTCTCAATCTGTTCCTTCTTTAAAGATATTTTTCCTAATTTTCCAATAGACCATTTGCTTCCTAGTGAGTTAAGATTATTCTGTCTTTCACTCTGGGATATACAAAGTTGGTGGCCTTTTTCTGTGTGTTGCTTCCCTAGTATTTTAAGGATATTATTAAAAGCACAGAAGAAGGACCAACATAAAATCTTTGCAACATGGACTTATACTGAAATAGATGACCGGTTGATCTAGACCAGCTTTTACATAGTTTCATCAAGCAGACGTTTTGTCCAGTCTGTGCCCAAAAAAATTCTTTAACTGGAGACAGAAAGCTGAGAAAATTAAGTTCACACACTATATACTATTACCGAATTGTCCTTCACTGTTCTTGAATATACTAGATGAATTAGATTAATAAGGTGAACTGCTAGTGAACCACCATGGACCATATGCCCAGGTTTTTCTCATATCATGCAATAGACTTGTAGGTTCCAAGTGACTGACAGCTTTACATTAATGCAAATAATGTAAATATTTGTCTGATAAACGGAAGCTTCATTCATACCTTCTTTGGGATGGGCATTGTCCAATGCAGTTTGGTACATCAATAGACCAGCACAATAAATGTTGGCATGTTACTGACGGCACAAGAGACGCATTTATGCCTCAAGATAAAATTATCAATGAGTAGGACTCGACTGCAGGTGTCACTGTAAGATTTGGAATCAGAGCTTGCTTTTTGACAATTGCTATCCTTTAGAGTAATTTCTGTTTCCTTCTTCAAAACGCAGTGATGAAAGCAACAATAAAGGTTCGGGGATAAAGAAGGATCAAGTGGACATATATAACAAATGCTTTCAATTTACAGTTGTGTGCTTGCATGATAAACCATCTCTGACCCCAGGCAGTATATTTGGAATTTCAGAGCTAGAAAGGGGAAGAGAAATGACATTACTTTTGAGTGAAAAATATTTCAAAGTATTCATTGCTTAAAAGGTAGTACTAGCTCCTTCCTCTCCCCTCACCAATGTGCAATTAAGAATGAATTAATTAATATCTATATCTATATCTATATCTATAGATAGATAGATAGATAGATAGATAGATAGATAGATAGATAGATAGATAGATAGATAGATAGATAGATAGATTTGATTATGGACCGCAGAAATTATTTTTGCTCTCTACGAAAATCAGTCACTGCAAATGCATGTTCACAAATCTATTTTTATTCTTAGGCTTTCTCCCCCCTCCCCATTTTCAAAGCAAATAGATACGAAGTAATCATAGAAGGATGAAAGCATCACAGGACTGTGCTATTTGGAGTGACTTTTCTCTATAGGAATAAAGAAATAAGAGTTGCACTTAGATTAAAATATAACAACGGGCATAAAAATCATGAATATCTTGCTTGGTTTTTAAAACATTGCTACATTTTACGCTGAAATGCTTAACAAAGAAACACTATGATTAGGTAAATAAATTTATTTTCTCTTTTAAAAATGAAGTTTAACCTTCTATTTCCTGATTAAAATCTCAAATCCCAAAGAGAAAAAAAATTTACTTTGTTGGAAGCAAAAGAAATTATATGAGAGATTGGAAGTAACATCCTAGTTTTAATGTTTGTGTTTCCAAATCACACATCAAAAGCTTTTTCATAGAAGGAATTTACAACAGGAATAAAATATTTTCATTGTGAATATTAGTTGCTGTCTCTTTATTTTTCTCCTCTGCCCCTGGATACATACTTCCGTATAATTCATTTAAGTTATTAATCTTGATATTTATTTTCTTACTTTTTAAATCTCACACTTCACCTAAAAGGTTGCTATAGCAGTTTACAGAAATCAGTAAAAAATACTTTACATATATAACTATACCATATTCCTCACTGACATTTAAGAGCTGTTTGTTTGTTTGCTTTCCAGATGGTAATGTTGCTTCCAGTGCTGTTACTGGCATCTCTCTCTCTCTCTCCCTCCCTCCCCCCTCCCTCCCTCCCCCACCCACCCCCCTTCTCTCTTTTTTCCTCCTGAGCACCAAAACTAGTATATTGGTCTGCTTCCATGCCGGTGTTCACTTCAGAAGTCCCAAGTTTTGGTAGACACATCATGTCTCTTTCAGTTCCAAGAATAGACAATCTGGATCGACATATTGCATAGTATAGCCTCTTTGAATAATTGTTCAGCCTTTCTAATTAAATATAGGAATACTGGAGGACAGTACTCCTTAATGGTGGTGGTGAGGTATTGCATAAGACGAGAAAAAAAAATTGGGAGGGAGGTAGGAGAAATGGTCAAAAGGAACTGGAGGAGGAAGCCAGTACAATTTGGACTTGAAATGGCCCATGCCTTGAGACCAAAGGGTAAATGTAAATCTCTGTTTTCAAGCACTGACTGATGAAATCTACTAGGAATTTGTGACTTCACCTCCAAGCACATCATTCCATATTTATAAGTGGCAAAGGAAATAGGCTTTTTCCTTCTTCAGGTGTGTTCGGCTAAATGCGGCCCCTTTAATCCTAAAGAACAGCTCATCTGGTATGTTTTCTTTAATTCCCAAATTGTTAAGGGAATAGGAGATAAAAGATGCATGCTTACAAAAAAAAAGAAAGAAAGAAAAGAAAGAGGAGAAAAAAGGAAGAAAAAGAGGCAGCAGCAATCCTTCACAAAGATCTTTTTAGTGTCAATGTAAATGCATACAAATAGCAGATGATGATCTCTTTTATTGGGCTAACATTTATCCAGTAATATCCACACACTTTTAAAACCATTTGAGACCTTCTCTTCAGGTGTTCATTTGAATAGAAATAGCTGAACGAGTGTTTTTATAATTGATCCCCTGAGTACTGAATATCTAGTGCAGCATAACCAACATTTTCCCCCATTGCTGATTTTTTTTAAACAAATTGCTACTCTGCAAAATTAGGAAATTTTTTGTACACTTTTGATAAAGAGAATTAACCTCCCAGATGCCAAAATCCCTTCTTCAGAAGGAATTCCCACTGCTTTTAGTGGGGCTAATGCTCAGGTTAAATAGATGTCGGATTGCTAGCTGAAAAATTATTTTTAAAAAAAATTCATGGAATTTTGCAATGAACGGCTCCTTCTGATTCTGAATGTTATATTCACCAGTAAGTATGAGAAGAAGCCCAGTGATTAAGTCATGTTTTAAATGTATGACTGCACAGTATCTCCATGTTGGAAGAAAGCTTAAGTAAACCTGTTTGCTTTGAAAACCAAGGCAGAATTTGTCCCCCCCCTTCTTTTCTTTCATTTACTCCAAAAGAAATATCTTCAAATTAGCACTGATGTCCTTTTCATGCATATGTGTGTGTGTGTGGTGTGTGTGTGTGTGTGCATGTACCGTATATTTTAAAAACAATGCTTTCCAGAGTTTTTGTCAGCAAGCCTGAATCTTCCAGCTAAACTTTCACTCTTGAATGCGAGTATCTGTAAAAGGTCTAGGGGTGATCTGAAAACAGAGAATGATTTGAAATAGTGATTTTCAATCCTGATCTAAGAAACTTTTAAAATGTGAGAATAAAATAAAAGATTCTACTGCATTCTACAGAATGCTTTATGAAAAGAGAAAAAATCTTGACCAGTAATTATTATAAATAGCGATCTCCTTTAAACCTGGGATTTGCAGATGCTGAAATCAGCCTCTTATAGCAAGTATTACCTGAATAGTATTTAAAAAGTAGCAGAGGGAAAAGATATTACGAGCCTGTGAGAAAATCAGTTAGCATTTGTGTGTTGTATGGAAAATGCTTTGAGTATAAAGAAAATACTAGGTAGCCACTAGAGACACCCACTTATGTTCATGATACAAGCACTACAAACTTCACTTCTATCACACCATCACCAAGTACAAGATCTGTCTTTAATTTAATCCTGCTGAATTGAGAGTCATTTTATTTGTGATTGTGCAGAGAAATTACGTTACTCTGCACTTGTCTTGAACCTCACCCTCACCCCTTTCTCTCTGTGTGTATTATTGAACAACACAAAATCCTGTGCTCGCTACTACTACCGATTCTTTATTTTTCTCTTTGTGTCAGATTATTCTGATCAACCTTCATGAGGTTCCTTCAGTGCCTTTTGCTAAAAAGAAGAAATTACGTATTCATTTCCCTGTCCACCTCATACTAGAGTATTTTCTTGTACATTGATCTGGATTAATCACCCTAGGAGAGAAGGGCATTCTGTACTGTTTTGAGTCCCTGTATCTTTTCTGACTCCTGTGACAGGACCTACCTAAATTCACACAATCACATAGCTACCATTGCTTCTTTCTTGCTTCAGCAATTTAGTGCATGAACCCTGAAATGATACGTGAATACCCCACTTTTCATTTTAGGGAAGGAAAAAAAGCCATTATGGCTATAGCAATAATTCTGCAAATAAAATGGTAATAGCCAAGATTGTAAAACCTTAGAAGTATTTAAGTAAAGGAAAGTGACAAGACCCATCATTCATTTTCTATTTTTATGGCATCAATGGATGTATTTAAAACAGTGGTGGGTTCTAAAACCCTTTACTACTGGTTTGCGCATGTGCGACGCTTCTGTGCATGCGCAGAAGTGCCCCGGGCAGGTGGGCGGAGCGTCCCGGGTGGGTGGGCGGAGCTTCCCGCCACTGGCGCTACCAGTTCTTAGAACCGAGCTGAACCGGGAGCAACCCACCGCTGATTTAAAATACATGGAAGGAGTTTCCTGAATAAAACCTTTCCAAACACAACTTACAAAAGAAAGTGAAAAGTATAAAATAATCATGCGTGCATATTAATATACAAAGCTATATTATTTCCTTCTTGTAGGGTGGGTGGAATGGAGAACAAGGGAACAAAATTGTCAAGAAATGGGGAAATTTCCTCTGAAATTTGCAATGGGGAGGGAAGAGAGGTTGTGAACATCTCTTTGCTGGCACAAAGTGAACCAGCAATCGGTTTTCTCTCTTTTTCATACTACAATGTCCCATGCCTGCTTATCTATTTTTGATTTTAAAATTATAGGGATACTTCTCCACACTGCTGCAAATACACAACAAGAGATTTTTTAATGGAAATGAGAAGCATTTTAATGTAAAAAAAGAGACAGGCAGATCCTTTAGCCATCTTGAGCACTTAATAAGGGGCATATATAATTTCTCCTCTTCCTTATTGCAAATGTTTAAAGAAATTCTTCCACTGTGAAAGAAGCATAGAAAACAATGCCTCTTTCACGGGAATGCAAAGGATTTATCCACCGTGCTAGCCACATTTAACAAGCATTACCATTAGCAACTGTTTTTAAACACAGGAAAAAGCAATATCATTATCAAAGCTAAAAACAGCAATAGTTGATAGCAGTTTAAATCCAACACAGCATGGAAATCATCATGAAATGGAATTTTGATTTTTGCCTGCCATTAATGCAGAATATGGAGAGCCTCACTTGCATGTGATCTGAAATCTGCTTATCCTGCAAAATAAATTATGGAGTTATTCATGAAAGGAACTCTTTTTATAAACTCAGTTTATTTGACAAAGTGGCCACTTAATACACAGCTTAGTGCATTTTTTTTCTCAACTCAGAACCCTACCATATGAGTTGAACTTCAAGTTATACAATCCCCAGCCTTCAATGATTATGTATAGATCTATTTACTTGTCTTCCCAACCACCTGCATATCTTTTTTAGATTTTATAGAAAAAGTTGATACCAGATGCTAACTTGCCAGAAGAAGCAAGAAACAGGAATTTAGTACTGTAAGCAGACCCATGGTTCAGCAAATGGAAAAGCAGGAAAGGAAGACAAGAGAGAAGCCTATATAAAGAGAAATGTGATATTAAAGCATTAATAAGAAATTAGAAATTGCAACTCCAAAAGATTCTAAAAGAATCAAAATCATGTGAAGTATTAGTACCACTTTATAACATCTTAGTAAGACCACACCTGAAATACTGCATCCAGTTTTGGTCACATTATAAAAAAGATGTTGAGACTTTGGAAAATGTGCAAAGAAGAGCAACTAAGATGATTAAGGGCCTGGAGACCAAAACATATGAAGAACAGTTGCAGGAATGGGATATGGCTAGTCTAAAGAAAAGGACTAGGGGGGACATGATAGCAATATTCCAGTATTTGAGGGGCTGCCACAAAGAGGAAGGGTCAACTTAGTTTTCAAAGCACCAGAAGGCAAGACAAGAAACAATGGATGGAAACTACCGTATTTTTCGGCATATAAGACGCACCTTTTTCCTCCCTAAAAGTGGCTGAAAATTTGGGTGCGTCTTATACTTCGAATGTAGCTTTTTTTTCCAGCCCTAACTAGGTGCTAACAGATCTTCCCAGCTCTTACCTTGCAGGCTCTTTCATTGTTACTCTCTCAGAAGAATGTTTTTCCAGCCCTAAGTCTTTGCAGGGTTTTTTTCATTGCTCTACTTGCTCCAAAGAAGTTGTTTTCTAGCCCTAACCAGGTGCTAACGATCTTCCCAGCTCTTACTGGCTTGCAGGCTCTTTCATTGTTACTCTCTCAGAAGAAGGTTTTTTGAAGTCCTAACCAGGAGATAGAATAATGTGCTGAAGCTGACCAGACTAAGGATGCTAGCCAGATGAATACCTGGTAGGCAGATTGTTTTCCCCTATTTTCCTCCCCAAAAACTAAGGTGCATCTTATACTCCAGTGCGTCTTATACTCCGAAAAATACGGTAGTCAAGGGGAGAAGCAACTTGGAATTAAGGAGAAACTTCCTAACAGAACAATTAACCAGTGGAACAGCTTTGCCTTCAGAAGGAGTTTCATCACTGGAGGTTTTTAAGAAAAGATTGGACAGCCATCTACTGTATCTGAAATCTGAAATACTGTATAAGATCTCCTGCTTGAACAGGGGGTTGGACTAGAAGACACCCAAGGTCCCTTCCAGCTCTATTCTGATTGAATAAAAAGGAAGGTTCCCTAAAAAAAGGGAGACAACAAGGAAACCTTGCCTCCTGGAATAAACTGGCTTGCTGGTTGCTGCCTTCCCTAGAAACCCTTTAGGTGTCCTTGCCTTTAAGAGAGGAAATTACTATGAACAATGAGTGCTTAATATCAGAATGCAGAAAGGAAGTCCCTGTACTGTGGAAACATCTCTAAAGACATTTCCTCATGCCCTAGTTCCCTCTACTCACCAACATTCTCTTTCTCTTCCCCTTCCTTTAAACTGGTTCTCTTAAGTTTTCCAATCATTTACTGCATTTCAGATGTTCAATTTTGTAATTTCATAGCTAGCTAAATAAAGAAATCAGCTAAGGCTACTTACGATAATCTTATATGTCTCAAAAAAACCCTTGAGGGTTATACCTTGAATGTTATGGTACGGCCCATCAGGAAATGGGAATGGGAAGTATAATTCAACAGTATCTGGAGGCAAAGTAGATGGGATGTTACTGTAAATATCCTGGGGCTAGATTTGATAAGAGTTATCCAAACAAAGGTAAATGTATCTTGGGATCAGATTTGAAGAAATTCTCATGGTGTTTTGGCCTCCAAATCTGATAAATGTTTCCTGAGGATTTCTTGGTTTGATTCTCATAGAAACATAATTGGAGAATGGAGCTCAAGCTGCTAAATTTTGAAAGTCCGGAAATCCTGAATGTTAAATTCAGGATATACAAAAAGAAAATGTGATGTATACTCCAAATTAGATACAACTCAACTATACTGATCTCTTTTTGGCAGGGACTCCTGGGTTCAAATTATCACTAACACACATCCAAGAGCACCTGGCTGAAAATGCATGTGCTAGTCTAAGATCCCATGTGGAATGGCAGTTAATCCTGCTCTTATTTACAGTATAACCAGAGGTGGGTTCTAACTTACCTCGCCGCCAGTTCGCTTCCTCCTGCACCGTGTGGGCGCGCATGCATTGCACGCCGCATGGTTCTGCCACACATGCGTGCATGCGCAGTGCCGAAAATGAAGCTTCTGCACATGCACAGAAGCAAAAAACAGCTTCTGTGCATGCGCAGAAACCAAAAACAAGATGGCGGCACCTATGGCGCTACCATTAGAGCCGGTTCGCGGGTGTGGCCAACCGGTGATCGCTCCCAGTTTGGCGAGCAGGGGGAAATTCCCGCTACCGGTTCTATAGAACCGGTCCGAACCGGGAGTAACCCACCTCTGAGTATAATCCAAAGAGATTGGTAAATTCAACCTTATGCAAGTTTGCAATGGAAACTGGATCTTGTTCTGATCTCTGATATCTCTCTCCCTCCCTCCCTCCATCAGTGTGGTAACTATGGCTAGTAACTTTGAGTTAAGAAATGGTCACATTACTTGTTTTTTTTTAATAGACCATTCTGAATTTTAGTTTATGTCGTTCAGGACATTATAAACTATAGCTTGCTCAAAACCAGGGCATCCTAGCCCCAACTGCTGTTTCCCCTTTTTCCCGTTCCAATTGACACTATGTCCCATGGTCAATTAGTATGATGTCCACCAGAAAACCACTCAGGAATGATTTCTGGCTTAGCTCAAATCTTTAGCCAATTCAATGTAAGAAAATATGCAATTCATACCAGAAGATGAATTGAAGTCTCGCTTCCATATTCCTAATGCAGCAAGCCATTAAAAGTATGGAAATTATATTCTGACCCATCTGTTCAGGTTCAAGAAGCTGCTTCAAAGCTGCTTCCTATAGGCACAGCCTACATAAGATTTTGCAGAGTTCTTGTCCTCGCTCTGATCTGTGGAGGTTTCTCAGTGGCAACAGAGCTTACCTTTAACATGGCAGATAGTGAAGTAGCCATTATGTCTGCCTGTGCAGAAAAATAGTATAACTACCTTCCAGAATGTCACTCAGAAAAACCTCTCTGAGTAACACTACAAGCCAACCAGTTGAGATAGCAAGACATTTGTAGAGAGCTGTTATTTTAAATGTATTTATATAGAGACTCTGGGTGGTAGGCTGGGAGATTAATGAGTGGAGGCTTAGCTTTAATTTAGGAGATGTCATCAACTGTTCAAATTGGCTGCTTATTGTTGAATTGTAAGGCTGAACTTGTTTCCATTCTTTATATAAAGTTCTTGCTGAGCTGTTCTTCAGCTCGGTGATAAGAAATTTCTTTTCAGATAATGAGCAATCTTTGGACTATTTTGTATAAAGACAGGTATCCTTTCTTTTAGTGCTTATGATATGAATTAAGTGAAAAAGAAGCAACGTAGCCAGAGGTGGGCTTCAAATTTTTTAGCAAGGGGTTCTCTGTCCAGTTGCTGGGTGGGCATGGCCATGGTGGGCTTTTTTCGAGCCTCCGGGAGGGCGAAAATGGCATCCCCAGGCTCCGGAGGCCCCCTGGAGGCCGGAAACAGGCCCGTTTCCAGCCTTCCTGAACTTCCGGGAGTCTCCACACACGCCCTGCACTTACCTGCATCCAAAACGGGCCACGTGGGGATGCCTAGGAGGGAAGGGGAGGAGTGGGCGGGGCCAGCCAGGAGTGGGATTTGGGGGTTCTCTGAACTGCACAGAATCTTAACTAGAGGTTCTCCCGAACCCCTGCAAACCCCCAGCAGCCCACCCCTGAACGTAGCCTCTCACTTCCCCCTTTCCCCTCTACAAATTCCTTCCCATTAAAACCAGTGAAAGGGAATTAATATGTATCAACTCCAAGACTGGGTGCTCCCGTTTTATAGACATGTGTCCAGCACCCATGCCCATTCACTCAGCATGCCAGTCTCATTTTACATTTCTCCAACACAAAAGTGTAGCACTAACCTGATATCTTTTCCTCTCTTTCACTGTGAGTGGAAACTTGGCATACTTTGCACTCTCCTAAGATTGATGTGTGTGTGTGTGTGTGTGTGTGTGTGTGTGTGTGTGTGTGTGTGTGTGTGTGTGTGTGTGTGTGTGTATGTATGTATATAGATAGATAGATAGATAGATAGATAGATAGATAGATAGATAGATAGATAGATAGATAGATTTTCAAATCCCAGTAAGGGTATGACTATCTGACGAGAGCTAATTAGCTCGAAATAGATCTATAATAGTCTCCCTTTATTTTCATTTATCAGCAAAAAATGCTACACACACATACACACATATTTTATATTATATATATAAACAAAGTCATGAAAGAGAAAATTTACCCTTTATACAAAATTAGAAATAAATAAACATTGCCTCTTGTCAATTGAATCTTTTAACCAGCAAAAGGCTAAGAGACATTTGTGCTTCTCTGAACAAAATGTTCCAAGAGAGTAGTACAATCCCTGAGAAAAGGAATGTTCTATATTCTCTATTGTAGACTTAGTGGTTATATTAAATAATACTGAAGCATTTGTGAGTGACTCCACTGTTGAATCAGAATTATGAGTTCTTTCCTATTGTGATGACACCACTGACAGCATCAGCATCAACTTATCACATGCTAGCTTTCCAAAACATCTGTCTGGTGATAAGTGTTTTTTCCGGTGAGACGGGTCTATAAGGGCAACCTGGTCTACCCAAATATGGGATGGAGCATACTGCTTCCAATTTCGCCTTTCAGCCCCAATCCAGGAGCCTTCGCAGGCAGTCGCTTTTGTGACAAACTATTTTTTTGTTGAATTTATATTTTAACTGTCTGGTGATAGTTAAAAAATTGGCCTAGATATAGCTCTATCTCAACAAGTTTTAAACCAAAATGAAATAACAGAAATACAATTAGGACCAAATTATATAAAAATAATACAATAGCACTTAGCAATAGCACTTAGACTTATATACCGCTTCATAGTGCTTTACAGCCCTCTTACAACTTTAAGATATGTGGATTTCAACTCCCAGAATTCCCTAGCCAGCATGTTAAGGTTGAAAAACATTGTTCAAGATTTTTTAGAGCTGCTGCTTTCCCATTCCTGTCTGCAGAGGCCAGAAAAGAGCTTTTTTTGCATGTAAAACATGTGTATTTCCATCTGCCTCTAGTCATTGCCTATTCATTCTCTGTTAAGATAATTCTAAGGAAATAATTTTCCAATCTTCAGAGGCAATATTTCTTTTTAAAACAAAATTAAAGAATGTACAAAAAAACTCATCAAATCTTCATCTCCATAGATAGCATTCTCAGTTCCTCTTTTGGAAAGGTTATCTTTTCCATTCTCTTACTTTTGAAAAATGCATTGAGGCCACAGCAACGCTGTCTGAACGTTACACTGTCACATTTTTAAAATATTTTCAGCTGATTGAGCTGTCCAGTTGACTGGAAAAGGCTGATGGAATTAAGGTCCCGGCTTGAGCAGACCAGCTCCCCAGCCAGCTGGCGAGAGAATGGGTCTGAGCCAGGTAATTATTGCCTAGTGCGCAGGTCAGGAGCCTCTGTGAAGCTGATGTCCTAATGAAACACGAATGGGACATCTGTGTTCAGGAGTTCAGCAAAGCCAAGAGAACAGAACTTTGCCAAAGTCTATGTCGTTCGGAAAGAAAAACCTCTTTTGCTGCTGAAATATTTTTAAAACACAATTTTATTATCTTTTAAAAATATGTGCTTTACATGTTTTACAGTTTTTATAAAAAAATTTCCAAGTTCTATTGTGCTACCCAAAGTTAAGTACTCTACTGATGATATGATCACATTGACCTAATACTGGACAGACTGGGTCCACACTTCATGATTCCCTTGAAATTGGCTACTGAACAAATAATGATTGACTGGGTTTACACAACAGCACCATGTTTTAATAACCTCCCATTTGGATATGACAATGAGCTCTATGTGAATCCATTCTTGAAGAGAACTCAAAAATTGCAACACTGATTTGAAGAGTGAAACTCCTTAGTTGCAAGCTAAGCAAGTCTAGACTCTGGGTTTTTCTCCCCTGCTCAGTTGAAGTGCTATCCATCTATCGTTTTAACTGAAGAAAGCTATAGAAATCTCCCTGTAAGTGGAGAGCTCTACTTATAACCTTAGAAGTACATCAATTTTATTTGCCTTGAAATTGCTATGGATTTCTATCAGCTTTATGAGAAAAACATAGAGACCCAGTTTGGTGTAGTGGCTAAGGCACCAGACTAGAAACCAGGAGACTCTGAGTTTTAATCTTGCCTTAGGCATGAAAGCTGGTTGGGTGACTTTGGACCACCTATGAAGATAGATAGATAGCTTTTATTGGAGACCAATTTAAAATACACATAAAAGGGGGGCTAAATTTTACAAATATAGATAGATCATGTGACAGTACACCATTTACTACAATCTATACCATCAATACTAGTGATCCTCTGCCGTAGGGGTTACCCGTCTTTTCCTCCGTTTTTTTCCAGCCATGACTGCAGCAATTTTTTTTGCCACCTTTGAGGTTATATTAGGGTCTGTATCCTGGAGTAGGAAATAAAGGCTAAACAGATCCGGTTAACCAGGGAATCTCTGGGAAATAGGGGAGATGAATCTTGATCTTATGTCTCGATAGTGGGGGCATACAAATGTAATATGGAGCAGAGATTCCGGGGATCGGCCATCACATGTACAATAGGTGGATTTTACTCCACCCGAGAGCCTACTGTCGAGGACATTCGAGGGGATCACATTAAATCGTGCCTTCATAAATGCAAGCCTATGTTTGATAGAGTGTAACACGGAAAGGTAAGGCGGGGGGTGAAGCAAGGGAACAATACCAAGGGAAAACGGTGAGCAAGTTCCTGATCCGTTTGACCACCTATGAACATCTCCTGGCTGGATGCAAGAGAGAAGACCCCAAAAAGTGCAGTTCTACCAATTTTTTCCCCAATATAATAGGCTTTATGTGAGAAATAATGTTAATAACCATTTATATATATATATAAATGAAATTGGGAGAATAATAATAATAAAATCTTGAATAAAGCCTGCTCAAAGTGGGTTATTTACAAATAGTCTTTGACCTACAACCATTTCAGTGTTTCTTCAAAGTTACGACAATGAAAAAAAAAGAATTATGACCTGCCCTCGCTCTTAAACCATTGCATCATTCTCATAATCATGTGATAAAAATTTGGGCATTTTGCAACTAGCATGTATTTATGAGAATTGCAGGGACTTGGGGACACATGTTTTGCCACTTGAGACTTTCCCAGCCGGCTTCCAACGAGTAAAGTTAGTGGAGGAAGTCAAATTCACTTAACCATGTCATTCATTTAACTGCAGTGATTTGCTTAACAATGACCTTGCTTAGCAATGAAAATTCTGGTCTCAATTGTGTTGTAAGTCAAAGCTCTAATACAGGTCACTTCTACACAATTCTTTAATCACATACTTGTCCATCATGCTGTCCAGGGGTGGGTTCCTCCCGGTTCAGACCAGATCGCCGCCATCTTTCTGAATTTTCGGCCAATTTTTCTGTGTTTAGATGGCTTCACAGCGTTCTGTGCTTTGAAAAAAGCCCTCCCACCTGCCCCGAGTTAATATCGACCTTTATTTCTTTGGGCGAAGCACAGCTGATGAGCTCCTCAGCTGTGTTTTGGGCTGAATCCACCTTCTGAGCATGCGTGGAAGTGAAATCGCACAAGGGGACGCGCGTGTGTGTGAAACATCACGACGTGAACCGGTGGCGAAGGTAAGTGAAACCCACCTCTGATGCTGTCCCCCCTTTTTGAGTAAAGCAAAAAATAGCTCTCAGAGGAGCTATTCACACAGGATGGATGAACTAGCTACTACCCCAGTACAGGTGGTCCTTGCTCATCGACCACAACTGGGACTGACAACTAGGTTGCAAAGCACTGTGGTCACTGGAAAGTCACATGACCATGATGGGCTAACAAACGCTTTCCATTTGGCTGTTAGGTGAAGCGCTGTAAATCTTAAGTGAAACATCACATCACTGTGACTTACAATTTTGTTTTTGCTTCCTCTATTAACTCTGTTGTAAACTGGTTGCAAAGCACATGAATGGCCGTCATGACCATGGAATACTGTGACAGTTGTAAATGCAAGGATTGATTGCAAAGCTATTTTTTTTACCCCATCATAACTGAGAACTAGCTGTAATGCATGATCACAAAGGCCTCAGCTAAATGAGGAAGAACCATCTTTCATAGCTTTCCAATGGTCACTATGATGGCTGAAAGGCTGTTATTTCCTGCTATCCCTCCCTCTCCAACTGTTGACTCTAACACTCACAGAGTTGGTAAAATCCATTTCTTCCTATCTCCTTTCATTCCCCATCCAATCCTCTCTGGGGCATGTGGGGGACAGTGGAGAGAAAAACACCACTTGTAAAGAAGCCCTATTTTTGGGTGGGTGTGCAGAATGAAGAGACGGGTACAATCAATCAAAAGATAAGATTTTAAAGAAGAGATTGAACAGGGGATTGGACTAGATCTAGAAGACCTCTAACATCCCTTCCAACCTTATTAATTCTATGTTTTATGCTCTATTTGTACAATGATATCATAATACAATGGGATATCTTTTGTACTTCAGACAATTGGAAACATTCTGCTATTTATGCATAGTAAATCTCTTGGAATGTTTGGTCATTCCAAGAGATTTGGAAACTGGCTCATTCCAAGCTGCATAACCTTCCTTCCTTCCTTCCTTCCTTCCTTCCTTCCTTCCTTCCTTCCTTCCTTCCTTCCTTCCTTCCTTCCTTCCTATCTTCCTTCCTTCCTTCCTTTCTTTTCTCCAGAAGCCCATGACAGAGTTGGTTGGTCTAAGAGAGAATGAATGGCTGTAAAACAATCATCACATTTCCATGATGGAGGGTGAATTTTAACTCAGAATTCCCCAGTTCTGGCCCCAGTTATTAGATTGCGTGGGAAAGAAGACACGGACGTAGGAGCAATTCAGCACTTTATTCAGAACTAGCTGGATTCCAAACGCGAACTGCCGGCTGGCTGCAAGGAAGCTGCTTTTAAGGGCTTGCCGGCAACCAAGCCGGCCACTGACAGCAGTTCATTTCTCCCAACGCTAGATTAGCCATCAGCGGTGGCTATGCAAATCTGTGCTAAGTATGTCCGTACGTAACACAACTCCTTAAACAGTTCACCATGTTGATTCTCATAAACAAAGAAAAAGAAGGAAGAAGTTGGAATTAAACCACAGGCAAATCTGGAAATGTATCTCTGATTACTCAAAATTAATCACAGTTCAAATCTATTATGCATGTGGTGGGATTCCATGGGGGTGTAATACGTTATGAGTGGGAGACCCGCGTGTTTGTTACCTGCTCAGCAAATTTAGTAGATTTTATCAAAATTCCATGCAATTTCTAAACTTTGGGAAATTGGGGAGTGCAAAACAATATGCATATTTTACTTATCTATATACAATATATAAAAGCAAAAACTACTCACACAGAATAACTAAATCTCCAGAATCGTAAAACGTACAAACTTGAAATTTGGCACTTTTTGGCTTCTAGGTGCTCACTAAGAAAGGATTTTTCAAAATGACCATCAGATCATTAGTATTTTTTATATTATTATTAACACGCTCTGATACTAATTAGTTAGACGTTCTACTCCCCCTCCCAACTTGAAAATAACTGGAGAGAATGGGATAGAATAGGAGAGGCTTCTGTGGGGCAAGCCTGAAGGAGAGAAGGGGCCAGAAAGCCTGAGGGAGAGAAAGGGATAGGATAGGGGAAGATTCTGTGGGGCAAGGCTGAGGGAGAGAATGGGATAGGATAGGGGAGGATTCTGTGGGGCAAGGCTGAGGGAGAGAATGGGATAGGATAGGGGAGGATTCTGTGGGGCAAGGCTGAGGGAGAGAAGGAGATAGGATGGGGAGGATTCTGTGGGGCAAGGCTGAGGGAGAGAACGAGATAGGATGGGGAGGATTCTGTGGGGCAAGGCTGAGGGAGAGAATGGGATAGGATAGGGGAGGATTCTGTGGGGCAAGGCTGAGGGAGAGAAGGAGATAGGATGGGGAGGATTCTGTGGGGCAAGGCTGAGGGAAAGAAGGGGATAGGATAGGGGAGGATTCTGTGGGGCAAGGCTGAGGGAGAGAACGAGATAGGATGGGGAGGATTCTGTGGGGCAAGGCTGAGGGAGAGAATGGGATAGGATAGGGGAGGATTCTGTGGGGCAAGGCTGAGGGAGAGAAGGAGATAGGATGGGGAGGATTCTGTGGGGCAAGGCTGAGGGAGAGAACGAGATAGGATGGGGAGGATTCTGTGGGGCAAGGCTGAGGGAGAGAATGGGATAGGATAGGGGAGGATTCTGTGGGGCAAGGCTGAGGGAGAGAAGGAGATAGGATGGGGAGGATTCTGTGGGGCAAGGCTGAGGGAAAGAAGGGGATAGGATAGGGGAGGATTCTGTGGGGCAAGGCTGAGGGAGAGAACGAGATAGGATGGGGAGGATTCTGTGGGGCAAGGCTGAGGGAGAGAATGGGATAGGATAGGGGAGGATTCTGTGGGGCAAGGCTGAGGGAGAGAAGGAGATAGGATGGGGAGGATTCTGTGGGGCAAGGCTGAGGGAAAGAAGGGGATAGGATAGGGGAGGATTCTGTGGGGCAAGGCTGAGGGAGAGAACGAGATAGGATGGGGAGGATTCTGTGGGGCAAGGCTGAGGGAGAGAATGGGATAGGATAGGGGAGGATTCTGTGGGGCAAGGCTGAGGGAGAGAAGGAGATAGGATGGGGAGGATTCTGTGGGGCAAGGCTGAGGGAAAGAAGGGGATAGGATAGGGGAGGATTCTGTGGGGCAAGGCTGAGGGAGAGAAGGAGATAGGATGGGGAGGATTCTGTGGGGCAAGGCTGAGGGAGAGAAGGAGATAGGATGGGGAGGATTCTGTGGGGCAAGGCTGAGGGAAAGAAGGGGATAGGATAGGGGAGGATTCTGTGGGGCAAGGCTGAGGGAGAGAAGGAGATAGGATGGGGAGGATTCTGTGGGGCAAGGCTGAGGGAAAGAAGGGGATAGGACAGGAGACATTTCTGTGGGGCAAGGCTGAGGGAGAGAAGGGGAGAGGAGAGGCTGATCGTAACTACTCATTAATTTTCAAGCTGTAAGTGTCGATTTATCAAGCCCGATCACATAGTTTTGTAGTGGAGCACGGGTATTCAGCTAGTATGAATATATTTGTTGTGGTATATCCTTTAATTTAAATAAACTAGTTTTCTGCATCAGTGCTCTCTTCTTCTATCCTCCCGACTTATCCTTTTTCTTTCTATGGAAACCTAGTGTGGTGGAATTAAGTACATTCCTAGTTGACTGCTACCCAGATGGCCCTAAATGTGTCATTGCTATCAGTAAGAGTGTGCTGATTTCATCCTTGCAAGTTTAACCTCAAGAAATGAAGTTTTTCAATCAAGAATTGTATGTTGAGATATTGAGCAAGTTTTCTTATGCACAATAGGCTGATGCAAATCAGAACTTTGAGATTCAGGTGGACATGATTCGATTTAAGTTTGCACTTCAACATTTCAGAGCTGAGGTTTAAGAATTTATTCTAACTATTAGAAGTTAGAATTCAATTTGAAATGAACAAAGAGTCAATTTAGATAAAAAGAAAGAAAAGAAAGATTAGTCCATTGGTTATAATGGGGAAGTATCACAATGCCTGCAGATGTTTCATTTTTTTGGTAGAATGGGCTAAGTATAGCAGGGGTGATAAACTCTTTAGAGAACACTGACCTTCCCAAGTCAGCTGGATACCTTTAAGGATTTCATTTCAAGAAATGTTTGAAATAATTCTTTTGCATGTTTTTAAGGCAGAAATAGCAAAGATAAGGAGAGGGTAGCATATCAACCATACATTAGCAAGCAGCAACCTAGGTGATAGTGACTGAACCCATGAAGAAAATATTTCCTGCAGTGAAGCTCTGTTTCACTAAGACAAAAGGATGTGTGCCCAAAATACACAAAAGTAAACTAATGAACTTTATTTTAGCCTAAGGAAGAGGTATCTGCAGTAAGGATTAATAGCATCAATAAGAAGGGAAGGTGGACATTATCAAATCACTACTCCTTTCTAACATACACCAGATGAATGGCATGCATACAAAAAGGGTCAACACTCTTGATGTTTCTAGTTGTACCAAACATTTTGATGTTGGCCCCTCTACAGATGCCTGGGTAGGGCATTGTGCAAATTCAGTTTCTATGGTTAGTTTATAATTAAATGCATTGTGTAAATCAAATAGAAAATGCAACAAAACCAATTATAGATAAGCATTCCATGCAAGTATAGTCAGCCCTGAAGAAAAGAGCCAAGGAAATTAAGAAATAACATCTTGTGCAAAGTGAGAAATTACACCAAGCCATGGTTATTTTGAACCACAGTTGGTTGAACAACATGTCAGTGTTCTGCTTTTTGAATTGTGCAGCCAGGACCAAAGAAACCATGTTGAGATTTAGCAGAATGCATACAGACAGCCAATACTGAATTGATATTACTTACAGAACGTCCACATAGTATCCCCCTTTCTATCAATTTGGGTTCAACAAGGCTGTTATAGCTCATAAGTTTGGGTGCACTTTATGAAGCACAGTAGTCTGTAAGTTCAATTCCCAGAAGAGAGGTTTGAAACATATGATCTACAACAGGGCTGTCAAACACGCGGCCCGCGGGCCGGATGCATCACACGCTGGTGACGCCCACCCCTGGTTTAGCCAAAGGGAAAAAAGTCGTGATATGTCATGTGATGACAATGTAATGCCACAAGTTTGACACTCCTGATCTACAATAACTACTATAGGTGTGTGTATCTAATGAGTCTCAATTAGGAGGAGACTACCGTATTTTTCGGGGTATAAGACGCACCTTTTTCCTCCCTAAAAGTGGCTGAAAATTTGGGTGCGTCTTATACTCTGAATGTAGCTTTTTCGAAGCTTTTTTTCCAGCCCTAACTAGGTGCTAACAATCTTCCCAGCTCTTACCAGCTTGCAGGCTCTTTCATTGTTACTCTCTCCAAACAATGTTTTTCCAGCCCTAAGTCTTTGCAGGGTTTTTTTCATTGCTCTACTTGCTCCGAATAAGTTTTTTTCTAGCCTAACCAGGTGCTAACAATCTTCCCAGCTCTTACTGGCTTGCAGGCTCTTTCATTGTTACTCTCTCCGAAGAAGGTTTTTTTAAGTCCTAACCAGGGGATAAAATAATGTGCTGAAGCTGACCAGACTAAGGACGCTAGCCTACCTGGTAGGCAGATTTCCCCCCCTATTTTCCTCCCCAAAAACTAAGGTGCGTCTTATACTCCGAAAAATACAGTAATTGTAGATTTAATAGCAATGGTTAAATATAAATCTTAGGGGGGAAAAGAGGTAGGAAGCACAACATGGACTACATCACACATCATACAAACCCAAGACTGCACAACCAAGATTTATGAAAAAAATCCTATAATGGGTTCTGTTCACAAAACTTGAAATGTATGAAGATTATATGATTAAACATAATAGATTACACTGTTCCTTTGGCTTAGAGGAAACAGAAGAAAAGAGGGAGATGGTAATCTGAGAGAAAATGAGTAAAGATGTGAAAGAAGTTTTGCTTTCCTACTTTTTCTTTTATGTTTCTGTTAGAAAAAGGAATAACGGAAATTCTGACTAAGAAAGGTAGAAACTCAAACATTCAGGAGAGGGAAATGTGTCTTTATCCATTATATGGATTGTTTCACTACTCAGCATTCTAAATAACCAGTTAATCTACTGAGTTATATATTCTTTTCAAAGAACTCTCTTTTATTAGCATTGTTTGAAAGCATTTCCCCTGCCTAGGGCAATAGACTATTTTGGCAGGGAAACATCAGGTGCATTTTGGATTCATTTTATTCCTTCTGGCTTGATTTACTTCCAGCAACATTGAGGCAAAACAGAGAGCAGAATGAGACTGGGAATCTATAAAACATGAGTGAAATGTTACATTCTGCTAACAGTTCCCTCAAAACGGAATAATGCCCATTTAACTGATTTTTCAGACCACCAATGCTACCAAGAACACTTTCTAGAAGAAAACCTCAAGGGATTTATTTGATAGCAATGGACAGTCCATAGATCTTTCCCCAGGCTGATAAAAGTGATGGTGCATGGAAGAATTGGAATCACGTCAGGAAAATGAAGGGATAAAAGGCTAGTTAATGCACACATGGTCTTTTGAGAGATGAAGTGGGGGCTTCAGTCCATTTTCTTCCTTTCACAAGGCTGCTTCTGTTAAGGTGAGAATAAATCTCATAGAGGCGATGTGGATCTTTTCTTGGAATTCAGACATTTAGAAAATAAAGCCGAGATTAAAAGTCTAATAGAAAATATTTATTTCGGTACAAAAACAATAAATCATGAATAGTTACATCTTGCTAATAAATCGTGACCGCTCCGGTCAGAGTCAAAGGCAGAAGAGAATAATGGAGAATCAGGAATGCACACATGCGCAGAAGATCACATCACGTGTCCTGCTTGTATTGGAATGTACCATAATATTAGGATAGGGGTGCATCACCCTGCATAGACATACAACTGGCAATATTCACACCGTGACAGCTTCAGATGCAAACAACTTCTCTGATTCCTTTCAAAGGAATTCCAGAGCAAAGAATTAGCCCTGTAGAAAATCTTTAAATCCAATTCTGCCTCTGGAGATTACTTCCCCTTGCCATGTAGCCAAACTATTTATATATTTGATTATTTATCCATTTGGTTTATATCACATTTTCCCAGTAAGAGCTCAAGGCAGTTCTCCTCTAATCCTAAACTTGTGAACTAGACTGGTCTGAGAGAGAGAAGGATAGACATTAGTCAACAGTTACCCAGTTAGCTGTAGATGGCTGAAGGTGGATTTAAAATAGGGTCTCCCCAGGCCAAGCCTATTGCTTCTCCACCCTGTTGATCCAAAGGAAAAGGAAAAGAAAGTGTTGACTCAGCAATCTTTCAAGCAAAATTCCGAATAACTGGCCTAATTTATTTATTTATTTATTTATTTTGGAATTCTTATATGCCGCCCAACTCCCTAAGGACTCAGGGCGGCGTACAACAGTGAGAAAATACAAGAATAACCAAAATCTAAAAAGTTAATTAAAAGCAAATATAAAAATTAAAACACACTATAAAAAGAATCATCACCAACCATTCAACATCATACATACTTGGGGGGTGGGCTCGAATGAATTAAGCTCTACCCCCCGCCTGCAGGAAAAGCCATGTCTTAACAGCTTTCCGGAAGGCCAGCAGAGTGGGGATAGTTCGGGTCTCTGGTGGAAGTTGGTTCCAGAGCACAGGGCCAGCCACAGATCTGGAATGAAAATTGTGCTGCCAGATATACACTGCATCTCTGATTTAAGCACATGTCAATACTTTTACTTCTGTAATTCTTGGAAATAAATAATAATAAAAAACTAAACTAAACTAAACTAAACTAAACTAAACTAAACGCACTTCAGTTGCACTGTAATGGCTGCCATCTTAACTTTTTTGACCAAATTCTGCAGATATACCTGGTGAAGTCTCAATCTATCAGGCTATGTTCCCCTCATCAGCCTCCAGATCTTCAGGTAAAGCTAAGAGCCAGTGGACAATTGTTTTCACACAATTGCCCAGATCTAGATGTATGAAATTGAGCAACCCTTTCTGATACTCGATGGATATATCATCTAGGACTTTGTTTCTCAATCTTGGCAACTTTAGAATGTATTGACCACACATTTTAAAGTTGCCAAAGTTGAGAAACAATGATCTAGGACCGTGATGGCGAACCTATGGCACACGTGCCACAGGTGGCACGTGGAGCCATATCTGCCAGCATGTGAGCCGTTGCCCTAGCTCAGCTCCAGTGTGCAGGTGCATGCCGGCCAGCTGATTTTTGGCTCACGCGGAGGCTCTGGGAGGGTGTTTTTGGCCTCCGGAGGAGAAAGCCTCTGCAGCCTGGGGAGGGCAAAAAAACGGGCCTACCGGGCCCACCGGAAGTTGGGAAATGGGCCATTTCCAGCCTCCGGGGGGGGGAGGGAGGCCGTTTTCGCCCTCTCCAGGCTCCAGGGAAGCCTCTGGAGCCTGGGGAGGGTAAAAAACGGGCCTTTTGGGCCCACCAGAACTCGGAAAATGGGGGAGCGAGGGAGGGGGTCATGCGCGCATGTGGGGGGGCGGCATGTGGGGGTTGCACACACATGTGCAGGGGCGGGGCGTGTTGGTGGCATTGAATTATGGGTGTGGGCACATGCACACGTGCGATAGCATGCACATGCGCACTTTTGGCACCCAAGGAAAAAAAGGTTCGCCATCACTGATCTAGGACATTCAGGTGGCAGAAAATATGCACACTATCACAATAACAAATTCCATGTGTGTCCGATCACCCTTGGTCAATAAAGAATTCCATTCTATTCTATTCTAACTTTCTAAGCTTCCCATTCATATACAGAAAATTCCAGGAGAGCAAGAGTTACTATGGTGAGATGGTATAAATCAGGGGTGAAATTCAAAAAAATTTCCCTACTGGTTCTGTGGCCGTGGCTTGGTGGGCGTGGCAGGGGAAGGACACTGCAAAATCCCCATTCCCTCCCCACTCCTGGGGGAAGGATACTGCAAAATCTCCATTCCCTCCCCACTCTGGGGTCAGCCAGAGGTGGTATTTGCCGGTTCTCCGAACTACTCAAAATGTTCGTTACCTGTTCTCCAAAACCTGTCAGAACCTGCTGAATTTCACCCCTGGTAAATCGTGTACATAACAAAAAACTGAGAGGCTTTCTAAGTTTTACAATTAGCTTAAGCAATGCTTTTAATAATAATAAAATATTTCATTTATATCCTTCTTTTTCTCTACAAGCACAAAGAGTTATAGTTAATACTTTTTATCTCATGTATTCCCCAAACAAGCATTCAGTGAGATAGGATAGCTTGAGGGACAGTGGCTGGTTTAAAGTCATCTACTTACTGAGCTTCTATTTTATCTCTTGTGGGACAAAAAAATGTGGTATGGAAGGATATACAGGTAGTTCTCAACTTACGGCCACAATTGAGCCCAAATTTTATTTTGCTAAGTGAGAAATTTCTTAAGTGAGTTTTACCCCATTTTACAACTTTTATTGCCACATTTGTTAAGTGAATCACTGCAGTTGTTAAATTAGCAACATTGTTGTTAAGTAGATCTGGTTTCCCCATTGACTTTGGTTGTCAGAAGATTGTAAAAGGGGATCGCATGATCCCGGGACATTGCAACAGTCATAAATGTAAGTGTCAAGCCTGAATTTGATTGGGTTGTGGGATCGTTTGACATCTGGGTTGTGCTAACATGAATTCAGTTTGACACAGAGGGAGACGGAAGGGGGGAGAACTGAGTATGGAGTCTTCAGCCAAAACAACATGGTTGGTTGATGAGTCAGCCATATTCCAACGGCTGGCTGGCTGAAGGAGGAGGAGTGAAGTCGCCAAGCAACCAGCTCTCATCCCAGTTGGACAATGTGACATATTGTTTTGGGAAAATAAGAAACCATTATTTACCGTATTTTTCGGAGCATAAGACGCACCGGAGGATAAGACGCACCTAGATTTTAGAGGAGGAAAACAAAGAAAAAAGTATTTGGAACCAAATGGTGTAGTAATATATTATTAAATAAAATACCAGTATTTTTCGGAGCATAAGACGCACCGGAGGATAAGATGCACCTAGATTTTAGAGGAGGAAAACAAAGAAAAAAGTATTCGGAACCAAATGGTGTAGTAATATATTATTAAATAAAATACCAGTATAGCAGAATACTTTTTACAACCATGTATACTTTTTACAACCATGTACACTTTTTACACATTTTGGCTTTGACATTTTTCTGCAAGAAAGAACAATAATGTTTCCTTTATAACAGTGCAGAACCATATTCATACATTCATATGCACACGCCCCCACCCTAAACTTCAAACTTGGCAAGTTTAAGACTTGTGGACTTCAACTCCCAGAATTCCTCCTCCAGTCATGCTAGCTCAGGAATGGGAGTTAAAGTCCACAAGTCTTAAAGTTGCCGGAGTTGGAATACCACCAAACAGCTGTCTGTTGCCACCCATTGCCGCCGTTGCCGCCGTTGCCGCCATTGCCACCATTGTACCAACTCCCTCCCCCTCCCCCTAATGTAACATCCAGAGTATAAGACGCACCCAGTTTTTGACCCTCTTTTGGGGGGTAAAAAGGTGCGTCTTATACTCCGAAAAATACGGTATATTGGGGTGAAAAGCCTGGGAACTTTAGTACTGGCTTTTCACCAGTTCGTGCCAAGATGGTGTGAATAAATAAATTTGTTCTTTGAGGAAAAGAAATGCCTCAGAGTTTGATTTGTGAGGGATACATTACTTGGAACCTGACTGTAAGTCAGTTGTCAAGCATCCGAATGTAAATCACATGACCATGGGGATGCTGAAGTGGGCATAAGAGTGAAAAATGGTCATAACTCATTTTTTTCAGTGCTGTTGTAACTTCGAACAGTCACTAAATGAACTGTTTTAAGTCGAGGACTATCTGTACCATTAGCCTTAGGCTAAACTAAAGTTCATGTAGACCAGTGCTTCAGCAACTTAAAGATGTATGAACTTCAATTCCCAGAATTCCCTACCCTGCATTCTGGGAGATGAAACCCACATATCTTAAAGTTGCTGAGGTTGAGAAACTCTGATCTAGATTTTCTAGAACTGAAGCACTGCCTTAATTAAATTCCTGGACATACTGGTTTTATTGATCATATAAAATCATCTCCCCCCCAAGATATAAAAAAATGTTTGTGTTCATGCCATATCACAGCAAGTCACATCATTGCCATTTCATCTTTCCCAGTTTCCCAATGAAGTTCCAGGAATGAGGACTTTTTCAGGATTTATTGAAGTTTAAGGCATGCGCTATGTAATAAGTTATCCTTTAATTTTTACTCAAGAAAGTGTTTTATTATTAGTCTGGTATATAAATGTTGACTCAGTAAATTAAAAACCCTTTTAGTTGTGCTGCTTTATTGGTTTTCATTGCTGTTTTACTTTCATCTTATTACAGGCTGTTTGGTAAGAAAGCAGTTTTGTCTCAAAGTGGTTTGTGTTTGTGTGTGTGTGTGTGAAATCAAATAAAAATATTTATATGAATAAATACAGCAAATTGGAAAAAAAGGCAGGAATAATCAAGATCTCATCCTAGAAAAGCATCTGTCCCTCTGAAAAACTCCAGGGCCCCAGCTCATTCTTGTTGTCAACTACAAACATTGCCTCCCCACTTCGTTTCAACTTCACTGTTAGTACTACAGTGTAAATATAAGCTCAGCTGATCTTGATTAATCATTCAGGTTTCCCTAGGTACCTCCACATAGTTTAGGACTAGAATTCCTTGCCTTCCTAACTAATTACTTTATTCAGTGTTCATTGTTAGTGCCCAAGACAACACATCTAAAGAAGGAACCAAAGTATTGATGCAGAATATCACAGGCTTTCTGGAATTTTTCAGCTTCTCCATTCCATATTGCATTCAGTTTTGGTCGCCATGATGTAAAAAGGATGTTGAGACTCTGGAAAGAGCGCAGAGAAGAGCAACAAAGATGATTAGGGGACTGGAGGCTAAAACATATGAAGAACGGTTGCAGGAACTGGGTATGTCTAGTTTAATGAAAAGAAGGACTAGGGGAGACATGATAACAGTGTTCCAATATCTCAGGGGTTGCCACAAAGAAGAGGGAGTCAAACTATTCTTCAAAGCACCTGAGGGTAGAACAAGAAGCAATGGGTGGAAACTAAACAAGGAGAGAAGCAACTTAGAACTAAGGAGAAATTTCCTGACAGTTAGAACAATTAATCAGTGGAACAGTTTGCCTCCAGAAGTTGTGAATGCTCCAACACAGGACGTTTTTAAGAAGATGTTGGATAACCATTTGTCTGAAGTAGTGTAGGGTTTCCTGCCTAAGCAGGGGGTTGGACTAGAAAATCTCCAAGGTCCCTTCCAACTCTGTTGTTGTTGTTGTTGTTGTTGTTGTTGTTGTTGTTGTTGTTATTATTATTATTATTATTATTATTATTATTATTATTATTATTATTATTATTATTATTATTATTATTATTATTATTATTATTATTATTATTATTATTATTATTATTATTATTATTATTATTATTATTATTATTATTATTATTATTTTCATGACACTGACCTCACCTGAAGATCAGGTATCCTTTTTAAGAAGTACTTTGAGAAGTAAACTTATTGGTTGCATTCCACAGCGACATGTCTTTCTGCAAAGTTTTAATTTCCCTTCCAGCGGGTGCAACCCTCTTTCCTGTGCACACACACAAAAAAACACCCTCATTATGTACATGCACAGGTCTTCTCAGAGATTACAACGTTGCAGTCTATACTGTGAGAATAATAGGAATTAACTAATTCATAGACATTTTATAGTGACTGAGTTAATGTTGCTTATGTTCCCAAATTATTACTATTATAACACGGAGTTGGTGTATATGGGAGAATATTAAAATGTTTGGCTCCGTCCTGTTTTTCTTCTGTGATCAGAAGAACTCAGATGACTACAAACCAACTTTTTAATCTTAAATCAAATGTTCTGTAAATTTTCCACACATACACACACCCCACAGAAGGACACATACCTTTTAACTAGTGAGCAATTTAAAGACTAATAGGATTCATCCATAATTACACAGTTAAGTAAAATTTATGTATGAAGGAATTAACTGATTTCCCTCAGGGCAATATAAAGCATAGAGACAGCACTCTCTCTGGTTAGATGCAATGAAGGGGGCTGAGGGGGAAGAAAGTACCATCTCAGTGTTTAAAATACTTTGTCATCCTTCTGTAGAGTCAGTTAGGTGCTGAGAACCGAGAGGCACCCACATGGAAGTTTATTTACTGATCCTCAAACGACTGATATAACAGATCTTTGCTTTGTTTGGAATAGAAAACTTGAACAGCTTGTCCGCACCTCTCCGCTCGGACATTAAATCAACATGGCTCTATTAGTGTCCGTAGGATGCCAGCTGAGCCATTTCTAAGCCTGTCACCGTGATGTCTTCATCTGTAACCAGAGCAGACGTGAGCTCCTGGCAGCTTCGGGAGGTGACAACAAATCCAATTAGCTACTCTCCATGGCGCCACAATGCTACTGTGAAACGGCCTGACAGGGAGGGTGGCTGCAATACCCTGCACAGTGGGGCATATCCTTCATAAGGGGGGAGAAAAATCACTAGCAAACGCTTAATTGCTGGAATGACTTTCCAGGCGCCTGTTGGAACCTTTACGCACAATCTGGTCAGAAATATGAGCTATCCTTGGGGGTTGATTGTTGCTGTTGCTGTTCCAAAGTGGGCCGTGGAAAGGGCAGGGGGGTTGCGTGAAGAGGAGCACCACAGGCCCTGTACAGATAGTTCTCTGAACACATATGCAGCTCTTTCAGAAATGGGTCTGCTCTCTCAAAATCCTACAAAGAAACCCAAGAGCCCCTCGGTTCTGCTTTGGTGACGATGCACACGGAGATGACACCTTGCAATGTTATTGTTGGTGGGAACTCCACATAATCTGGGGATTAAAGCCAAAAGACAGACGCAAACCCACTGTTCCAGATTTCATCTCTCTTGGAAATTAAGGAGGGAGGGGTGGGGAGGGGGAAACGGATTTGGAAGGAAACGAGGCTGCTCCAAAGCTTTTAAATGTAGGATGTGAGAGGATGATGGTAACTTTCCAAAGCTGCAACTTGGCCGTCTGTGCTTGGACAATTGTTTAAATGCAGGTTCTTCTTTCAAGCAAATTAGCTAGCAGGAAAATTAAAAAGAAGTTTGCATTTTCCCTAAGTTGCCAATTTCTCTTGAAGCATAAGGTATTAACCCTTGCTGGTGTCATTATTTATTTCAAGTTGAGCTCCAAACCTCCCTCCACATAACAGTAGGCTTTTAATTCACCATTTACATACACCTTTACATACTCTAAATGTATTTACATTGCCAAAGTCATATTAATTATTTTACAGCTTACATGTTTGGCCTCACAATATAATTATACTTTATAGAGGTTTTTTTTTTAAAAAAATAAGCTCAGTGTTCCTCTCAAGGCTACCATGTTCTTGGACATAGAAAAACTTGTGGCAGCATATGTGTTCCTTAGTCAACTGTAGATTGTATGAACTATCATGTTAAATTTTTGACGTGCTAAGATATCTGTGAGGTAATTTTACCAGTTATTTGAACGTAACTTCCAGATTTGAAAGCAGTTATGTATCTGACAGAAAAATAGTTATTGTAAGGTTAGCAATGGCAACACCAAAAATCTGAATGAACATATCAGGTCATACTAAAATGAACTATTTTACAGAACAAATGGGTGTGATAAAACATAACCCAATAATCTTGCAATAATTGCTCTAAAATGCCAGCAACTGTACAAAAAATAGACTATGACAAACCCGAAGAAAATGGACAAGAAAAGGAAGTTTGTTGATTTCAGTGAAGTCAGGTACTTCTTTACTGGTCATCTGATCCATATCTGGTCTTCAAAATGTGCATCTTGCACAGTTCTCTTATTTGGGATTTCTCCATGTTGGTTTACTACTGACCCTGATTTCCAACCTGCTTCATTATGAAGACATTGCTGAAACTAGTATAGAAGCAATATCTGATGCTCACATACTTTGCTCAAGATCAATAAATACACTAGAGAGGTTACCATAGGAATATTATTATGGGGGTCGAGTGGAGGAGATTGGATGGGCTACAAAGTGTGCTATAATAAAATAGTGTTTTTGAAGAAGTGTTTGGCAAGACCTTGCATCTCTTAACATATATTCTGTCTCAGCTATACATATATTTCTGACCCTATATATACATTTTATTGCTTGCTCCTATTTGTTCAGTGATTTATATCTATGATAAGTTAATGCATTATGCACTATGTTACAGCTTTATAGCACTTCCTTCGGTACTGTTTTCCTTCTCTTTCTGATAAATCCCAACTTTTTACTATGCCATTTCTTATAATATCCTGGAAAATATCAACTAGATGGCTTGATTGCTTTCAGTCCACAGTCTAAAACCTTTACTCCTCTGTTGGTCTGTTGCACCTCCACTACATCACAACTCTGTCTCTTAATGATCTTCTGACTCTCAATAGCCCTTTGTTAGTGACCTTACATTTTCTTCATTGCTCCCGGGTGTAGTTGGCATCATGTTCATTACAATATAGCACTTGAGCAATGTAAGATAATAATCCTAAAAAAAAGAAAAGTGTAATGGCAAAATAGGGAGATGGAAGATTATAAGATAACATGGCAACTGAACGACATACTGGAAACACCAAATTCAGAGTGCAAGAATGAAAGTGCTTCTACCAAAGTGGCAACCCAACCAGGGGTGGGTTCTAACTTACCTTGCTGCCGGTTCGCTTCCTCCCATGTTGCGTGGCCGCGCAGTGTGGCATCCACACGTGAAGTGTGTTCACACATGCACAGTGGCAAAAAATCCAAAAAAAGCCCCCTCAAAGCCAAAAACAAGATGGCGATGCATGCACAGTGGCGGAAACTTGGCTTTTGCGCATGCGCAGAAGAAAAAAAACCCGGGGAAAAATTCGGGGGGCGGGGATCGAAAAGAAAAATCCGAAAATAATAATAATAAAAAAAGAGATGGCGGCGCCCACAGACCGGCACCGACCGAACGGGTTCCATGACATCACCGTGACATCACAAGCGGTTTGCTACCGGTTCGGGCGAACCAGTCTGAACTGGGAGGAACTCACCTCTGAAGCCAACCTAGAAATGTCACATAAGGCATATTCAGAGCATATCTGTAAGACCTTTTTGCTTGGGGCATCAGAAACTTTAAGAGAAGTCAGAAGAGTTTCAATAAGACTAGGTAAATGTTTCAAGCACTTCTACTTACCTTTCAGATTAACAGAGTTGGAAGGGACTTTGCAGGTCATCTAGTCCAACCCCCTGCCCAAGCAGGATATTCCTTTCTTCAAGGAAGCAGAACTGATCTAGCCAGGAGTGTTTGTAGGAGGCTCATAAATTCAAGATAGTGACCATGAATGTGTAGGTTAAGCCCAGGTTCATTTCAGTCATCCCGAATTCCTTGTAATGTACCAAAGTCATTAATAAATCAATGGAAGAGTGTGTGAAGACATTGCAAACAGTTTTTCCCCCTCAAAATACTGGGTTTGTTTTCTCAAGTTTTTAGTTGAATCACTTTTTCTTAGTAGTGGACAAAAGACTTATTTTCCAGATACAAGAAAGGTATGAAGCTTTTTCCATTGGTATGTAAAGGATTTTTCCATTGGGTATTAAATAGTATTTATCTGAGTGCTAGGTTTACACATCAGGTATAGAGGTGGGTTTCTCCCGGTTCATACCGGTTCTATAGAACCGATAGCAAACCGCTAGTGATGTCACGGTGATGTCATGGAACCGGTTCTGTCGGTGCCGGTCTGTGGAGGCCGCCATCTTAAAAAATTTTTTTTTATTTTTTTTACATTTTTTTAAAAAAAATTCTGATTTTTTCCCCTTTTGTGCATGTACAGAAGCTGAGTTTCCGGCACTGCGCATGCGTTGCTATCTTGTTTTCAGCTTTTTTTTGGGGGGGGTGGAATTTTCGGCATTGCGCATGCGCACGTGCATGCAGCGCACGCGCGGCCATGAGGCGTGGCTACGAGGCACAGCCACGTGGTGCGGGAGGAAGCGAACCAGCAGCGAGGTAAGTTAGAACCCACCCCTGGTACAGTGACCAGGAACATATGAGTAGCGTTGTCTGAGTTTTGAAACTAAACAGAGTTAGGTGTGATCAGTAATTGGATAGAAGCCCATCAGGAAACATGAACACCACAGGCTAAACTGGGAAGTAAAACAAGCCTTGAAGAAGGCAAAGGTGAACAATTTTCTAGTTGTTTCCAAGAAAATTGTATGGACATGTCACCAGCACATGACTCTTGACTCAAGATCAGACATGAACTTGACTCAAAGATCATTCATGCAGATTAAAGGAAAACATCAGTCAATTGTACCTGTTCATCCATGTTGCTTTTTCAGAAGCCTGAATTATTTTTTTTGTTCATATGAAAAAAATAAGTCCACTATCTCTTGATAAAAAAAGTGCTGTTAAATTTTTAAAAAAGCAAATAATTCAGTCAAAGAGACAGAGAAATTGGTTATAAGGGGCTTTGGAAGAAATAAAGTGCTCTTCTAGAAGTAGGTGAAGAGGGCTGAACAACAGAGTGAATAGAATTGGGACAGATTTAAAAATAAAAGACATAGAACTGAAGTGAAAAGCTACTTTAGAGATTTGCAAATGGTGGAAGCAAATTGAATTTTATAAATGTTAGTATCCAAGAAATAAAATTGTTGAAAATAAAGTCCTAAAAGTAATGAGAATGATGAAAAATGGTAAATTTTCAGATATATGTAAATGTTGTAACTGGAGAAATGCTAAAATATGAATCTGGTTTGTTGAACATGTTTGTCAAGATTGCATCTGTGTCTGATGATTGGAAGAATGCCATTATTGTTCCATTACACAAAGGGATAGAAAACAAGAATGAATGCAAAAAATGCATAGGGATTAGTGTGTTAAGTGTGCCTGGTAAAGTGTTTGGCACAGTTCTTATTGAAAGGATACAAGTGGTAGCAATGAGGGGGGGAAAATCTGGCAAGTGCAGTGTGACTTTATGCTGAAAGTGTGACTTTACGTACCAATCAGATTTTGGCTTTTCCTCAAGGCAATGAAAAATATATGAAAGTGAACAAGAACATTTACTGTATGTTTACTGATTTGGAGAAAGCATGTGATAAAGTTAATAGAATTGGAATATGGAATATTTGCATAAATATGGATGGTTGGTTGCTAAATCAAGTAAGATGGATATAAGATGAAAATAGCAAAGGCACAAGAGTAAATTCAATGCTTAGTAAATGATTTAATACTGTGGGGTGAATTCCTTTTGGTTGTTTAATGCATTTATAGATAAATGTGTAAGAAATGCTGGTGTAGACATTAGAAATGTGCCTGGTTGCAGATATAAATATATGTGTACTTTGTATGCACATGTTGTCATGTTATTGACTGAAAACCTGGATGATTTGTAGAGAATATTAGAGAGTGTGATGCAGAGAGGATTTGAAAATTATTGTATAAAAGGTTATTGTGATTCCCAGGGGAAAAAAGGTGAATATGAGTAAGTTATACATAAATAATGAAAAATTAGAGCAAGTAGATGAACTTGTGTACTTTGGCAGAATGGTTACTAAATATAGAAAGGCGGATAGAGTAATTTCAAGGTATATAATGCTGGTAGAAAAGAACTGAGCAGTGAATGGTCTGTTGTAATGAAATTGTGATTGTTAAAACAAGCAAAAATGGCTCTGTACAATATTGTGCGCCTGCTCTCTTTATTACAGGGGTCTCCAACCTTGGCAACTTTAAGCCTGATGGACTTCAACTCCCAGAATTCCCCAGCCAGTTCTGGGAATTGAAGTCCTCCAGGCTTAAAGTTGCCAGGGTTGGAGACCTCTGCTTTATTACATGGAAGTGAGAGTTGGGTAAATGAAGAAAAAATTCAAAAAGTAATTAAATGCAGTGGAAATAGGGTATTGAAGAGTCTCTATGATAAAACAAGAAAAAGATGGGCAAAGAATGAATGGATGCTGAATGGATGTGGATTGAATAGAGAAATAAGTGACAGGTATGAAAGAAGTGCATTGAGGTGGCCTGAAAATACAAATAGAATTAATGTAGAATGAACTGAAAATGAAGAGTGAATAAATCAAGAAAAATGGGAGGACAGAGTAACTTATGATTGGATGGGGTTCACGAGATCGTCCATGAGAGAGATAAGTTTGAGGGCTCCTTGGTTTTAGGTAACATCATTGGTGCTAGTATAAAATGACCAGATTTTTTTTTTTAAGCGGGACACCGACGGGGGGTGGGGCCACCTGGACGCCGGGTTTTGCCCTCTGCGCATGCGCAGAACGCTGCGCATGCGCAGAACGCTGCGCATGCGCAGAGGGCAAAAGACCGCTAATGTCGTTTCACAAGAGCCGTTCGCGTGCAGGGCAGTTTATAAATAGCGGCCGCCAGGTAGGGAGCCGGCCGGGGTTGCACAGGGCTGGGGGAGGCTCGCTAGCCCGGCAGCTCCGGCCGCAGGAAAGAGCGGGGGGGGTGCCGTACTGGGAAGGGCCAGCAGTCGCCGCCGCCTGAGGGGGCCACCCCCCCCACCCGCCCGCCCGCTTTGCTGCAGGGGACGCTGCACCGGATCCCGAGTCGCGCCGGCTCTCCCGCGGCCACGATGCCCGCCGACCTGATGGAGAAGAGCTCTTCCTCGCCCGCGGCGGCCATCCCGGCCAGCGCCGGAGGAGTCAACGCAGGATGCCCGCCCACCGCCGGCCCGAGCTGAGAGGCCTGCTGCTGCTGCTGCTGCGGCTGGGCCCCCAGTCCCGGCGGCGGGAAGGCTGCGGCGGCGGCCCCAGCCTGCTGAGCCAGCGCCGGCCCGAGCCGAGGGCCATGGATGCGACTCCTTCACTCGGGCCGCCCCGCCCACCGCGACGCCGGCCTTTTTGAGAGGGCGGGGCTGCATCAGGCGCCTCTCCACCGTGTCCTTCACCGCCCTCCAGTGCATGCCCGGCGCCTGATGCAGCCCCGCCCTCTCGAAAAGGCCGGCGTCGTGGTGGGCGGGGCGGCCCGAGTGAAGGAGTCGCATCCATGGCCCTCGGCTCGGGCCGGCGCTGGCTCAGCAGGCTGGGGCCGCCGCCGCAGCCTTCCCGCCGCCGGGACTGGGGGCCCAGCCGCAGCAGCAGCAGCAGCAGGCCTCTCAGCTCGGGCCGGCGGCGGGCGGGCGTCCTGCGTTGACTCCTCCGGCGCTGGCCGGGATGGCCGCCGCGGGCGAGGAGGAGCTCTTCTCCATCAGGTCGGCGGGCATCGTGGCCGCGGGAGAGCCGGCGCGACTCGGGATCCGGTGCAGCGTCCCCTGCAGCGAAGCGGGCGGGCGGGGCGGGTGGCCCCCTCAGGCGGCGCCGACTGCTGGCCCTTCCCAGTACGGCACCCCCCCGCTCTTTCCTGCGGCCGGAGCTGCCGGGCTAGCGAGCCTCCCCCAGCCCTGTGCAACCCCGGCCGGCTCCCTACCTGGTGGCCGCTATTTATAAACTGCCCTGCACGCGAACGGCTCTTGTGAAACTTGCCAAACTTGTGAAGAGCCCTTGCAAAGCCGTGCCCGCCGAAAATTGTATTTGTCTTTCGCCCCCCATGAGCCGCGGCCGGCCGTCCCTGCAGGGGAGAGCCCGCCCCCCAGCCCTCCCTCGCCCCTTTCAAAAAATCGGGACTTTTTAAGAGGGCGGGCGGGACGTGGGACAAACCCTTAAAAAGCGGGTCTGTCCCGCCAAAATCGGGACGTCTGGTCACCTTATGCTAGTAGGGAATGGGGTTTGCTCTCATAAGCAAAAAAACAACCAAGCTCACAGAGCACTAAGGGCCCCTCATTTGGACTGTTACATTCTCAGACTGAAGCACATAGGCTTCAGTCAGGTCCTCCATTCTGGAGGGAAAATACTGATTGCTGATTGGCTAGACTGTCTGGCAGCTCCCTATAAAAGGGCTGTCTGTCAGACAGAGCCTTTGCTGGATTGTAAATAGTTGCCAAATAAAGAGCTGTTGTTTTGAAGCCACTTCTGTCTGCCTCTTCCATTCGCCCTATCTAACATGGACCTTGGGCTACAAATATTCTCTATTGATTATAAGTTTAAAAGACAAATACACTGGAGGTTACTGTGCGGAGATAATGAAGAAAGTTTTAAACTGTTGCATGCTTTCAAAGTTTCTGTAATAGCATATGAGAAAGAACTTGAGAGACAGGAGGAAGAAATGCTGCTTAGAAAACTGTCCGATAAGAGAGATCATAACCAGCAGCTACATAATGGGCAGAGAATGAGGCTTAGAAGGGATCCCTAGCTTCTCAGGCTATAAAGAAGATAGCACTAGATTTTGTGTTTTCAATTATTTTAGCACAGGAGCAAATAGAGTTTTTCTACTCTCCCCATACAAATTATAGGTGTGAAACTCTGGATTGGGAGTCCACTAAAATGTTAAGGTCTGCTATCCTCTGTGTAAATTGCTTAATTCTGACCACAGGTGGGATTCAGCAGGTTCTGACCAGTTCTGGAGAACTGGTAGCGGAAATTTTTATTAGTTCAGCGAACCAGTAAATACCACCTCTGACTGGCCCTGCCCCCATTTCGGGAGGAAATGGAGATTTTACAGTATCCTTCTCCTGCCACGCCCACCAAGCCACGCCACGCCCACAGAACTGATAGTAAAACATTTTTGAATCCCACAACTGATTCCGACTGAACCTTCCTTACTCAATTTGATTAGAAAAAACGAACACAACTGCATGATACATATTCAAATGGAGTGTTCATAATACTATCCAGTAAGCAATTCAATATTATTTAATGACCAAGAAATGTACAATAACTCTTTCACCAGTGGTGACTATAATAAATGCAATAATTTTTATCTGGTAAAAAGAAAGGCTAGAATGATTTCTTTCCTTAGATCCCAGAGCAATTCATGGTTTTCCCTGCTCCTCCAAACATCCCAGATTCATTGGAAACAACATCTAAACCTGTGATTGTTTTACAGAGCACAAATATTCAGTGAGATTTGGAACTACTGGTTTTATTTTTTGGGAACAAATGTGATGCTGCCATGCCCAATTATTTTCAGAAAACATCTTTTCTACAACTGAAGAGGCAGAACAGTGGGGTTTGGCCTGCTTAGGGAAGTAGAGGTTGGCTTTCAAAGCCTATAAAATTGTCATGGCTCCTATTACATGCCGCTGAGCCAAGATCCCAGAGCATAAGAGATAAAAGATGTCTCAGACATTTTCTTAACCTGTATTTAGCAGCTGCAGCAATTCTAAAACTCAGGATACAATATGGCAACTGGTTGCTTCCACTCCAGAGACTGAGTGAAAGAGGAGCTGTCAGTTCTACAAAGATTAAAAGCCACAGCTGAAAATTCCACAGTGTAATGATACATCCTAGCATATATTCTCTTCAGTCCTTAAATCTGTGTGTGGGGCCCCAATTGGGAATCAATAGAGCCTCTGATGAGTTTTGCCAACAGAACAGATAAAAGAAGCCAGTTCTGATTATAGGATGCTGCCGAAATGAGGTAATGAAGTTTCCAGGAAAGCTTGAACACAAGTACATGAAACAATTTGACTGCAGCACTGGTATGCATCAGGGTGGCAAATCCTGCAGTTAAATACCTGAGCTGATTCCACCGAAAAGCATCTGTACTCTTCAATCCAGAGTAATTTGTTCAAATAACAAGCCATCACACAGGGACAAGTAAATAAATCCCCAAGGCCAAACAATATAACATTTGAAGATTTGGCTTCTCCCCATCTTTTAAAATAGATGGGGGAAAGCATTATTAGAAAGCAGGTAGGAATTATTTACTGCATGGGTTATGGGTAGGAAAGTCATTTTTTTCTCAGTGTTCTTGGTGAAGATTATCCCATCTTCCAAAGTTGCTATTGACCTTATTGTATAAAAACGATTTATGTTTTCCTTAGCTAGACAATCAGTGAGCATGAGGAAAGCAAGATTCCTCCCCTAGCAAGATCTTTCCAATCTGAACCTTCACCTCCAGCATTGGGTTTGCAATACCTTTTGGCCTTTCACATGAGATGTATGATGAAGAGTCATCACTGCAGGATAAATGGAAGGAGCTGGAAAAGTAACATATTTTGAATTATCCATAATTTGTAGCACATTCAGAATCGGTTATTTTATTGCTGTTTTTCAGAATTGTCTGCAGTAAAATTGTTTTGTTAAAAGTAAACAATTATTGGGAGTTTATGGGTCTTCGAAATTCTTTCACTACACATCTTTTTTTTTTAAATGAAGAACCAACTACTTTCCACTTGTTAGACTTTCTCTACTTACCTACCTACTTAATTTCCAGTCATGTTGGATATGCTTGCTTCATTTCACTCTTTTAGAATATAATAGAATTCTTTATTGGTCAAGTGTGATTGGACACACAAGGAATTTGTCTTGGTGCATATGCTCTCAGTGTACATAAAAGAAAAGAATCATAAGGTACAACACTTAATGATAGTCATAGGGTACAAATAAGCAATCAGATCACATTAGGAAACAGTTAATATAAATCGTAAGGATACAAGCAACAAAGTTACAGTCATGCAGTCATAAATGGGAGATGATGGGTGACAGGAACGATGAGAAGATTAACAGTAGTGCAGACTATGTAAATAGTTTGACAGTGTTGAGGGAATTATTTGTTTAGCAGAGTGATGGTGTTCGGGAAAAAACTGTTCTTGTGTCTAGTTGTTCTGGTGTGCAGTGCTGTATAGCGTCGTTTTGAGGGTAGGAGTTGAAACAGTTTATGTCCAGGATGTGAGGGGTCTGTAAATATTTTCACAGCCCTTTTTCAACTGTTTTTCCAACTGCAGTTGCGGATACATTCTTCTCTGTCCACCCATGTTATGAAATCTGGTCCTACCATGGACTTAATATAACTTAAGTTTAAATTGATTGTATTAGTCGTAGAACAGACATTGTGATCTCCCCAAAGAACCATCCTAAAACATAAATCATTGGACATACATACCACATATCCTCCGTGCAGAGAAGGAATGAAAAGTCCTAGAATGGTAGACTGTAGTATTGTAAACCTAGAATGAGATAGATCACAGTGTTGAAATAAAAGGCTCTCTAATCATCCTTTGTATTTGTGTGGGGTTTTTTTTTGCAATAGCATCACATCATTGTCTTATTCATCTTATAAATGACTGTAATCCAAGATGATTTTCAAAGACTTACTGCTAAACTACTGTACATATTCCCCTTTCTATGCTTGTGCATTTGAATTCTGTTTTTAAGTGTACCACTTTGCAATGTTAAATTATATTATGTTATTCTGCGTTCAATTTTCTAACCATCGAGCTTATTTTGGATTTTATGTCTGTTTTCTGTTATTCACTATAACACCCAGTTTTTTTTATTTGCAAACCTTATGTACATTCTTTTAGCTCTTCCTCTAAATCGAAAATCTCTTCCTCTAAATTGAAAATCTTAAACTAAACAGAGTCGCCTCAAATAGCAAAATGGGTGGCATATACATTTAATAAATAAATGATAAATAAACCTTTTGGCATCCTATTTGATATCTCTTTGTAATTTATTGAACAACCATTGGTAAGCTCTCCTTGATTTATGGAATAAATAGTCTGTTTTACCTCTTTAATAATTAGGGATTAATATTAAGGCTAGTGGATATGCCAAACATATTCCTCTTTTTCTGAAGAGTTTTTACAATGAAGAACTATAATTAGAGAAGGAGAGTGTCAGGTTCACCAATTCAAAAACTTAGCTACCGGTGTCTTTTCAAGGAATCATGTGACATGGTAAGCAGATTAAGGATCAAACAAGACTGTTGAGCAATTCTAATAGATAGTGAAGAATTATCTGAATGTAAGCAGATTCAAACTCATCTACCATATTTCTTGCATTTTCTTCCAACCAATTCAATTCTATTTTTTTAAACCCTCACCATGCAACCACCAAAATGGGATGTAGAATCTCTGCATTCTCTTTCATAGATGAAGACAGAGTACTGGCCTTTACTTGAGAAATTTCCTTACTTCCAAATTCCCTGACACAATGATTCAGAGGGGACAAGGGAAATGAAACAAAAGTCTATATTATATCCATGTCTGTTTAGGTTGAACAGTAATTTTATTATAAAATTTTCAACATCAGAACAGATGGCAGCTGAAATTAAAATGAGATCAAAACAGCGAACTATGAGGTGTGCAGGCGACACCATTTTTTATCTGGAACTAGGCACATGAAAACCTACTGTTCCAAAGACCTCCAAAACATTCCATTTCTCTTTCAGACCATGCCAGAGGTGGGTTCCTACCAGTTTGGACCGGTTCTATAGAACCGTTAGTAACTTGGCGGTCTGGGTCGCTTGAACCAGCAGTGACCCAGGCCTGCCACGCCCCCAAGCCGCTTCTCTCGGCGGCGCCATAGGTGCCACCATCTTGTTTTTTGCTTCTGCGCATGAGCAGCTTTTTTTTAGTACTGCGCATGTGTGCGCCTGCGCAGCACGTCCCTGAGCAAGCCAGCAGTAGAAGAATCCGGAACCCACCCCTGGACAATGCCATTTCAGGAATGGTCCAGCAGTTGTTGAGAAGATAATATCTGGAAGGTGCAACTAATTTATCTGAAGTAGAAAATTTGTTTTGAAATGAGCTTGGGCACCCTCACATCTGTCACCAACTTCTTAAAAAAGTCACATGGTAGCCATAAAAACTTAGGAAAATATGTATTTGAATTATGGAGATGCCAACAGGTTGTGACGTATAGTTTTTTAAAAACGTGTTCTTACTGCAAACAGGTAGTTCTCTTGGCCTCTGGTAAGTGGGTTGGGAGATGAAGTTTCTGATTAGGAGATGAAATTTTTATAGAAAAGATATAAGCCTCTGAATTATATATTTGGAGATATTGACTACTTACTAAGAGTACCATGTCTCTCAAACAGAACCATTCAATCAACACAAGAATAAATAATGATTGTTCAATAAAGATCTGCAAGCAGAAATTCACATACTATGGGCTTGTGATATGAGCAGATGATGAGTTGAAAAAATGATTATGTTTGGCAATGCTGATGGAAGAAGTCTTCACAGGATTCCAAAGGTGCTTTTTCAAGAGGCAATTGGACTTTCTAGTTTTTCTTTGAAGACGTTTCGCTTCTCATCCAAGAAGCTTCTTCAGCTTGGGACAACCATGACCTGGATGACTGAGAATCTCCATAGATATTCTTCATAGGAATGAAGAGATTACTGAATTGTCCTTGGAAAAAGTACTCCTAAAAAACTAGTTAGGATGACTGGAGAGCAATTGTCCTCAGAATCACTTGGAGTCGAACCAGACTATGACATCTGACTAACTTAATAAATTATGTATCTACAGTTGTCATACCATCCAGTACACTATTAACTGGCTTGCTAATCAAAATGACAGGGGGTATTATTTTAAATGTTTTGCTGAAATCACGATATTTTACATCTGTAACATTCCCAACAAAGTTATCCAATGAAAAAAAGGAGGTAAGTTTACACTTGAATTTGTTCTTCAAAATTTGGAAATCACCATATTGAGGGGTCCTTGGGTGTGCTCTCTGACTCAGAGAGCAACAAGGACCCCTTAGTTCAACCCTGAGCTACACATATTCTCCTTTATTGGAATCACCATATTGTTTTAAGATGCTTTAAACACTTGCTATAGAATCTTCAAGACAGAGTAACATGTGTGTAGTGCCTCAGAATGTTTCTCCCCATTTTTTAGAATAGGGGCAACATCTGCTCTCTTTCACTTATCTGACACTTTACATGTTCTCCAGGATTTCTCAAGACAATACATACAATTTTGACATAATCATTAGCATGTCAACCCTAGGAGGCTATTCATCTGAGCCTAGAGTTTTACATCCATTCAAATAAATAAATACTCCCTGACTATATTTTTTATCAGTCTTAAGCTTTAATCTTGCCTCTTCATCCTACTATGCATAATATCTGGTGGGCATATATCCTCTTGTTGTTTGACTAACATTTGTGCAGAATAATGGTCCATGAAAACTATTCCTGACCATTACCATTTCTTTACATTTTATCTTAAAATTAACAAATTTGACTCCTTATCTATATTTCTATGTTAGCAGACTTCTGCAGTGCAGCACATCCCTTTTTATTTATACATTTGATAATTCTAATCTCCAACTTGTTTCTGCAAAATAATAAATTTGAAGAATAGGTTGGATGACTATGACTATGGGATTTCAAGGCCGAAGCTGAACTTTACCCTGGGTCTTCCATGTCTTAGATCAGTGATGGCGAACCTTTTTTGGTCCGCGTGCCAAAAGGGGGGGGAATGCGGGGGATCACGTGTGTGCGTGCCCACACTCATAATTCCATGCACATGCACGCATGACCCCCCTGCTCCCAGCATGCAATGGCACGCCCATTTTTCACTCTCCCCAGGCTCCAGAGCCTTTCTAGGAGCCTGGGGAGGGCGAAAATGGCCTTCCCCACCCCCTCTGGAGACTGGAAACAGCCTGTTTCCCGACTCCCAGTGGGCCCAGAAGGCCCGAAAATCAGCCGGCTGGTGCACACATGCACGCCGGACCTGAGCTCGCGTGCCCACCGATATGGCTCCGCGTGCCACTTGTGGCACCCGTGCCATAGGTTCGCCATCACGGTCTTAGATCACTCATTTTGCATCCACTCAAAGTTATTACAGTGATGAACAAAGAGACTTACAGTTGGTCTTCAAAACTGAGGCTGGTCCCATGGTCACCTTTGGTGACCTTCAGTGCTGACTTCTCACAAGGAAAATTAAAAGGAAGCTTGCAGATCTCCAATGACAATCACATGACCTCTTGCCTATTGAATGCATGTGATTCACCTAATGATGGCAACTGGAACTGCCAGAACTGCTGTCATAACTCAGTGTGGTCACATGATGTTGCACTTTATGACCTCATCACTTAGCAATAGAGTTCCTGGTTCAATTACTGTCATTAACTGAGGATTACCTATACATCCTTGTCTACAGAGGTGGGTTCCTACCGGTTCGGACCAGTTCTATAGAACCGGTAGTAACTTGGCGGCCTGGGTTGCTAGAATCGGCAGCGACCCAGGCCTGCTACGCCCCCAAACCGGTTCTTTTGGTGGCACCATAGGTGGTGCCATCTTCTTTTTCGCTTCTGCGCATGCACAGCTTTTTTTAAGTACTGTGCATGTGTGCGCATGGTGCACAGCGTGCAGTGTGCACGTGTGCACAAAGTGCATCCCTGAGCGAACCGGCAGCAAACCAAACCAGAACCCACCCCTGCTTGTCTACATTTATGTCTATACATGCACATCTAATTACCTAGATAAGTGATGGCGAACCTATGGCATGCGTGCCACCTGTGGCATGCGGCGCCATATCGGAGGGCACGTGAGGCGTTGCCCTATGTCAGCTCCACGGGCAAATCAGAAGTTTGGAAAAATGCACTTCCGGTTTGCCATTGGGCTGTTTTTCGCACTCCGGAGCGTTCAGGGAAGTTTCCTGAAGTTCCGGAATGCGAAAAATGGCAAAATGGGCAAACCGGAAGTTCAGAAAATGCACTTCCAGTTTGCCGTTGGGCTGTTTTTTCGCACTCAGGAGTGCGGAGTGTTCAGGGAAGCTTCCTGAAGCCCCTGAGTATGAAAAACAGCCCAACGGGTAAACCGGAAGTGCGTTTTTCTGATCTTCCATTTTGCCATTTTTCACCATCCCAGGCTTCAGTAAGGCCTTTGCGCGGGGGTGTGGGGTGTGCACATGTGCAGGGGGCAGCATGGGGGGGGTTGTGTGCATGCATGGGGGGAGGGAATGGGTGTGAGTATGTGTGCACACGCTAGCGCGCATGCACACCCCCTTTTGGCACGCAAACCAAAAAAGGTTCGCCATCACTGACCTAGATCCATATTTTGCCTAAATACACATTTTTTATAATTTCATAAATTATTCTGTATATATTTATGGGTCTGAAATCTATGGAATAATTTTGCCAGAAATTATAAACATTGTTTAGTTGTTAGATTCTCCCACCTTTCCTCCAAGAGCTGAATGCAGCTACCATAGGAGAGCCATTAATTCTAGCCTCTTTGAGGTTGGTTGAGCTGAGTGTCACTGATTCAGTCAAACCCATCCAGTAAGTTTCCATGGCTGAGGTTGGACTTGAACTTGGGTCTCCCTAGTCTTACTCCAATATCTTAATCACTACTTCATAGTAGCACCCATTGAGGGAGTTCTGCCAAGAGTCTATTATCTGCTTCTTTTCAAATAAAAACAACTCTGTCACTTGGAAACCTTTTAAAATTTTTGCTTTGAATACCTAGGTAACTTTTAAATAACACATATGTTTCAGGGTGATATAGGACTATCACTTTCATGGAAAGACTATAACATGAGAATTAATAATCCAGTAACCTCTTTCTATGTCAATGATGCAAAAACTTTACCATGATTAAAACTAAATGTTGCACTTGCAAAAAAAACAACCAACCCCAGACATGAAACCCTGTTTATCTGAATGAGTTTGAGAGCAGAGGAGGCATAACTTCTTGGCTATTAGGTGATACCAACTTCTCTTAACTAGAGAAAACAAAATTGAGATTCCGCTCCGGTATGAGCAGCACCAGCAATGTCAAGAAACTGAGAAACAGCAGCAGCAGAACTAATTCTGTGGCTTCAAAGTTGATTTATGAAGACAGTCAAATGATCCCTTCAGCTAGATTTTACAAAATAATGACTGAAAAGGTGAAGGTGTCTTTCCTGTTCCCTTACTGACCTACAAAGTAAAGGATAATGAATGCTGTGCCAAAATTGGGGAAAGGATCTTCAATGAGGGATTGGAGGAGATGGGAGGCTACTGGAGCCCTCTCAAGGACAGAGGGTCAAAGACGTCCAACCTTCCTCTCTGATCACAGATTATCTTTACCTCCATTCTTCTCCAGTGCAGTTTTTTTTATTATCTTGTTCTGATCCCTGCGGTTCATTAGCTGCTTGCCTGAATGAATCCCTGTAAAAATAAAATAAAGAAATGAGGGAATGCTCCTACCGCCTGTGTGCCATCACCTTGCAACTCATTCTTTCTCTCCACAATCATCTCTTCTTCTACCCAACCCTAAATATTGCAAAATTTTCAGCACAGATGTGGGAGGATCAGAGAGCAAGATCTTGGAGAGCAAGAAATTCCACTGCATTTTGGGGGGCTTTGATCAAGTCCATATTGGCAGTGAAGAGCATTTTCCTTCTGTGCAGCACAGAAGGGCTAAACCCATGTTTAAAAACAGATTTAATACTCTCTCAAAACAATCTTCAACCCACGCACATCTATGCTAGACATGAGATGAAGGCAATAGAATAGAATAGAATTAGAAGAGAAGAGAAGAGAATAAAATAGAATAAAATAGAATAGAATTTTTTATTGGCCAAGTGTGATTGGATACACAAGGAATTTGTCTTGGTGCATATGCTCTCAGTGTACATAAAAGAAAAGATACGTTCATCAAGAATCATAAGGTACAACACTTAATGATAGTCCGGGTACAAATAAGCAATCAAATCATATTAGGAACCAGTCAATATAAATTGTAAGGATACAAGCAACAAAGTTATAGTCATACAGTCATTATGCAATAGCAATAGACTTATATACTGCTTCACAGTGCTTTACAGCCCTCTCTAAGCGGTTTACAGAGTCAGCATATTGCCCCCAACAATCTGGGTCCTCATTTTAACTACCTCGGAAGAATGGAAGGCTGAGTCAACCTTGAGCCAGTGAGACTCGAACTGCCAAACTTCTGGCAGCTGGCAGGCAGCAGAAGTAGCTTGCAGTACTATATTCTAACCACTGCGCCACCACAGCTCTTATGCCTTAAGGATATTTATTTAAAAGACATATAGCTGCCCATCATGTACCATTACCTTGGATGCCTTACAAATGATAATAAAAATGGTAAAAAATACTCATATTTTTTTTAAAAAATCCAGTGTCTTCCAAAGCAACACATCTCCACATGTCAACAAGCAACTTTGCTGGCTCCAGCCACATTCTACCCCAATGCTTGTGGAAAAAGTCAAATCTTCAAGGTTTTCTGTAATGGTACGAGGATAGAATCTGCTGGATCTTAGGGAAAAGGTTTTTCCAAAGGGCACAGGTTGCTACAGAGAGAGTGCATTGCCTAAGTCCCACTAGATAGCTGTTTTTAAGGGAAGGCACCTGGACTACACCCACCCTGTCTGACCTAGTGGAATGGGCTAATATTCTTGTGGGGAACCAATCTCGCGAATAACCTGGCCTTTGTCATTCAGAGCTTTCAAGATGATAAACAGCACCTTCATCAGAGGTGGGTTCCTCCCAGTTCGGTCCAGTTCGTCCGAACCGGTAGCAACCTGCTGGTGACATCATGATGATGTCACAGAACCGGTTCGGTTGGTGCCGGTCCGTGAGCACCGCCATCTTTTTTTTTGAATTTTTTTGGATTCCCCCCCGATTTTTTCCTGTTTTTTTCTTCTTCTGCGCATGCGCAGAAGCCGTGTTTCTGGCACTGCGCATGCATCACCATCTTGTTATTGGCTATTTTTTTGGATTTTTTGCCACTGTGCAAGCGCGCGCGTGCTGCGTGGGAGGAAGTGAACCAGCAGCGAGGTAAGTTAGAACCACCCCGACCTTCATGTGCATGTTGAAAGAAAATGGGACCCAGTGCAGCTCACAGAGCAGTAGTGAAGGCCAACCATGGGGCACCCAAAACGGTGCATGTTGCTGCATGCTGGACCAGTTGAAATGTCAAGATGGACTTCAAGGGTAGCCCCATCAAGAGCATGTTGCAGTAATCCAGTCAGAAGTGACTTTTCTTATACTGTATATGTCATATAAAAATATTTACTGAGGCATGCTAAGGGAACTAGGGAACTATGAGGATGAGCCCTGAGTTCAGGTTATTGCAAGTAGTCTGCACAAATTATTAATGCTCTCCTGGTTGTAGGTTTCCTATTGTTGATATGTGCCTTTACCAAAATCTGTGCTGCAACTTTGCAAATGCAGGTAAAATAGCAGGCCTTTCTGTCATCATCTTAATATGTCCATATTTTCTTTGGAGCAATAATTAAAATAACATATTCACCAGCTGGTTTCCCCCCCTCTCCTAGATTTAATCTGTTCCAGTTCTCATTTGCATATTAAAAGTACTAATTAGCCCCTCAGTGTGTCTGAGCACGAATAGTGCAATAACTGGTCATGTAGTCACTAGAGACTGTCTTTTCTTGCCTTCCTCTCCCCCCACCCTGAAACTCCCCCCCCTCCATCTCCCTGAGCTTTTGGAAAGAGCCCACAACTACATTGCCTCCGTCTGTGGATGAGAGTAGCGGCTGCATGTGAAGGGAATGGGACTCTGCTTTGCAGCATTGAGGGACCATGAAACCCGGCTGCTTCATTCTTGTCTTTCTTCTCCTTCCCTTTGATGTGTTCTGTTTGATCTGTTGGTGTACATGACATACACAAGCATTTTCCATTGATTCAGATCATTATGGTGGCTCATATGGGCAGGTAGCTAATGAACTGCGGGGATCAGAACAGGGAGATAGAGAAGAAGACAAAGAGGATTTGTGGTTCAGAAGGGAAGAGTAGGCATACTCTTTATCTTTAGGAGGACTTCTGCTTCTTCTTCTCTGTGAAATATTGGACAATTCGGTATTTCCCTTTCTCTTGCTGTTTTTGGGAGAGGGGGAGGGGGAGGGGAGAGAGAGAGGGGGGGAGGGAGAGAGGGAGGGAGGGAGAGGGAGAGAGGGAGAGAGAGATTGTCAAGGCTCCACAAAAGAGGTTCCTACAACATATGTCTGAATGAGTGAAGATGACAGTTGTGGCAATGTGATCAAAGTGGCACCCATATTTAATGGGGATTTTTTTTTGCATGTGTGACACATACCCAAGATGGACAGAGCTTTGATCACACCGCTGTGGCTAACATCTTTCCTTTTTTAAAAAAAACCACACTCCTGTTCTACAAAGAAAGCGAGGTATTCCAGTGATGGCTATGGATCCTTGTGCTGCCCGTACAATTGCAGAAGAAACCCTCTTTCAGTTCAAACATTCACCCTAGATTTTGAAGCAATGTAACTATTATCTGGGTTCTCTTGCTCCTCCTTTTCTAGTTCTGTCTCTTAGTCCCTGACCTAGCCTGGAGGTCCTTTACCCAGTAGGGAGAGAATGCTGGAGAAGATATGAGGCAGGATGAAGCAGGAAGGAGTACAACACGCAGGAGCATCATCCTCCATCATTATCCCAGTCTTTCATCCAAGCTTTTGATTGGCCAACATGGGTTATTTTTTGACCTAGATTTAGCACTTTTCAAGAAAACCCTTAGACTCATGTTCATAAATGGCTCAGCTGATAGGACACAGCTGCAGAACATCTTCTGAGATCTTGAAAAGTGACTAACCTTACCCTTCCAAAAGGCCATATATATCTCTCCAACCCTCACATTCAGAAAAATAATTTGGTTGCTTTTCCTACTGGCAAGTAACTATTAGCAGGAAGGAAGCCAGCCAGCGAAATCCATCAATTGTAGTATTTCATTTGTTTTGCGTTATAACAGTATGGATAAAAGCATTTGCCCACTTCATCAGTAAAGCAGAATATGGATTAACAGTAGGGGTGGGTTCTAAGTTACCTCACTGCTGGTTCGCTTCCTCCCACGCTGCGTGGCTGCAGTGCATGCGCAGTGCCGAAAATTCACTAAAAATCCCCCCCCCCAAAAAAGCCAAAAACAAGATGGTGGCATATGCGCAGTGCCGGAGACTCGGCTTCTGCGCATGCGCAGAAGAAAACGATCAGCAAAAAATTCCCCCAAAAAAATATTCAAAAAAAATATTCAAAAAAATGGTGGCATCCACGGACCGGCACTGACAGAACCGGCTCCGTGATGTCACCAGCGGTTTGCTACTGATTCACCAGTGTGAACCAGAAGGAACCCACCTCTGATTAACAGTAAGGAGAGGGCAATTGATGCAGGCCTCCTTTTTTGCCAACTCAAATTTCACTTCAGTTTTCTAACTGTGCTCACTGTTAGAATGGGTTTTGATGGTGAGATTTGTAAAGCAACTCCCTCTTGAGGATTCATAGACCAAGGGAAATGTCACTTGGGGCTTTAGCATTACTTCAGCATGGTGCCAGGGATACTGTCTGGATTAGCTTCCAGCTAAACTGTAGAATGGTGTGAAGTTTTCTTTTTGAGATGTTAGAGCTCTATGTAGTTTGGAGGTGGGCCATTTTTGCATTGGTGGGATTTTCTGTCTTTTGGCTCTTTTCTATACCTGCTAGCCTTTTAGGAGCCTTTTAGGAGCTTGCAACCAGTAGCCTGTACCAAGCTGAAGGAAAGATGATATTATGATGGTTTATAGGCCCTGTGGCAGTGATTACTTACAAATCACTCAGTCTGTGTATGAGCAGAAAAGGGCCAGTTCAGTCATCTTCTGATGTTCTAAATCAGTGTTTTTCAAATTTGGCAACTTATTGACAAGTAGACATCAACTCCTAGAATTCTCCAGCTCACGTGTTAGCTGTGAATTGACACTTAAATAGCTAAAAGTTGGCAAGTTTGAAAAACACCACACTAAATGGTCATCTGGAAGGAGCACTACAGTGTTTGAAGTGGACTGTGATGAGAAAAAAATCAACAGGTTCTTCAACTGAAATCAACTGTTTCCTGGGGTTTGTGGAGGAAAAACAATTGTGGTGTGGAGGTGCCATGACTGAAATGAGCAGCACAGCCTATTTCCCTTGGTAATGAAGTTCAGAGAGGAGCAAGGGAAGAACCCTGCCTTGTTTTTATTGCTCTCAAATGACTGAAAAGAGAATAATATATCGAGGAGTGTTATATCTATGCATCTCTATTCATATGTGAAGTTGTTACAGCCTATACGTAATGAAACGTTCACCCTATCCTTTCAACTATGTGTCAGACTGGTCGAACAATTAGCAACTCCAAATCTCAACCAACAAATGCTCTGTCTTACACATTGGCAACAAAAACCAGAACACCAAATACAAGCTGGATGGATACGACCTCATAGACAACCCTCAAGGTTGACTCAGCCTTCCATCCTTCCGAGGTGGGTAAAATGAGGACCCAGATTGTTGGGGGCAATATGCTGAACTCTGTAAACCGCTTAGAGAGGGCTGGAAAGCACTATGAAGCGGTATATAAGTCTAAGTGATATTGCTATTGCTATTGCTCACTCTGTCAAGGACCTTGGAGTAATAATCTCAAATGATCTAAGCCCCAGAGCTCACTGTAACAGCATTGCCAAAAAGGCATTAAGAGTTGTTAACCCAATCTGGTAACATTGTACTGAGGGAGAAAAAAAAAATTAGAAATTAAAAAATTTCTAAGTGAATTTATATATTCAGACCAAAATGTATTTTTACCTAAAAGACAGATTAAAGACAATATGCAAACGATTTTAAATACACTAGAGTATTATGAACAGCATCCTGAAAAACAAGTGGCTTTAATGTTTTTAGATGCACAGAAGGCATTTGATAATGTGAATTGGCAATTCATGACAATGCAACTTCAAAATATGGATTTTGGAAAGAGATTTATCAATGTAATTAAAACAATTTACAGTAAACAATCAGCCAAAGTAATAGTGAATGGAGATATGACAGAGACGGTGGATATTATGAAAGGAACAAGACAAGGATGCCCTTTATCACCATTGTTATTTGTACTGACTTTGGAAGTATTAACTAGAAGTATAAGACAAAGTGAGGATATAAAAGGAATGAAAATTAAAAGAGAGGAGTATAAATTACAAGCATTTGCAGACACCTTGGTGTTCATATTGGAAGAACCATTAGAGACTGGACTTAAATTAACACAGCAAAGTGAAAAATACGGAGAGGTGGCGGGATTAAAAATTAATAAAGATAAAACAAAACTTTTAATAAAAAATATGATGGAAAAACAAAAGAAGGAATTAGTTGGGAAGTTAAATATGCAGATTACAAAAAAAGTAAAATATTTAGGGATCAACTAACAGCTAGATGTATGACAATTAAGGAAGATAATTATTATAGATTAAAGAAACAAATTGAAATAGATTTAGAAAAATGGAAAAATCTTCAATTATCACTGATGGGAAGAATTGCATTAATTAAGATGAATATATTGCCACGATTCCTGTTTTTATTTTCAACAATACCAATAAGACTAGAGAAATTTTTTTTAACGAAGTAAATAAAATGATTTTGAAGTTCGTCTGGCAAGGAAAAAAGGCGAGGATTAATATAAAAATGTTACAAGACGCAAGACTTAGAGGTGGATTTGGACTTCCAAATTGGGAATTATATTAGGTAGTCAAGGAGGCAGCATTAAGATACCGGTAGTAGTAAATATACCTAGGAAATTATAAGATATACATATAAATATGGATACTGAAAAAATATAAGTCTAAGAGTTGCACCGATAACTAAATGTAGTTAGGGATGGGAGCTACCTGTCTATTAACCATGAGATGGATTATGATTAGATTCACTCAGGGAAGGGATAAGAGGGAGAAACAGGAAGTAGAGAAGGAAGGGAAGAAGGGGAGAGGAGGGAAGTAGGAAAGTGGGTGAGAAGGAGAAAGAAGGTAGAGGGAAGAGAGGGAGATAGAGGGAGGGGAGTGATATGACATAAGGGGGGAAAACAGATGGGCAATAAAAGTATAAAAGGTGCAAATTAGGATGTTGGTTTATGGTTTATTGAATAGAAATGTTTAACTATGTATATCTTGTTATGAATTACGGTATATGTATGGATGTATATGTGGAGATAAAAAAACATTGTACTGCAAACTAGGGCATACAAAACCTTTGCTAGACCAATTCTCGAATACAGCTCAGTCTGCCTGGAATCCACACTGTATATTGGACATTAATACAATTGAGCGAGTCCAGAGGTATTTCACAAGAAGAGTACTCCACTCCTCTGCTCTCAATAGAATACCTTATGCCACCAGGCTTGAAATTTTTGGCTTGGACAACCTAGAACTACGCCGCCTACAGTCTGACCTAAGCGTAGTACACAAAATTGTCTGCTACAACGTCCTACCTGTCAATGACTTCTTCAGCTTCAACTGCAATAATACACAAGCAAACAATAGATACAAACTCAAGGTAAACTGCTCCAAACTCGATTGCAGAAAATACAACTTCAGCAACAGAGTAGTCTGGAATGCACTACCTGACTCTGTTGTTACATCCTCAAACCCCCATAACTTTAATCTTAAACTGTCTACTGTGGACCTTAGCCCATTCCTAAGAGGTCTGTGAGGGGCGTGCATAAGCGCACCAGCGTGCCTACCATCCCCGTCCTACTGTCCCCATTTATTCATACTCATTTCCTGTGTTCATGTTCATGTTTATACTTATATTGTTATCTTGTACATGCTTGACAAACTAACTAACTAACTAAATAGAACTACTTTCCTTGAAGATGAAAATGGAATTTCAGTGTGGGATAAAGAGGCAAACAGACAGAGTAGAAGGGAGAGGGTGGGGTTAGCGTATGTGCCTCTGAAAGAAGAGTGCCACTCGGGAAGAAGAAATATACCTGAATAACAATAAAAACTTCACTTTGGAAGATAAATCCATCTATATAAAGGAAACAGAATGCCGTACATAGAGAGGTTGGTTTCCTGTTCTGTTTGCCAAACCCAAGTTGGCAAGACTTCCAGAAAGAAAAATGTTCCAGAGAACAGGGCATATGTATGCTCCACAGGCCCTTCACATAATTCAAACCAGTGTTGCTTTCCAACCTGCCTGAAGGAATTTAGAGCAACTTTTCTATGTCAGATGCTGAGGCTGTCCTGTAGCCTCCAGAGATGTTAAACATCTCTCTCTCTCTCTCTCTCTCTCTCTCTCTCTCTCTCTCTCTCTCTCTCTCTCTCTCTCTCTCTCTCTCTCTCTCTCTCTCTCTCTCTCTCTCTCTCTCATAGATTTCCTACAGATCAGTTTGTTTCTGTTAGTAGAAGAATTCTGAACTTTTGGAGGACTGAGAGAATAACAGCACAACCTGCATGTGTTTCAGATAACTGCACACATCATAAGAGTGATCTAACAGAGGAGATGTTTTAGTAGGACTCTGCCACAGACCACCAAAATCAGCCAGAACAAGGATTTCATTTATTAAAGCAGATAACTGTAGCCTCAGTATATCAGTGGTTATGGTGGGAGATTTAAACAACTGCTACATTTCCTGGAATGTAGTATTCTTCCAAAAACAAGATGTTAGAAAAATTATTGACTTTTGTTTAGGATAATTTCCTCTTTCAAAATATGGAAGTGGGTACTAGAGAATCTGCTATTTTGGATCTGATCATTGAAGGAAGGAGATCATTGAAGATTTTAAAGTGGCAAGAACTTTGACCACAGTTTGTTAGAATTATTGATTTTAAGTTTGGTAAAAAAAAAATACAGTCACATACAAATTATGGGACCTGATTGTAATAAACTAAGGAAAATTGTAAGACATTACCATGTGAAGAATACCACATATTGATATTATATAACACCACATATTGTATTAGTATTGTAGCCAGCTGGGGTTCCTTGAAAAGAATTAAGAACAGCACTCTCAAATGATATTAGTGAAGGAGTAAACCTGGAAATATCTAAAGAAGCTGATGGGATTTGAACAGGCAGCTCACAAGAGAGTTGAGATTAAAGAAGATGCTTATTGAACCAGGGGTGGGTTCCTAATTTTTTTTACTACCACTCTGTGGGCGTGGCTTATTTTGTGGGTGTGGCTTGCCAGCCATGTGACCGGGTGGGCGTGGCTTCTCAGACTGCTGAAGGGAGGGGAACGATATAGGTCCTGCTGCCCATTCCCCCTCCCCTCAGCAGCTCGAGAAGCCTCAAATGTGCAAAAATGCCTGGGATCATCACCGCGCGTTCGTGGCTTCTTGAGCTGCTGAGGGGAGGGGGAATGGGCAGCAGGACCTATCTCAGTTCCCCTCCCTTCAGCAGTCTGAGAAGCCACGCCCACCCGGTCACATGGCTGAGATCCCTCAGCCATCCTCCCCTGCTTGGACTCACTGTGGGGTAGGAAGGCAGCGCATGAGCAATGCCGGAAACTCAGCTTCTGGGCATGCGCAGAAGAAATTTTTTTAGAAAATGGCGGCACCCAGGCACCGGCAACCGACTGCACCGGTACTGTGACGTCACCAGCGGGCCGCTACCGGTGCTATAGAGTGGACCACACTGGTAGGAACCCACCACTGTATTGAACATGGTAGGAAGGGCTTGTGACCAAATATGTCTACAAATTTTAACCCAGAAATAAGTTCAGGAAGATAGAGATAGAAAATAAAGTCAGCAAGAGAGGCAAAATCCAGCAAGAAGGGCTCCTTCAAATATGGTAATAGGAAGGAGAAAATAGAAGGTTTCAAGCAAAACATAGATGTTGCCAATCACCTGGAATTCTTTGCAGCCTTAAAAAGGAGTATTTAAAACTACTGGACTTTCTACAGAGGTCCAAGAAAACATCAGACTAACCATCATGCCACAGACCAGAAGAACAAAATTAACTCACAGCAGACAGAGTAGTCCTCAGAAAAGCTTTAGAAAAGACCGAACTATCATCATCCTATCGGGAGACAAAGGCTGAACCACAGTTATTATGGACAGATCACAATATATACAAAAAGTGAAAGTATTACTAGAAGACAAAGAAACTTACATCCCAGTGAACACCAACACAATACAGAAATTAGACATCAGATCAAGAGAACTTTCAGTTCTGAGAAAGTTCTCAGAACTTTCACCAAGAAAAGCCAAATTACCAAAGAGGCAATTGAGAAGTAGTGGATCCATCCTCCCATGCTTCTACAGACACCCCAAAATACGTAAGCCAGACATACCTCTTCACCTAATTGTATTATTACCAGGGACTGCTACCTACAACCTCACAAAAGATTAATAACAAAGTTTGAACACCTGACAAGGGAGAGCAAACACTTCATCAACTCCCAATTACAATTGTGCTCATAAGTTTACATACCCTCGCAGCAGGGGTGGGTTCTAACTTACCTCGCCGTTGGTTCACTTCCTCCTGCACTGCATGCGCTGTGCCAAAAATTCACAATTTTTTTAAAAGCCAAAAACAAGATGGCGGCACATGCGCAGTGCCGGAAACTTGGCTTCTGCACATGCACAGAAGAAAAAATCAGCAAAAAATTCCAAAAAAAATATTTAAAAAAAAAAATTCCAAAAAAAGATGGCGGCATCCACGGACTGGCACCGACAGAACCAGCTCTGTGACATCATCAGCGGTTTACTACCGGTTCTATAGAACTGAGAGGAACCCACCTCTGCCTGGCAGAATTTATGATTTCCTGGCCATGTTTCAGAGAATATGAATGATAACACGAAAATCTTCCTTTCACTCATGGTTAGTGTTTGGCTGAAGCCATTTATTATCAATCAACTGTGTTTACTTGTTTTCAATCGTAATGACAACAGAAACTACCCAAATGACCCTGATCACAAGTTTACATACCCCAGTTCTTAATACGGTGTGTTGCCCTCTTTAATATCAATGACAGCTTGAAGTCTTTTGTGGTATGTGTGGATGAGGCTCTTTATCCTCTCAGATGGTAAAGCTGCCATTCTTCCTAGCAAAAAGCCTCCAGGTCCTGTAAATTCTTGGGCTGTCTTGCATGAACTGCACGTTTGAGTTCTCCCCAGAGTGGCTCAATGATATTGAGGTCAGGAGACTGAGATGGCCACTCCAGACCCTTCACTTTATTCTGCTGTAGCTAATGACAGGTCGACTTGGCCTTGTGTTTAGGATCATTGTCATGTTGGAATGTCCAAGTACGTCCCATGCGCAGCTTCCAGGCTGATGAATGCAAATTGTTCTCCAGAATCTTTTGATAACATACTGCATTCATCATGCCATCAATTCTGACCAAATGTCCTGTGCCTTTGTAGCTCACACTTCCCCAAAACATCAGCAATCCACCTCCGTGTTTCACAGTAGGAATGGTGTACTTTTCATCACAGGCCTTGTTGACTCATCTCCAAATGTAGCGTTTATGGTTGTGGCCGAAAAGCTCAATTTTAGTCTCATCACTCCAGATGACTTTGTGCCAGAAGGTTTGAGGCTTGTCTCTGTGCTGTTTGGTGTATTGTAGGCGGGATACTTTGTATACTTTACAACCCAGATGTGGTAGCCCTATTTTCCATAATCTTCTCTCATAGCTTTCTTAATAAGAAAAGCAGAAATGATATGTAAAAAAAAAAGTTAGTAAGCTTCACTTTCTCAAGCTTTAAGTGACTTTATTTGTTTATAAAATGTCCATCTCACATGTACGGTATACACAATTTAAACAAAACCATTTTAAAAAACATTAAAAAGATAAGAAAGGTTTGGAGTATTCCTAAAGGTAAAGTTGAAAGGCAAAATGTTGTGATGGAATCTGGTCATCATGTAGGCAAAGTTGTACAACTATTATTAATAGATTAATGGTCTCACTATTCCATTCCACTGCACAGCCAGATGAGATAAATTTGTGCAATAGAATAGAATAGAATAGAATAGAATAGAATAGAATAGAATAGAATAGAATAGAATAGAATAGAATAGAACAGAATAACAAAGTTGGAAGGGACCTTGGAGGTCTTCTAGTCCAAACCCCTGCTCAGGCAGGAAACCCTATACCATTTCGGACAAATGGTTGTCCAATCTCTTTTTAAAAACTTCCAGTGTTGGAGAATTCACAATTTCTGGAGGCATGTTGTGTCACGATGTGAATATTGTCAGTTTGTGCATCTCTATGTTTTTCTACTGTTCCTTGTATCTATGGTCAAACAGACGTATGATATATTCTATTATGCATGTCTGCATTCCAGTGGTTTCCTCCTTTCTTTTCTCATCGCCATCTCTACCCAAGGTAGAAGTGATTTATTTTCTTAGCCGATACAATGTAGTCTTAATAAGAATTCTTTATTATTTTTCTACTGAAATAAATATTTTGTTTATTAGTATTTGAATCTCGGTTTTATTTTCTAAGTAACAATGTCTTCAAAAGGAAAGCCCGATCCATCAACCTCAGGAGGACTGATTCTTCCGCTAACAATGGTATCAGAGTTTGGCTGTAAACTTTATGGCTTCTTTTGAAGTTTTATTGCGTTTTAGGATAGTTAGCTAATTAGAGAGATTTATGACCAGCCATGTCCACGAACGGAGATAAGGAATTTCCTACACATGCTGCCGCCCTGAGTCCTTCGGGAGTTGGGCGGCATATAAGAATAACAAAATAAATAAATAAATAAATAAAAAAAGACAGAGACCGAAAAAATGATTTTAGAAGCCCAAGCAGAAAATTTTTCTCTGCATGAACAAGCCTCACCAACTCTCTTTGGAACACAGACCGAAGATATTACCGGGGCGTCTTTACAAGTGGAACAAGATTTATCTACAGAGGTTAGTAAAAGTTACCCAACCACATCGTTTGCCCCTGGGGGAAATTCTACACGTTTGGGAGCTATTCCAAAAATTTCTCAACCCCCACAAGATGAAGAGACATCCTTTTATAGACAGCAAATTGCCAGCTCAAGAACGTCTTCGATAGGGCACACAAGTACTGAAAGAGAAATAGATTTAACTTATGGCCAGATACTGCAAAAACAAAGAGAGCAGATAGATTTTTTGCAAAGAGAGTTACACGAAATTAAACTGCATGCATTTCGTGCTGAGAACCAAGATGTCCACCCGCCTACAGGCACTTCAGGGAGGGGCCATGATCCCCCTCCTTCTTTAAACAAATTAGAGCAGCATCCTTGGATGGACACATCACAATCACATGGGCAGAAATTCTTTGATGAAAGAGACTATGAATATGCTTATGCTGCACCGCCATCTAGTGGCGACAGAAGGGATCTTTTTTTCCGTGTGATTCAGGAACAAAATGAAACTCTCCATAAGCAAAATGAATTCCTGTATAAACAAAATCAAAATTTAAATAAACAATTAGAAACCTTACAAGCCCAGAACAGAATGAATCAATTGAGGCTTGATGCATTAATGCAGCGTCTTCCACTAGCTGCCCAACCTTTACAGGCACAAATTGTCCTGCCTGCCCAACCTATGCAAGCACAAATTGTGCATCCACCACAAGCTGGACCACCTCCTACTCCAGCACCAGGGGCCTAACCTGTGCCTGCTCCAGGGCCACCACCAGCTGTGGCAGCCCAACTTTTGCCTGCTCCAGAGCCACCACCTGTTGCTGCCCCTCAGCAACAGCCAATCCAGGCACCTCAGGCAGCTCCGCCTGCTCAGGCCCAAGCCTTGCCACAAGTGATTTCACAGGCCGCACCACTGCAGGCCCAAGCAATTCCATCTATTTTGACACAACAATCACAAATCGTCCCATTAGTTGGCAACGCAAAATTAAAGCAATCGGGACAAAATTACAAAGCCTGGGTCTCTGAGATAACTATTTTGCTTCGTCGTGAAGGGACATATGACATAATCCAGAACCCCCCACAAAAGCCATGGGACGAAGCTACAAGGCGCCTCGATATTAAAGCATCTACTAGTTTACTGATGTCAATAGACACCGAAATGCAGCAAACCTTTGTTCCTGATGTAACTGCCCAAGAAATATGGACTCAGTTAGAACGTTGTTTTCGCCCAGTTTCAGCTGAGTCCACAAACTTACTTTTGTCACAATTTCATGGAACAAAACTTAAACCAAATGAAAATATCGGGGCACACTTAACAAAAATGAAGCGCATGAGGAAAGATCTTGCAGAACGTGGTTACCCAATGGACGATAACCAAGTGGTCAGTATTATTACCAATTCCTTGAATTACACATGGAGGGAGGCCATCACACAAATTAACCAAGTTCCTCTTGCTCAAAGAACTGTTGATCATGTTTGTAGAATTTTAACAGAATATGAAGCTTATATGCAGGCCACGCCCCACTTACAACTACCACCTAGACGATCCTACGAACGAACCTACGCACCAAGAGTAATAAGATGCCAATATTGCGATCGTGTGGGCCATACAAGCAGAGATTGTCTTCAATTGCAACGCACTCAATTTCCTGTCCAGCCCAGAGGAACAGATTACAGACGTCAGTACCAGCCCAGAGGAACAGATTATAGGGACCAGTACCAGCCCAGAGGAACAGCTCCTAGAGGCAGCAGAGGCAGAGGACAGCGCCGACCCGGTCCGAGGCGTGATTTCCCACCTCCACACACCATGCTAGCAATCACCAATGATAAACAGCCAAAGAAATATGACCGCCCTCTTTTGTGGACTCTCGATAGTGGAGCGGCTGTTCACATTACTTACAGAAAAGAACTTTTCAAAGAGCTACATGAGCCTGAACCAGAATATCGTGAACTGTATGCATTTGGTGGCCACCCTTTCAAAGTTGAAGGAAAAGGGACTGTTTTTATTGAAGAGTTAGGTACCCTGGTACCTGATGTTTATTATATTCCTACAGCTAATTGTAATTTGCTTAGTCAGAATCATTTATCTGCTGTTTTGCATTTTTATGTCCTTCATTTAGGTAACACCAGTTATATTTTTAAAGATGGTCATATTGTTGCTGACACAATTGTGATTGGTCAGGTCTACTATTTGAGGCCAAAGGCAGAACCTCAAATTCAGGCAAGTATAAAAATCTCAATAGATAATATCACAGGCCCAGAGAGAGATACCCCAGAGAGAGATCCTGTGAATACTCCAAAGCTCTTAAAGCCACAAAGCAACAGGTAATCAAACCTAAGGTTCCTCATGTTAATGTTAATGCTGCAACTCCACTTACAGGTTTTCGTTTACATGACATGTGTATTCATAGATGGCACAGAAGATTAGGCCATCCGAGCTTTGAGGTCCTTAAAAAAATGCCATTTTTCACACAAGGTTTGAATTTCAAAGGATGTAAGGTACATCTAGATTGTGCCGTTTCCAAAAAGGCAAAATCGAGGGCAGCAGCCGTTCCAAAACATGCTACACGTAAGTCAACACGCATTTTTGATTTGGTTCATACTGATATTGTGGGCCCTTATGGTCCAACTATTGGCGGTAAAAAGTATTTCTTAACTATTGTTGATAATCATTCTAGATATGGTTATGTCTTTCTTATGAAAGAAAAATCTGAAGTCTTTCAGATCTTTAGAGATTTTGCAGTTCAAATTTACAATCAACACGGAGTGAGAATCCGGAGAATCCAGAGTGATCGTGGTGCCGAGTTCACGTCTCAGCGTTTCCAGGATTGGATGCGACGAAACGGTATCCTACACCAAACATCTGCCCCATACACTCCGGCTCACAACGGAGTCACAGAAAGACAGCAAGGGGTCCTCCAAACCATGATGCGCTGCCTCCTAGAAGATGCCAATCTCAAACACTCATTTTGGGGCGAAGCAGTTCACTATGCAAATTACATTGTCAATCGTACATGGAGCAGTGTCATTGACCAAACACCCTTTTACATGTTATATGGCCGCCAGCCAGATCTTAGACACTTACACATTTTTGGTTCATATGCCATGGTCAACATTCCATTGGCCCAAAGAAGAAAAGGTGGCCCAGTAGCAAAGAGACTGAGATATATGGGTGTTAATAGCAATTCTAAATGGGGAAGATTCATTGACTCTCACAATGTGATAACAATTTCTAATTCAGCTAATTTTGAAGAAGATACAGATTGGTCCAGGATACATTCTAATGACCCTGGAGTTTATTTCCCTAGGACTGAAATTGTTGATACAGTGCAACCAGATGACCAATGTTCATCACCTGATTTCCCATCCTACCACGCCGTGGATGCTGAAGCTAGCGACGCTGATGGAGATGTGGACAAGAAAGACGACTGGACAATCGTCCTGAGACGTTCCAAGAGAACTACAAAAGGTATTCCACCAAAGAGATACACAATGCAATTGACAAACACACCATCACCATTGATCTGTAATGTTACACTCCCACCGGAGAACTTTTCACAAATTAAATATCTTTCTGAAGATGAACAACAAAAATGGTATGAAGCCATGCAAGTTGAGATGGATAGTTTGCAGAAACTCAAAGTATACACATCTGCAACACCTCCAACACACAAAAAAGTCATTGGCACAAGATGGGTCTACAAAATCAAACAAAAGCCAGATGGTGAATTATTATACAAAGCAAGACTTGTCGCACAGGGTTTCGCACAAAGCTATCCTGAAGATTACACAAACACTTACTCACCTACAGTGCGAACTGAAAGTGTGAAAATTGCTCTAACCACTGCTTCTATCCTTGGACTTGAAGTTTTCCAATTTGATGTTGAAACAGCTTACCTGCATGCTGATCTAGATGAAGAAATCTACGTCAGGTCCGCTCCCGGCTTCCGGGACCGAGAAGGGGACACCTGGTTTCTAAACAAAAGTCTCTATGGTCTGAAACAATCAGGTCTGATGTGGTACACATGTCTAAAAGACAAACTAAATTTAATGGGCTTTATTAAGTCCGACACTGATGAATGCGTGTTCACAAAAAGGTATGGAAATATTAATGAAATTGTTCTTGTTTATGTTGATGACATTGTTTACATTGGTCCAAACAAACGCATGAGTGAGAATTTTGTTAAAGGTTTGCAGAAATACTTCACATTGAAATCACTAGGACACATCAATGAATATTTAGGAGTTCACATTGAAAAGACACAGAAGGGGTTTAGCCTTTCACAAGAAGCTAAGATAGATCAACTTTTGCATCAATGCAACATGACAGATGCAACGCCTACACAAACACCTATGCAAACTGATTTTCACAATTTGAAAGATACACATAGTCCTGAGTTCAAGGATCAAACACTTTATCGTTCAGTAATTGGTTCACTACTTTACATTAGTGGATGGACTAGACCAGACATAGCACTTAGTGTTAATTTACTTTCAAGACATGTAGGCAAAGCAACAGAGTTTCACTGGTCATGTATTAAGAAGTTACTGAGATACTTGATACACACAAAACAATTCAAATTGAAGCTAGAACCAGAACATACAGATTTTGCTGACATGTATTGTTATACAGATGCAGATTGGGCAAGTGACAAGGAGTCAAGAAAAAGCACATCAGATTACATAGTGTTCCTGAATGGATGTCCAGTTTACTGGAACGTAAGAAAACAAAGTTTTATTTCCTGCTCATCAACTGAAGCAGAGTATGCATGTGTGTCTGATGCATGTAACTTTCTAACGTGGTTCGATGCCTTAGTTACAGATATCTGGACGAAGCCCGAAAAACCGATCACTGTGATGGAAGACAATCAATCAGTAGTTTACATTTCCAGGACTCACTTCACAGGTTCAAGGTCCAGACACATTGACATACGTTACAAGAATGTTAGAGAGTCAGTAAGACAAGGTCTCATAAAGTTAGAATATGTGCCAACAAAATATCAGATAGCTGACATTCTGAACAAACCATTACCTATTGCTCAGCATGATTACCTCAGATATTTACTGTGTGTTGAGTGACACATTATATTAGCCCAACTGACAAAGAAGGGGTGTCACGATGTGAATATTGTCAGTTTGTGCATCTCTATGTTTTTCTACTGTTCCTTGTATCTATGGTCAAACAGACATATGATATATTCTATTATGCATGTCTGCATTCCAGTGGTTTCCTCCTTTCTTTTCTCATCGCCATCTCTACCCAAGGTAGAAGTGATTTATTTTCTTAGCCGATACAATGTAGTCCTAATAAGAATTCTTTATTATTTTTCTACTGAAATAAATATTTTGTTTATTAGTATTTGAATCTCGCGTTTTATTTTCTAAGAAGTATGTTTTCAAAGAAGCCACGATCCATCGACCTCCAGAGAACTGATTTCTCCGCTAACATGTTGTTCCACTGGTTAATTGTTCTAACTGTCAGGAAATTTCTTCTTAATTCTAGATTGCTTCTCTCCTTGATTAGCTTCCATCCATTACTACTTGTCCTGTTCATGTTTATGTTGCATATACGATTTGAGCAAATGGCTTCAAGGTTAGATTAGCTTCAAGCTTAGATGAGTTACTTGTCCTTATAAAAACTCTCACATTTTATTAAAACAGACATATGTGGATGTTCAGACTGAAAATGCTACTGAGAAATGAGCAAAAGCCACAGAAATATATTCAAAAGTTCGGAATCCTTTCTGCTGCGCACATATCTAGATACAGCAAAGTAAAGAGGACAACCTTTAAAACTGAAACATCAATCCCTATATTGCTGAGCATCCATTACCTTGGATCTTGAAAACTATCCCCTGAGTGATGACTGGCAGACAGCTTAACTCAGGGATGGGCAAACTATGGCTCTTTGAGGACCTGTGGACTTCAACTCCCAGAATTCCTGAGCCAGCCATGCATGTATGGCTTAACTCTTTGATGATGATCTCTCTTGAGACCTTGTTTCAGATCTTGCTAGCTTGTACATTTCTTCTTCTTCTTCTACTCCACCTTTGTTTCTCTCTCCCCCCTTTTTTAAGATATAATTTTTATTAAGAATATTTTACAGCAACAGATACATAAGGAAAGAATTAAGAAAAAAGAGAAACAGTGAAAAGTCGAGAAAAGAGAAGAAAAAAGAAAAAAAAATCAAAAGATGCATCATCCAATTTTCTTTAAAATGGCTACAAACATAGTTATTACCATATCCACTCTCCCCAATTATACAACATGGTTTCTTTCTTCCAAGAAACAACCCCTTTTATTCAGTAGTTTTCAAAATCATCAATTCATTTTTGTCCATTTTCAGCAAAAATACCATTAAGGGTTTCCAATTATTTTTTGTAAAAGTAGTTATTGTTCCTTTCAGGGATGGGTTCTAATTTACCTCGCCGCTGGTTTGCTTCCTCCCGCGCCCTGTGGCTGCACGTGCTTTGCGCGCTGCATGGCTGCGCCGCAAGGTCGCGCAAGCATGCGCAGTGCCAAAAACAAGCAAAAAATAGCAAAAAATAAAATAAAAAGCCAAAAACAAGATGGCGGTGCATGCGCAGTGCCAGAAACTCAGCTTCTGCGCATGTGCAGAAGCAAAAAAAAATTAACCCCCCCCCAAAAAAATCCAAAAAAAAGATGGTGGCGTCCACGGACCGGCACCAACAGAACGGGCTCCATGATGTCACCACCGGTTTACTACCGGTTCTATAGAACCGGTGCGAACCGGAAGGAACCCACCTCTGGTTCCTTCCCTAATCAAAGAAGTCAATTTGACCATTTCAGCAAGTTCTACCATCTTCACAATCCACTTGTTTCTTTCTTCCAATTGTTTAGAACCATTGCTAAACTAGAGTTATGAGATCAGGATAACAAGCATCTAAATAACTATTAGTTAGATTTTCTATGTATTTGCTTCTATTTAGTTGTCATCCAGGTTTTTGTCATCCAGGTCTGGTAGCACTATGATAGATCACACCAAGTTTGATACTACATATTGAAGAACTTGGATTCTGCTCTACTTCCACCAATATAACCATTTGACTCCTTTTAACAGTGAGGACTAATCAGATATGGGCAATGGAAATTCTGGATGACTACTACATGGCAACAAAGAGTTTTGTTATTGAGGTTTGATATCCAGAGGATTAGGTTGAGTATCAAAAGTCAGACAAGCACTTAGAGAGTAAGAAGCATGGCTAGCTCAGGAATTCTGGGAGATGAAGTCCACAGGTCCTCAAAGAACCATAGTTTGGCCACCCTGACTTAAGGGCTCATTTCAAAAGAGCTGATCTTGGGAATTCATCTGGCTCAGCATGCCTGGATAATCTTGTGGCTGGATCATATTTGATGAGCACCAACTGAGTTGACTCTCCATTCAGTGCATCATGGATATGCAGCTAGATCAAACTTAATGACCACTGATGAATTAAAAATTGGTTAGTTCTCTATTTTAAGAGTATTCCATTGTTGGAAGCAACAATTGTTATTTGTGATCCTATTTGACTGATTATCTTGTGGCATAAATACTGATTGCCTGATAGGAGTTTCTAATATATTGTTATTGTTATTACCTGTATGGTAAACTTGTTCTTCCTTCTTTATCCTTTGAACATAAGAAATGTTTGAACTAATTTAGTTTTTGGTATTTTAAACTGATCTACATTTTCATGTTTCTTTCAGGCCATGAATAAATCCTATTGGTGCTCCCAGCGCTTAATATATTGCTAAGTAATAACTCTCATCATACTTTATTATTGGTCATGATGGCTGGACAGTTATAGTTTAGCATTATCTAGAGAGCCACTTCATATCTTATAGAGATTGTATGTGACTATTCACCGCTTAAGCAACATACTGAAAAGGAGATGAATCTGGAAAACTCTAATAATAATTTATTTCTTCTTAGATGAACTAGGAGAAGGTTGCTTGCATTGTTTGGAAACACTGAATCTCTGCTTTCTATAGGTACCTGTAATAATTCTTTTGGAGCATTTGCCAACCTCTGATCCAGATATCGTCCTTATTTACGTTTATTTTATTTATTGATTTTATTAAATTGGTATGCTGACCATCTCTTTACCAAGTGAATCTGGGCAGTTATTGTTACTGTTATTGAATTACCAAACTGTTACGAGTTGTTAAGCTATAATTGAGATATTGTTTTAATTTTAATTTTATGAAATTTATGTTTAATTATATTGTTGTATTGTGGCTGTTTTATGTCCATAAACTACAGAGAGTCGGAGCATTGTAGTGGATTAAAATGTAATAGCAGAAGAAATAGACAGGTACAATTTTAAAGCAAAGACAAATAATTGAAAGACCTGAAAATTTTAAGCAGAGCCCTGATGATCATTTAATACCTGCAGAAATCAATCAACAGTATTTATAGCAATTGAGTTAATGTAACACTAATTAAATGAATGCTTTTCTTCCACCCCTGCCTACTGATAAACGTATTGTCAGGATGCTGTAATCAGGACTGATTTGGGATCTTCTGGACGTTTGGATATGTGCTATATTAGAGGGATGGGATATAACTAAATGTCTGTGTGCAGGATATACCTACAAGCATCAGCGTTTTCTCTGATAAGAGCATTGTTTCTGGGTGTGTCTGCGTATTTGGTGTGTGTGTGTGTATGCATAATCTCTTCATATTACAAAAGTATAGAAATCTTCATTGCATCTCCAACTGCGAACTATTTCACGCTGCCTCACAGGGAAATGTCTGTGGATAGAGATAAGGCATAGTTTCCTAGTTATCTCTATAAAATAAATGATAGAAAAGTATAACAAAACCATTATCACTATGTCACCAGTGGGACAGTAGAGATGATTTTACCTTTTTTGTAATAGTGGAAGTAGGAATATCCTATGACAGATGTGTTTGAATTTACAAATAATTCTGAGAGAACAAAAGACAGTTCTGAAATTAAGTAGAAGGAATTGGCGGTATTTTTTGTGGGAAGAGAACAGAAAGCAAAGAACAAGTTTAAGCTTTTATTCACGGCAAAAATTTAAAAGACTTTTTAAAAAATTTAAAATCCGGGTAGTACCCTGTGTTGTTATGTCATCACCTCAGACAATTCCCACTGACACCATGATGCAAAAGCAGGCACCTTCTTGAGATATACAAAACTGCCTGATTCACTTTGTGAGCTGGATCTGGAGCTCCAGAAATACCTTAATCTGATTTAAAGTCTGTAGAGATTCTCAGTCATCCAAGTCATGGTTGTCCCAAAGGTGCTTTTTTAGGAGGCAACTGGACTTTGTTTTTTCTTTTGAAGACATTTCACTTCTCATCCAAGAAGCTTCTTCAGCTCTGACAGGATAGTGAGGAATGGAAGAATCCTGTCTGAGCTGAAGAAGCTTCTTGGATGAGAAGCAAAACTTCTTCAAAAGAAAAAACAAGAAAAAATAAAGCTCCATTTTCTCTGGGAGAGTTTTCTCTGTATTGAGGAAAAAGTTCCCAGCATGGGTAGATTTCTTCTCTTCCTTAAATGAGAAAACAATTGGATCTTTGCTCCTGTTGCACTTTTTCTTGGATAGGCCTAGAAAGTGGTAGAACAAAAGCCTTTTTTTAAAAAAAGGAAACGTCTCCCTCCCAAGCAGCAAATTACGCACTCTCTCTCTAGAAGAATTTTGGAGTCTGCAATCCAAGGTTGTAAGGCATTTTTATTGGAAGCCCTTCTACCCAGTTTTGAAATGGCTGTTTGCATCAGGAAAGGTCCTCCTTTAGACAACTAATGCAAAAGACCCCGATTCACTGTGGATTCAGGCTTGATACGGATCCAGAGCACATCCTTGAAATCAAGCAGAGAGGAATCTCTACTGGCTTTGGGTACTTGTCCATCTAGCCCCTTATTCAGAGGCGGGATTCTCATAATTTTTCTACCGGTTCGCCCAGCGCACACATGCTTGCTTCAGTTGTGTGCATGCCTTCCGCGCATGCACATGGCCTTCTGTCCATGCACTTTGCTCACGCGCGCAGCTTTCACGCATGCACGCGGCTTGAAACATGGCTAAATAGGATGGCATAGCGCTGGGGTGGGTGGGCAGGGGTGGGCAGGGGTGGGCAGGGGCGCGGGCCCACCCCCACCCACAGGTCACTACTACCAGTTCGCCCGAACCGGCTGAATACCACATCTGCCCCTACTGTGAGCTCTACAACATCTCTGCAAATGTTTTTCCCTTACTAGTGGGCTGATCCTCTTTAAAGTGAATGCTAAACTTCTGACTTTTTGCACACAAAGCTTGTCTTATATCTCTGAGCATTGTGCTGCACGGCAAGGCAGCTCTTGGCACTCTTTTCCATCCAACATATTAGATTGTGTGATTTTACACAGGGCTGGTGGCCTGGATTGATGGCGCTAGCTGCGTGTGCTAAATTATGCAAGGTATGTGACTCCCATAAAAGACCATATGCAAGCAAGGAACATATTCGCATCCTACTTTCTGAAATGGCAGGGTTGTTGCTATTTTCATAAATTACTCAGCACCATGGGGCCACCAGTGTTTGGCCACGTAATAAGGAAAGCTCAGAGATTCAAAGAGGAAGGGAGCCAAAGAGCCAGCATTGGCTATGACTTTCTGGAACACATCCATCGCATATTTGGAGACTGTGCTTGTATAGTGTCTAGAGCAGAATATTTTTATATGATGGCTGTTTATACACAGTATAGCTGTTTATACAGCGATGTACACAAGAAACAACTGTGTATCCAATGAGTTGTATATCAGATGAGGCACAATATTTTAAATCCCTCCTCCTCCTCCTCCTCCCCCCCTCCTCTGCAATTGCCTCTTGGCTTCTCCTTTGTGACCCGACTATAGAAAAGGAATCTTAGCATGTTCAATATAATGTATATGTGTATATAGATGCAGTGTACCGAAGGGTTCAAATCACAGAACTAATGCAAGTCACAGAAAATAGAACTTGTGTCTCTTTTCTTTTCTTAACTTTTGCAGGAAATCTTTTGCTGCTTATAACATTGCATCAATCATCCTTCCCACCCTTCCAAATATGTTCACTATAATCTTATGTTTCCCAGTTATGCCAACTGGAAATTATGAAAGTTGCAGTTTAATATGGGGATTAGATAAGGAAAGACTTACTAAAACCATATTTTAGACTCTATTTCCTGATGGACTGATGCTGTACTTTTAAACTCAATATTCGGTTAACTTCAGCTGGAAAATGACATCGCAGTGAGTGTTGATCACATTAAATCCATTCCACTTAAGCAATGTTAATCCAAAGCCTGCAGCCTTTCACTTTTCTCCCAGATGTGAAATTCCTGTCTGAATGCACTCCCCCTTTACAGGAGACAAATGTAAAAGTTGCATTTGAAAGATGCCAGCTGTGGTCCTACCCCAGGTTTATTCATATGGGACCTTTACTGGGTCAACTTAATACTTGACTACTGCTTATTATCCCATCAGTCTTCAGGGACAACCCATGATCTAATTGCCCAGCATTTATGTTGCCTGGCAACCATAAATACAGAGTAATAATCCTTAAAGGGACAGTGTAGAATTTCATGCCCCTGCAGTGAAGTACACTTCATTTCCCAGAGCACCCTGGGTTTTTTAATTCAGTGAATAAAAATGTGTAATGAATAATTAATTATGTGCTTGAAGGCACAATAGCTGCCTACTTTTGAATATTCATCAGTGGCATTATTAATTCACTAGAATTCCCGAGGAGCAGTAGGATAGGTTTTTAGCCTAGCTGGAGGACTTAACAGATAGTGTTTTGCAACACGAGCAAACTTTTTTTAAAAAGCAGATTTTGTTTGGGAGGGTATATTTTTTTTAAAAATATTTCTTTGCAGGGAAAATATATATATACATCCCAGGTACTAGACAGAAATAGGCAAAGCTGCAGAATAATAGCTGATTTTATGATCAAGATGCCTTTTCCAACTAAGTATACTTTACCAAAGCCTTCTCTTGAATGTTTTGAGGCTCAAAAAAACCCCTTTTTCTTTTCAAGTGGAGGACTCCCATTGCCATGGTGAAATTTTATGGGCTGAATTAAAATGATTTCCCATCACCCTCACATTTCCACCCCAATAAATGTTTTCCATGCTGAATTTTTTATGTCAACCGGTCATCAAAAATAAGTAAATAGTATGTCAAGGGAGTGAGATTTAGGGTAGAAGTCAAAAACTTTATGTGGTTGAGCAGGAGGGCTCAGAACAGAGTCAAGATGCATTCCTCATTTGGAATTAAAACACCTTTCCCACAACAAAGCTCTCCTGGTAAAACTATAAAGTCCAGAAGCTAAAAATAACACTGCTGTTTATAGGACAGAGGTCAGGGGCGGGTTCCACTTACCTTTGCTACCGGTGCGCATCGCGATGTTTTGCCCGCGCACGCTCCCTATGCTTGCGCGCGTGCATCCCATCACGTGATTCTACTTCCGCGCATGCTCAGAAGGACATTTCAAGCCGAAACACAGGAAAAAATCACCAAAAATTACAAAAAAAGAGATGGCGGCGCACACGGACCAGCACAGACGCTACCGGAGCCATCGCGCCTAAATTACATCACCAGTGGGCTGCTAACGGAACGCATGCATCGTACCGTACCGGTAGGAACCCACCCCTGGACAGAGGTCTTCAAACTTGGCAACTTTAAGACTTGTAGACTTCCAACTCCCAGAATTTTCTGGGAGTTGAAGTCCACAAGTCTTAAAGTTGCCAAGTTTGGGGACCCCTGTATAGGAGCTTTATCAGAAGCAAAGTATTGGCAATCTTATAGGAGGACACAAGAACGTTAAAGTCTATTTACAAATGTTAATTTTGTGGTTTCTCTCACATGGAAGAGTAAGGATCATCTGCTACGTAAGGTTTTGGGGAAAAATATACGACATGGAGCTGTGATTCTAAAAATCTCATCTCTGGAAAAAGAAATAAGTCAATCAACAGATCAGTTTATGTCTACCTTGCATTAGACGTGTACGTGTTTAATGTGCATGTCCACTTTGTTCCATCCAGATTCCCAGGAGAAAGGTAGTGCATGCCAGAGGAATAAGAGACAGTGAAGTTTGGATAGTTTGGTTGGGAGGAAGAGAGTCAAGTCAGCTCCTCCCTAAAAACATCTAGGGCAGTGTTTCTCAACCTCATCAACTTTAAGATGATGGACTTCAAAGTTGGCTGCGGAATTCTGGGAGTTGAAGTCCATCCATCTTAAGGTTGATGAGGTTGAAAATCACGGTTCTAGAGTATATCTTTAATGATGCAAGTAGTTTGCCTTGGTTTGGCCAGATTTCTGTCTTCACTGTCTATTATGTGAAGAAGAATAAAGAAAACAATCAATACAAACTCAAGGTAAACTGCTCCAAACTTGATTGCAGAAAATACGACTTCAGCAACAGAGTGGTCAATGCCTGGAATGCTCTACCCGACTCCGTTGTTACATCCTCTAACCCTCACAGCTTCAACCTTAAACTGTCTACTGTGGACATCCCCCCATTCCTAAGAAGGGGGCGTGCATAAGTGCAGCAGCGTGCCTACCGTCCCTGTCCTACTGTCACCATTTATTTGCATTCATTTCCTTCGTTCATGTCCATGTTCATATTTATACCTGCTATCTTGTACATGTTTGACAAACTAATAAATAAAATAAAAATAGAAGTAATTGTTTCTTTCTTGGTTTGGTGGGGCCTGGCAATATTGAGATTAAAACAGTATAAAGCATTTCATATTTACATTGTACATATGCATACGCACACTAGGGGTGGGTTCCAGTTTTTGTCACTGCTGGTTTGTCGCAGTGGTGCGCCACGCATGCCCGCGCATGCACAGTGCTAAAAACATAGTTTCTGTACATGCGCAGAAGCAAAAAACAAGAGAGCTGGTTCAGGGGCGTGGCAGGCCTGGGTCGCTGCTGGTTCCAGCGACCCAAGCCGCCAAGTTACTACCGGTTCCATAGAACCGGTCCGAACTGGGAGGAACCGACCTCTGACGCAAACCTCTGTAATCATTTTTTTCTTACCTTTTTTGGCTGTTAAGGCACAGACAATCAAAACGGCTAGAAAGTTTTAAGCATTTTAGGTGAGAGGGGTATTACAGAAATACATAAACTCATGCATTGAATGGAAAATGTAGATAGATAGATACGACCTTTTGGCAATGTCAGATCATGCACTGAAGCTCTTTGTGTGGACATTAAGAAAGACAGGAGGAAAAATGCTTAGGTAAAGTATGGAATCCACTTTTAACATATTTGCCTATGGCTATCTGTTGCAATAGTCTTCACAGGGAGATGAGACACATTGATGAAGAACAATCAAAGGCTACTAAACATCTTGGTCTATTGGTGGATACTATTTCATGATTAGAATACAATAAGATTGCCAAAAAAAAAAAAAAAAAGTAAGGAAAAGCCCTAATCCTCTTTCCTAGCAGGAAAGTGTACACTTTTCCAGTGTATCTAGTTCAATGATGGTGAACCTTTTTGGCACCGAACTGGAACGTGTGCGTGCGTGGGCACACGCACGTGTGAACGCCGGAGCATCGGAAACCCAAAGACCAGCTGGCCAGCATGCGTGCGCTGGAAACCAGAGAGCAGCTGGCGACGGCGTGCGTGCCCACAAAGAGGTAGCCATAGGTTCACCATCACGGATCTAGTTAATGACTGTGTTTCATAGAATACTAGACCACATAAGCTTTTAGTCTGATCATTTGGTGTTCTCGTATACATTTCCCCCCAAAATGAACTTTGCTTAACAACTGAATTGCTGTTCCCAATTTTGGTCACTAAATGAGGACTACCTGTATAGAAGGGTTAGAAATTGTTTTCATTTGACCTTGGCGATTTAAACTTATTCAAAGTAAAAAGATTTTAAAGTAACGAGATTTTACTGACTATATGAAGTAAACGAGATTTTACTTGACGAAGTAAAAAGAATTTACTATGTTTCTATCAAACTCAAGTCTCCATCATGCCCTTTCATCCCACTCTTAAAAATTGCCTGATGGAACACATTCTTTCTTGTTGGCAAAGAATGAATCTAAATAGAAGTAGAGGAGTTCTGTCTTTTCATTGTTACCTGCTACCTTTTAGCATTATCACTTAGCAGCTAATATACTGATCCTTTTAGCTTTCTTTTATTTTGAAGACAGCTGGGATAATCTTTTTTTACTGTTCTGAAGTTTAACCTTGCTGACATCTTCGCTATCATTTCAGACTATAACTATAGACATGGGTATGATCTGATCTTCTTTACACTGTACATATACTGTATATATCCTTTTTTGTTTCAGATCTTCACTGAGAATTTTCTGCAGGACTAGTTGCTTGGTTTGTGAAAGCATGAACTTACTGGCATTCCTTCTATATTAATAATCCAAGTGGGGATTGCAAAGATGGCATGATAATATGCCACCCTTTTCCTAAGCAGATACTTTCCCCACTGCTTTTAAACATGGAAAAGGTACAACAGCAATTGAAGTGGAGAAGGAAGCAATTGTTTCCAATTAAATGCATACTTTGTAGGTTTGCAAGGGACGCGGTGGCTCAGTGGCTAAGACGCTGAGCTTGTCAATCAGAAAGGTCGGCAGTTCAGTGGTTCGAATCCCTAGCGCCGCCTAACGGAGTGAGCTCCCGTTACTTGTCCCAGATTCTGCCAACCTAGCAGTTCGAAAGCACGTAAAAAATGCAAGTAGAAAAATAGGGACCACCTTTGGTGGGAAGGTAACAGCGTTCTGTGCGCCTTCGCCATTTAGTCATGCCGGCCACATGACCACGAAGACGTCTTCAGACAGCGCTGGCTCTTTGGCTTTGAAACGGAGATGAGCACCGTCCCCTAGAGTCGGGAATGACTAGCATGTATATGCAAAGGGAACCTTTACCTTTACCTTATTGTAGGTTGCAAGAACTGGAAATGGTTGTAATGACGAAGTGAGAATTAATCTCACAGAGGCGAAATAGATCTTTCTCCCGGAATTCAAACATTTAGAAATAAAGCCGAAGTTTAAAAGTCTAATTAAAATATTTATTTTGGTACAAAAACAATAAATTCTGATTGTTTACATCTCTGCTATAAAATGCGACTTTCTCAGTCGAGAGCCAAGTCAAGAAGGGAAGAATGGAGATTTAGGAATGCACACATGCGTACAAGAATATTATATCATGTGGTAGGAATGTACCATTATAATAGATAGGGATGCAGCTCCCTGCATATACATACAACTGACAATAATCACACCGTGACAGTAATGGTGGTGATTTAATAATAGTAATGCAAAGGGGCTAATTCTGGAGAAGCCAGGATTGAGAAGACAACAAGAGATGGTAAGTGTTGTCTTTGCAAAGAAGCTGAAGAAACAGTGGATCTTCTAATTAGCAAGAAGCAAGAAAATTGCACAGACTGACTACGAACAATGGCATTATCAAGTACCAGTATCAACAATTGCACATTGGAAGATCTGCAAGAAATATCATTTGCCTGCAAGCAAGAACCGGTTGGACCATAAAATAGACAAAGCAATAGAAAATGAAGAAGCAAAAGTGCTCTGAGACTTTGGAATCCAAACAGAAAACACCTGTCACATAACACCCCAGACTTAACAATTGTTAAGAAAAAGAAAAAAAGAAAAAAGTATGGATAGTAGATGTTGCAGTACCTGGAGATAAAGGTAAAAGGTAAAGTAGTCCCTGCGGATTTTACTCCACTAGTCATTGCCAATTATAGAGGGCAGTGCTCATTTCCATTTCAAGGCCCCTGAGCTAGCACTGTCCGAAAACATTTCCGCAGTCATATGGCCAGGATGACATCACGGACCTTCCCATTAAAGTGGTACATGTTTATCTACAAGCATTTGTATGCTTTCGAACTGCTAACTTGGCAGGAACTAGGGCGAAGATGGGAACTTGTCATTGCAGTGGCGCAATGGTTAGAATGCAATACTGCAGGCAACTTCTGCTGATCACCAGCTGCTGGCAGTTTGGCAGTTCAGGTCTCACTGGCTCAAGGTTGATTCAGCCTTCCATGCTTCCGAGATCGGTAAAATGAGGACCCAGATTGTTGGGGGCAATATGCTGAGTCTGTAAATCACTTAGAGAGGGCTGTAAAGCACTGTGAAGTGGTATATAAATCTAAGTGCTATTGCTATCACGCGCCGCTCAGGTTTTGAACCTGGGCTGTCCACTTTCCAGCCAACAAGCCCAGCGTCCTGACTGCTAAGCCATTGTGTCTCCAAAATAGTAATTGTATCTTGGGTGAAATTCCAAAACATCTGGAGCACCACTTGAACACCATCAGCATTGATAAAATCACCACCAGTCAATTGCAGAAGTTTACTGGGAACAGCTTACATCCTGTGAAGCTGTTTTTAACACCATCAAATAACATCTGCCTATTTCAGGTCCTTCAGAAGGATTTGATAGGTAGACAAAAATGTCTAAGCATCTTACTGAGTCTGCGAACAACCAGATCCAATCAGCCTAACATCCCATTGCATTATTTTGGTGTCCCACAACTAAAGGAGAAAACTACCAGTTCTTAGTTAATTTCATCTGTATAGTATTTCCTTTAAGGACCTAGTATTTCCTTTAAGGACCTGCTAAGGCAGCTAAAGTTCTGGACTCAGTTCAAAAGTCCCTCTCCTCAATGAAGAAATGATCTTTTTTATTTATTAAACTTATTGGCTGCCCCAGGGTAACTCTGGGCAGCTTATAATATTAAAAGATAAAACTATATAAAACTATAGACAATACAAATAAAATAATATAAAAATACAAATACTCAGTCCTAACTAAAAGAGTGGGGTCCAGATCTAAATTCTGGAGAGATGATGTTCCAGAGGAAGGGGGCCACCTCTGAGAAGGCCTTTCTTCTGGGTCCCGCCAGATGTACTTCCATAGGGGACAGGACCCACAACATTCTTTGCCTCCCCACTCTAGTGGGTCCTGTGAATGTGATCGGCAAGAGACGGTCCCTCAGATAAGGTCCCTCAGGTTTTAAAAGTGACAATCAACACCTTAATTGCACCTGGAAACAAATCAGAAACCAGTGCAGCTCCCAGAGCAGAGCTGACACATGTGCACATCAAAGTCTGCACAAAACCATGTGGGCCACTGCATTTTGGACCAAAATTCTGGATACTTTTCAAGGGCAGCCCGATGTAGAGTGTGTTGGAATAGTCAAGACAGGAGGTGACTAGGTTATGAGTGACAGTGAATAGGGATTGTTGATCCAGGTAAAGAAGCACAATCCGCAGTTGCACAAAGTCCCTCCTGGCCACAACTGCCACCTGCTCACATTCATATATATCAGTAATTAGCCCTTATTAAATGTGCATATCCATCCATTTCCTTTTCCTTCACTTTTTTTTTTTTTTTGCTTTCTGTCTCATCCACCATCTCAGACCTGATCTATACAGTATTTGGACAATCAGAGAATTGTTTAAGCATGTGATATTTGCATCCAATTATGTTTAAATCTTTGGGCCATTTAACTCGGGTATTTCAGAGGTAGATTTACTGGTGTGATAAATTGTTCAGTTTATGTCATAACAGCATGACATAACAATACATGAACATAAAGGTCACATGAATAAGGGATTTTCTTGTGTACTGTATACATCATCTCTAAGAAGCATTCAGGATGGATGGAAGCTTGCAAAACGAGGCATGAGGGCCTCTGATCCTTATAATGGACATCTAGGAAGATGACTAACACCAATGTAAGGACCTCAATCAAAATTTACTTCCATTTCATGACTGATGATAGCTATTCTTAACCATTGTTATAACTTACTATATGTGAGTACTATGATGTACATTCAAACGGCAGCAATTTTGATTCATACGTTGGCCTATTAACACCTAAGAATGTGCAGGTCAATATAAAGTAAGTTGTTACTGGCATTTTGATCTACTGGGGATTTAACTAAAATGTTCTAAGTATATGAATATATACAGTATGTATGGGTGTGCATATATACATACCTGCACACACATGTATTTATGTGCTTTCACGTATAATTTTCCCTAACTTACAGAATTTCTTAACTCAAATTTCCCTGATGTCATTTTTTTATTTCATTGACACATGCTTCTAAAGTACATATTTCTCAGATATAAACTTGAAAAACTATTCTTTTTTGTATGCAATAACAATATAGCGTGGATTAATTTTTCTGCTCAAATACAGGTGTGTGTGTTTGTGTTTCTGTATGTGTATGTGTGCGTGCGTGCACATGCAGATTTTTGACCAGGGAATGAATGAAGCTAACAGACTCTGTTAAGTGCTGTCATCCGTGCCATGCGATGTGATCTATTTTGTCAGGTTTTCAGAAATTCACTCCCAATGAGATTTGTGGCTGATTTCTTTTATATCTCCTGTAAAGCAACATTTGACAAATCCTTAAAACCTACAGAGACCAGTACAAAATCATTTTGATTCTTCCAAACAACCAGAATGAGGAAGTGGAATATCCTTTTTTTTAAATCAGACCCTGAATCAATCTGTAGCTACAGCAGCACAATTTATAGCCTCTTATGAACTTAAAATTTTTCCATTAGATTAGGTTGCCAGTTAGAAACATGAGAGAAAATCGTATTGATCATGCTTTTCTTACCAGTGATGGTTTGTAACACCTCTTATGTGATTGGGTGGCAATGCTCAATAAGTCCCAAGAAGGGCTATTGTCACACGGCCCTTAATAGTCAAAGCATTTTCCCTTTAGAGCAGAGACTCGCCTGAATTGGGCAGTCAACTTAATACTCCAATTTGCTTGATATTATCTACAACAGCCTTCCCCTATTGCTGTCTTCCAGATGTGCTAAAAATTCACAATTGACTAAGAATTATGGGCACCAAAGTCTAAGGAGGCACCAAGATTGGGAAAGGCTATTCTACGCTGACCAAAAACTGCTCACTTCAGAGTTTCAAAAATAAATATTTAAAAGTTATATCTGGGGATTAAAGGTTTTCTTTTTAAAGGGAGGGGGTTGTCTGCATGCAAAGCCAATGTACAAAAAGTTATAATGACATGCTTTGGAATTATAGCTCAGAAAAAGGAAGAAAGTCAGTTGATTGTATTTTTGGGTAGGGCTGGTTATAAACAAGGATTATTCTCATCTTATTTATTTATTATTTATTTATTAGTGAGATTTATATACTGCCTCACAGTGCAAGCACTCTCTAAGTGGTTTACACCAGTAAGCAATGTATATTTATATTGCCCCCAACAATCTGGGTCCTCATTTTACCTACCTCAGAAGGGTGGAAGGCTGAGTCACCCTTGAGCCGGTGAGATTTGAACCGCTGACCTGTGGATCACAGTCAGCTAAAGTGGCCTGCAGTACTGCGCTCTAACCGCTGCGCCACCTCGGCTCATTTCTATGGCAAACTCCATTGTTTTGGCAAATGCAGCCCCATGGTTCCTCTAGAGCAGGGGTGTTAAACTCAAGGCCTGGGGGTCAGATCTGGCCCACAGGGTGCTTAGATATGGCCCGCGGAGACATGGAAACAGCAAAGGACTGGCACGCGATGCCTCTGCCACCGAAAACGGAGCTTGGGAGCCCATTTTCGCTGGCAGAGCGCTTGGGCTACCACAGGTACCCCCAACACAAGTGATGTCGAGCTGGCCATACCCCATGGCCACGCCCCCTCCCCCCCAAGGTCAAACACAACCCTGATGCGGCCCTCAATGAAATTGAGTTTGACACCCTTGCTTTAGAGGCCTCCTTTCTGGGTGATGGAATGCTGTGGCTCCCCTTCCTCTACAGAGCGTATTTCATCTCCTTGTTCAAAAATATGTCAATGTTTTCTATTGATATTATTTTGCTAGGAAGCACCCAAGCATCACGTTCCTGTAAGTAATCATAATTACCAGCTTCATAATTGTTAATCAAGTTTGGTCTGTTGTCTTCAGGGTATATCAATGGCCTGAATCAATGCAAATTAAGGGGAATCCACATTAAGCCCTGTGCAAAAGCAGATAAGCAGAATAACGGTTAAAATATACTTAAGTATTTGGCACACACACACTTTTTTTTTAAAGCACCAAGGTCTTACCATAACAATTGCAGGTTCATGGATTGTTTCTCTCTCTGCAACACTGATGTATATACACCTTTAACAACAGCGCTAATAATATCCAGCCTGGTCACAGGTTAAACAACAGTCATTTTGCCCAGCGATTCAAACTCCCATCGCAATTTGCCAAGCGGCTGAGTGCACTGGCTACAAAGCCACGTATTGCAACGATTTGCATTAAAAGAGGGTGTCATTGTATTACCTCTTAGCTTTGGTTGAAATTAGAAGTAATGTCTACATTTATCTTTTATTCCTAGGAGTATGAAATTGTGCTAATAATAACAATAATAAAGCCAGTTCCTAAAAGCTTTGTGAACCCTACACAGAATTCTTCTCCCACTCCCATCCACACCTCATTTTTTTCCCCTTCTGCTCAAGTAAGGGAGTAAAAAGATCATGAATAATAAATATGGAGATAAGAGAACTGAAACTGGGAAATCAATTTACTGCAAAATATTTGCGTGTTTTATTAAAAGAAACTGTGCATAAACCCCACAACAGGGAGGAATGATTTATATTTTGATTTGATTTGTATACATTATACCTCTGGGAGAATGGATGCAACTTAGTCATCCCTGCAACACTTTGCTTTCTCCTAGAAGAATTGACTTCTGCTGTTGCTGCTCCTTTTTAAAAAAATAATAATTGCTTCCGGCATGGAAATTATCAGTTTTCCTGATGGAGGAAGTCTGGAGGTTTATACCATTTGGAGTCTTCTTATCTTTCAAGGACCTAGGAGAAAGAAAGAGAGTTTTGTAATTTCTTCTTCCACAATTAACACATCTGGATGTTCTTTCATTTGATGGTTTTCCCATCACTGCTTTACATTTGTCTGCATCAGCCCTGTTCAGCTCTGGGGAAACCTAATGATGGCAAAATGCCGAATGCCGAATACAGAAATCAGGATTTGGGTGGATGGTACAGTATGTGGACAACTGGATCCTATGTGGTTTGCTTCAGACCATACACAGAAGTGTCTATTCAGAAAGAAAATTAATCTCATGGAATGGACCTTTCCTTAAACACAATTTCCTTTCATTCATGGAACAAAGCTGTATTCAGTCTGATATCAAGTTAATACTGTTTTATTACAGTATAGTATAATACTATACTATACTATAGTATAATACTATAGTATAACAACTATAGCAGTGATGGCGAACCTTTTTTGGCTTAGGTGCCAAAAGAATGCGTGCATGCGTGCACAATAGCGTACACGCAGGTGCCTACACCCATAATGCAATGCCCTCTACTGCGCATGTGCATAACCCTGCGCTGCCCCTGCGCATGTGCACAGGCCTCACTGAAGCTTCCGGTAGGCCTGTTGGGCTGTTTTTCGCTCTCCCCAGGGTTCAGGAAAGCCTCCTGAAGCCTGGGGATGGCAAAAAATGGCCCAACAGGCTAATCGGAAGTTCGGAAATGAAACGGAAGTGGAGCTGCCCTACTACTTACCTTCAGATAGTTGCAACCAGGCCTCACACACCTCGGCCCATTTCTTCTGCAGGCGGCAATGCTTTCCTGAAGGCCTCTGTAGCCGATAATAAGAGCTCCAGATCGATCCAGAGCTCCGTTATCAGCTGCAGAGGCCTTTTCTAAAGGCCTTTCCTGAAGGCCTTTCTAGCCGATAAGCTACTGTTATTTATATATAAGTTATATGAGAACTCCCAGATCAAGGCCCATGGACACTGTACCAAAGAAATTTATGTTAATAGGAGAGCGAGACAGGGGTCTATTCTAGCCCCCCTTCTGTTTAATATATATTTGGAACTCAGTTGGGCCCCTAAACATCATGCCTTTCCTTGGAAAGAGTTCTGTTCAAATTTCTGAAAACCGTCAGCTGGTTCAGAAATAGCAATAGCACTTAGACTTATATACCACTTCACAGTGCTTTACAGCCCTCTCTAAGCGGTTTACAGTGTCAGCATATTGCCCCCAACAATCTGGGTCCTCATTTTACCAACCTCGGAAGGATGGAAGGCTGAGTCAACCTTGAACTGGTGAGATTCAAATTGCCAAACATCTGGCAGCCGGCAGTCAGCAGAAATAGCCTGCAGTACTGCATTCTAACCACTGAGCCACCATGGCTCTCTCACAGAAAGCAGCAGTGCAGACAGTTTTTTGGTCCCTCTCAATTCATATAACACCACAATTCCAAGAGCTGCACTGACTCCCAATAGGCTTTTTAATCAAATTTCAGATGCTGGTTATCATCTACAAATCTGTACATGGCATAAGACCAGGCTGTTTGTGGGACTGACTCTCTCCCATTGCTTCTGACAGCCCTAGTACATCCAGTAGAGAGGTTCATGCTTCAGGTCCCTTCCATCAAACACTGCCAGGTTGTTGCACCCTGGAGTTGTGTTTTCTCTGTGGCTGTGCTAGTCTTGTGAAGCAACATTCCCCAAGAGATCCTAGAGGTCCTATTAGAAAATTTATATACTGTCTATTTCACTATTCGAAGTGACTCTTCACACTTGCCAAATAATGTAAAAAAAAACAACTTAATTGACACTTCTATATGGGTTCTATATAAAACTACTAATACTAATTAATATTAGTAAATTTGTAATACTAATTAGTTCTAATACCATCAAAATCAACCCTTAACATTTGTATGGTACGTTTGCATGTTCAAAGCTCTTCTTACCTATGGCCTCTTTAACAACAGGCCAGTAGGCTGTATGTCAACAGAGTCTCAACATAGCCCATTTGATGGCCATTTGAACCTGCTCTTTTTATTGCCTGCTTGTAGCTCTTAAAGTATTGTGATTGTTGTCTACCTGACAATAGAAGACCACATTGTACCATTGAAACAGGTACGCCATCCAGTATTGCACATACAATAAATGGACTTCTATTTTACATAAACATTTACATGAGAAATGTTGTCATATTTGGGGGTTTTAAAATCAAAACTCTGTCTCACTCAGAAGTGCAGCTTTTAGCCCAAAACTTATGCTCCCCTGGATATAAATAATAATGGTTTCCAAAAGTGCAATGACTCTTTGATAGTTCTTACAAATTGGCCTTTTCTTTTAAGCTTCCTTCTGCATACTGTTTTTCTCCTGGTCACCTAACAGCCTCCCAAACTGGAACTTGAGAAAAATTCAGCATGTGGAGAACTAGCTCACTTAGGAAATCTTAGAAGTCTTACAAATCTTAACAACTCACCAGTGGACTAATACAGACTTCTTCACGCAGCCCACTTGCAGGATATAAGGCAAGACTCTTCTGCTATCTGATCTGCTTAATGCTTTCTTTGCCTCTATGTCAAATATTTCAACTGCTAAGTCTGACTTGAGTTCTGCTTGGTTTAAGAAAAAGAACACAAGCAATGATTGGATTAGATAACTTCTTAGAATCTTTTCCGGTCATAAGATTCTACTGTGAATCAATCTGCTTTTGAACCTCAAGGTGGCACAATGGGATCTGTTTTACCGATGGATGGGACCAAAACCACACTGGGGGAATCCAGAGATGTGTTACATCTTGCCACATTCAGTATACTGTATGTCCTATTTTTTCAAAGACTGTGACAAAGAACCTTGACATGTACCGTCCCAGCCTTTCCTGGCAGTTGGTCAGTCTGTATCACAATGGGAGAAGGGGTGTCTTTCTCTTATCCTTGCCTCTAGCATTTGGCTTCTAGCCAAGAGCAAACTGCCCTAAACTGGATTCCTGCAAATGAAAGCATCTGGGAGCAGAGTGTGGTTTTCGGGATTAGGCATAAGCACAATAACCTTTCCATGCTGATACATCCTGGTAAATCTCACCCTGCTCTGTATGTAAGCCAAGAACAAGGTTACAGAATGCAGCAATCTGCCAAATGCTCGTTGTGTGATTATTCATCATTTATATTTTGGCCCAACTCGGTTGCAATCTTTTGGTATGCCTTCTTCCCTCCCCTAGCACAGTGCCTTCTAGCCATACAGATCTTCCCTGGTATTAATGAATTGGTAATTTGAAAATTTACTTCAGGTTGTGGCTTTGATTTTTCACAAAGCGTTTCTGAGTGCCTGCAGCTAATTATGTTTTCAATAATATATTGTTGAAGAAACCTTGACTTTCTTGGGTTGGCTTCAATCTGCCTTAATTAGAGACTGTTAAAAGCACCTTTCTTGGCCTCTTGCATTATTTGATTTTCTTTTGTTACTTACAAGAGGACATTGCATATAGACTTGACCTACAATTTGTGGCTTTTCTGCACATCTTATGTTAAATGTTCAGGTGTTAATATCAGATAATGATGCTTTACTGCTTTCATGATGAATTATTTGTACTAATGTGTAATTTCTGGTGAAGGAGGAGGTTTTCCCTCCATAACATTGGCTATCCTGAATGTGAGGAAAACTTATTGCCTCTTAGAAGCAAACAGCCAAATCGTGGTCTCCAGAGGCTGAGGCGAAGGTTGCTTACACAAGATAACACTTGGGGCAAAATGGCATATGTTTATGAGATCTGGGAATAATTTGTGCCTCTTCTGGAACCCAGACAAGTGATGTTATAACTACTGATATTTTCATTAATGGGATTTTCTCCTTGTACCTTGTTTCTTCTGAGTCCTTTTGATAATGTACTTGGCCACAGCTATTTTGTCAACAACATCTTTCTTCAGAACAGAAAAGTCCATTCTGGCTGCCCCTTTGTGTCATGCCATATCGTCCAAATTCCAAAAGCTAATCTTTACTGTGACGTATGATGGACATGCATGCTTTTATTTAAAGGGTAATTCTTTAAGAGGAAAGACATAGTGTTTGTATTAGGTAATATGTAAAAATACAAATTTAGAAGTTAGTGCTATAAATTAAGTAGAACCCATAATGAACAATACACTAAAATGAGTAAGTCTGTGACCAGATGTTAGGAGGAATTTTTTGCCCTGCTGTCCCCATTAACAAATGGATGAGTCCTGCTATTGCTTCCAATGTTTCTTTCAGAGATAGTACAGTTTTATAAGCAGAAGACTTATCTTTTGTACAGCAGGAAGTGCTATTTCTCTCTCTTTCCAATCTATACTCTAAATGTTAGCCAAAGAAGTGCCATCACTGTTAGTGTTCCGATAACTACTGTATATCACTCATAGTTTTATAAATACAGATACAGATACACGCACACACATACATACTAGCACTCTGATAACTATATTAATCATATTAAACTGAAATACCTCTTGCTGTAAGTTCAAAAGCCCTGCATCTGGGGCACAACGTTTTTTTCAGAGCTAACATTTAAACAGAAGGAAGAATTGTGTCAGTTCTCTTAATTACTAGCAGTTGCAGAAATCTTAATAAAAAGAATGCTTTATAAAAACTACCCAGATGTCAGATCTTAAACAAACATCTGCTTGAAAGGGAAGGTTCATCTTTTGCCCATAAAGTATTAAAGAGGACGCTGTGATTTTTTAAAAAATAAAAATAAATCCCATGGCCATAAGTTGCATTTAGCTCTCTTGAAGCTGCTGTCTGTAATGTCAAAAAACACACCAAGAAAAAAAAATAACCCTTGGAAAGGTTAATAATGGCCTTTCCAATGTCATATTCTACACTTTATGTGTTGTAGTAATTATTATCATTATAGCTGTAAGGATGTCTAGTTATCTTTCTTAATCACATGCTATAAAGAAGTGCTTCAGAACACATATCTATTATTTAATCAAAATTTCACAGTTATTGGCATTTACGCTTCTGGAAGGGCTGTGTTTATTTTCTGTTTGCAGGGGGGGGGAGAGACTCCCAGGAGAAAGGGGACCTCCATCCATGCCCACTTGAATCACTGTCGCATCATGTGACAATCTGTGCTATTAATATCAGAGACTGCTAATACATGTTATTAGGTCTTACTCCCTTATACTTTTGGTTCTCTAGGAAAAACACTTTTATTCACAGATAAGGGCTGTAGGAGCAGAAATAGTGCCTACTTTAGATGAATCCCTGAGCCAGAACTATGTCCAAGAGTTTTCCAAGTGATGGGTGTAAAAAAATTCAAAACTGGTAGAGTTGGAATATGTCTTAAAGTTCATCTACTCCAACCCCAGTCATCCCCCAAGTGCTAAAATACACTTGGCCATTCAGCTTCTGTTTAAAAACAAGTAAAAGAGAAGAGCCAATGCTCTACTAAGACAGCGTGCTATTGTAGTGGGGAATACTGGAAGTTTTTCCTAACCAAAAAAACCCCAACAACCCTCCTTTTTTTCATTTGAACCCTTTGAGTAAGCCAGGTTTGTTTTAGCTATGGTTTGTTAAACAATCCAGAAGAATTTTGCCCCATTTTACATCTTTTTTCGCCACATTTATTAAGTGAATCACTGAAGTTGTTTAAATTAGTAACATGTCTATTAAGTGAATCTTGCTTGTCAGAAGGTTGCAAAAGGTGATCACATGACCCCAGGACACTGCAATCATGAAAAGATACTCACCAACAGTTGATAATGATTATAGACTTTTATCAGCCAGGTAAAGCTGCTAAGCAAGGGCCCACCAACCATAGTTGCTAAGGTATTCTGGACAATTATATTTCTAAAATCTAATTTACATACTGTAACAAGGACACTTATCCGTGGGGTCAAGCTTGACCTCATCAAGCCAAGCAAAGGCTGCCACTTGAACATCCAGCTGTGCTTTTGTTTTTCATTCCATCTGTAAAGACTCCTTGGCACTCTCTCTCACAGAGAAAGAGGGGGGAGAGGGAGAGGGAGGGGGAGGGGGAGGGAGGGGGAGGGAGAGAGGGAGGGAGGGAGGGAGAGGGAGAGAGGGAGAGGAGAGGGAGAATGCAATGTATGTTTGAAATTTGACAAATTTACAGTAATGGCATAAAATGCCTGCAAATTTGTCACACTATAAGAAAAGGGAAATTGTGCTGGCAAACTTTACCTACGGTAATTATATAAAAAACTACAGTACTTATAGTCTCCAAAGTCTGGCAAACTTTATTCTCTTTGAAGTGTGTTAACAAGTAAAAAGAAAGGAAAGTTTAAAAAAGTTGCAACCATTTGTTAAGTTGTCACGATCTTTTAGAATGTCATAGAACCGGTTGATTTTCAATTAGGTCTAACGTTAATTGGTTGTTTTCTAATCTTTTGAAGTGGAGGCTGAATTTTAGAATTCATGTACTACCCTATAGCATATGTTCCAGATTTTCCATGCCAATGTAAAGTGAGTCACAATCATTCTGTCAAGGTTACAGTGAGGCACTCTTCTCTCTTAGACCAGGTTGTCTTGGAGTGTACACTGCCCTCCTTAGCTTACATTGCCATTTTGAATTAGGATCTTGGGTATTGCTACTTCTTTGAGCAATGGCTCGGAACAAAGTAGAGCAATTTGTAAGTAAGCCTAGTTATCATTGATGCAGGCAATATGTGGCACACATCTGAAATGCATTTATTGAATGATATTTTGTTTGTATTTTATAGGATAATAGTAAAAACTAAGGAAGATGGAGGTGGAGAAATATGTGGCTTTTTTTTCAGAAGCTGCTCCAAATGCAGTCAGCAGTGTCTGACTCTGCTTGCATTGTTTAATTTTGTCTAAAAGGAATGCAGTTCTATTATCCTCTTACCTGGGAACAAGCCTCATTTAACTCAATTGGACTCACATCTGAATGGGCTCCTGTAAGATTGCACACCACAATAGCAATTTATTGCAACAATATACAGAAGTTAGAAGTACCTCCACAGATGGTTTTATATAGGCCAGAAAGGAAAAGGTTGAAATAACTGCTCCATTTGTGTGGCAAATTTATTCTCTAATCCTCCATAATGAAACCTCCAATTTATAGATTCATGTTTAGAAATCAACTTTATTGAGTCTAGTCAGTTTCTAAATAGGAAGGCTTTTTCTTTTCAGCTGATGCCTTTAGTTTCCTTTGAATAGGCATGCAGAGCAAAAGGGTATGCAGCTAATTCCATGGTTTACTTTGGATCAGTGGTGAAATCCAATTTTTTTTACTACCGGTTCTGTGGGCATGGCTTGGTGGGCGTGGCAGGGGTAGGATACTGCAAAATCTCCATTCCCACCCCACTTTGGGGCCAGCCAGAGGTGGTATTTGGCGGTTTTTTGAACTACTCAATATTTCCACTACCGGTTCTCCGGACCACTCAAAATTTCCGCTACCAGTTCTCCAGAACCTGTCAGAACCTGCTGGTTCTGACAGGTTCTGGAGAACTGGTAGCGGAAATTTCACTCCTGCTGGATTTCACTCCTGCTTTGGATGTATGTTTTATGAAAAAAGGCTGAACATGATAAAACTAAGCAGGATCAGATTTTATTAGCACTTAAATGGGAGACCACCAGGAAATTTCAAACTATAAACTAAGAAGTTATTACATTTTCATATCAACCTAAACAGTTGCAGACTATAGATTCTAACTTTGAGTCATCAAGGAAAAATTTATGGGTGTGACCATGTATAGAAAAATGCATCCTCCATTTTAAAAGTTTGTAAACCTTTATACTGTTCTAGCCATGCTTTGCAGAGAGGAGGCATTAGGATTATAACTAGACAACGCCTATTGACTGATACTCTATGGACCATGAAATATTATGAAGTATCGGTAATCCCGTATCGTCATTTGTCCCACCAAATATTTTAAACCGTATATTTACAAAATCCACTAGAAATTGAAGAACATAAGCAGGGCGGGTCTAGCCCTTACATTAAAATTTTGATTATACATTTGTTGGTCAACTAACGAAAACAATCTCTGAAAGCATTAATTAGCACATCAGTGATAAATACAATGGCAAAACCAGCCATGCTTGTGTGAATGCATGGTAAGATACACATACAAACACACATCAATGCCTGGGAGTGGTTTTACATTGGACAGAACAAGATGAAAAACATCTAAAGTAAGTTATGCAATTTTTACAGTCTTGGCATATTTTATAGTGGAAAGACAATTATAGCACAGTAGACAAAAAAAAGGGACTTACGGCTTCTGAAAAGTCTTCATTCAGAAAGTGCTAGAAGATAAATCAATGAAATAAAGGGCCAGGCACCTCTGCTCTATTAGTGTGACCTTTTGTGCTTTTCAGTTAGCTACCTTAACTGTGAACAGTCTCTTTTCCTGTACTCTGCAAACATAATTGAGTTGTTCAAACTGAGATTTTCAAAAAAGACTGTCTACGCTTCTTGTCCAAACATTGTAATTTGTCAAAAAGTGATAGGAAGAGGGAACATTTTGAAACAGTATTTATGCTTGGAATACCCACTGGACAGAAACAGTCCCAGATTCTCATTCAGCCTTGTAATTCATTGGATGATCTTCTGCAGACTCACCATGACCAACTCTGCAGCCAACTTGCCATGGCCAACTCTCCACAGGACAACTTGCCATGGCCAATTTACTGGGGGACAATTTGCTGCAGGACAAGAGTTACACTAATATCGAAGAAATGGCGGAATATAATCATTAAAGACAGGATGCCAAAGCAGGACAAAATGAAATGTGAATGACAAAAATGAAAATATTTTTAAAGTTATTTTAAATAATTAAATTGAATTGTTGAATTGTTCATGGCGAGTTATCCTGTGGTGTATTTATTAAAGTTCATTTCAAAATCAAAAACCAAAAGCGCACACAGATGACTGATTCAGCTGGATTCAATAACTTCTTTATAAACATAATACATATATACATACAATACCATTAGCAGAGTTCTTCTCCAAGCAGTTACAGACAGCAGAGAACAGTTAGTTTCATTTCAGCAGAGTTCAGAGTGGAAGAGTACAGAGTGCAGAGTGGAGACTGGAGCCACACCCAGCCTTAAGCTAAAGTTCCAGTTTCGATTCTCTGCACAGACTCAGAAGTGGTTAGCTCCTATTTGGCTGATTCAGTTGCTATGCCTATTCATTGGCTAACCTTGTTACCATTGGCTCTCCCAGTTCATGAATATCTTAACAGCATTGACCATGGTGAGTTGGCTGTGGCGAGTTGTCCCATTCTGCACTTATTTTTAGTGTGACTTGTTTCAGAGATTAAATACCTTTTTGCCAGCCTATATATAATTTGTAACACTTTGGATACTGGCACAGGATGCTTTTCATTTTGTTCACCTCTCATTTTGTTCATTTCTCCTTTGTTTGTAGGACTATTACAGATATTACATACTGTTATAAGGAAATATCCTTTTGGGTTCAGTTCCAAGTGGGGAAAAAGACACTGGATTCATGAAGGTTGCTTGGAAGGAAGGTTTAATGGTGGACAGGAGCACATGGCATGAGCCCCTGTACAGAAAAGGTAGCTTACATGGTTCCAGGTGTGGGTGAAGAGAAAAAGAGAAAGAAGAGATGCTGAGTTCCTTGTTTTATAGTCTAAGTTGGGTCCCACCTCTTAGATTTCCTGTTCCTGTATAGAAATGTATTCCATTGGCTCTCAGACCCCCCAGGGGCATGTTGGGGCAACTCTTGGCTTTTGTCTAATCCAGCTTTGGCTGAATGAAAGGGCCTTGGGCAAATCCTATTATGGTTTTATTATGCAGAAGACTTTCAGCCAGGTGAGAGGAATGTGTTAGCTGGGCCCAGTCCTTAATGGCCCATTTGCAAGGCGTGGGGGTTTTCCAAGAGGAGTCTTTTGTCTGTTTAAAAAGCATGTTTCCAGATGTGTTCCACAGAATATTTTCTACCTTTTAATATCTCCTAGGATATCTCATTTCCTAGGAGAGGGGTGGGTGCTAACTTCCTACAATACTATATGATGAGGTTTACACTGTTAAAGCACTGCATGATCGTATAGGCTGGTTTATTGCTTTTTATGCATCCCAAAGTTTCTTGTTAAACATTCATAATTCTCCAAATGTTGAAAAGTACTTCTCCAATCAATAAGCAGCAAAAATATACATATAAGAAAAAAGTGCAGAAAATTTATAATGGAAAGTACTATTCAAATTTTGCATTATTTGAGGGAAAATGTACACAAAAATGTGGATATAGAACAACATTGCATACAAAAATGTTGAAAGCAGAAACAATGTTATGAACATGTATTTTTCTTTGTGAACTTTTTTTTAAAAAATGAATAAACCAATGCAAAAATAAAATGAAGTGAATTTAAGATTAGAATAAAATATGGAACGGAAAGCAAATGAAGCTGACGATTTTTTCCAATTTAAAAAAAAATAAATTTTATGCAACACTTAAAATAGAATTTCCTTCCACAAGTATTGAAATTGTTCACAAATTTAAAAAGGTTTACAAAAAGTGAATTTGGCTTGATAGATAATAATCCCCAAGCAATTTATTATCCATGACAAACCACAATGGCTCAGTTTACTACTACACACTGTCAAAAACAAACCACATTATCATTTAATGTGTGATTTGTGAACCTCATGAAATCATAACCAATATTTTGTTTATTTATTTATCCAATTTATACGGCTGCCCATCTGAATTAGTGACAATGTGTGATAAACAGAATTAAAATAGAATAAAAACAATAACAAACATTATAAAAATTAAAAATACAAGCAGCTGAGAAACAACAACCCAAATCCCAGTAGTCCCTGCAAACAAAAAAAAACTTCTCTAATGTTCTTGTGCCTCATATTGATCAGCTTTGTATGAACTGTACTCCTGCTCTATGTCTTTATGAATTCAGAAAGAAAGAGAGGCACAAAAGCTCCCTCCCTCCCTCCCTCTCTCCCTTCCTTCTTCTCTCATGATCCTAGAAGAGAAAATTCATAAATGCTTTATAATGTCTATGCTGCATAGTCTGTCTTGATTGTCTCCCAGTTCTATCTCCTGCATGATGAAAGACACTCAACCCAATGATTGCTACTCATGTTCTCTCAAACCTTTCCTTTTCTCTAGCTTTCCATCTTTCAAGATTACTGTTCTAACAATCACTATTAAAAAGTGAAGATGGACCTTCAAGTTACTATAGCAACTAATTTCATAGCTTAAGTGGCATACTGTTTGTATCATGCTGGCTTCCATGGCTACTTAGAATAATTTCCCTTCACGTTTTGACCTCTCTGGGCCATCCAGAAGTCTCTTATTACCCTAGATTGGCTTTTAAAGGAACATAACTAGTAATTGGCTCATGCCAGTGTTTTAAAAATATTGTATAATACTGGCACTTGATAGACCATTGTTTTTCAGGCTTTTTACCTGTAGGAAACAATCTCATTCTGATGAACATGGAGCACTATTTTTTTATGTGGCCAGACTACTTATCAGCCTAAGCTAATATTATTTTCTCTGACTGGTAGTTAATACTTCAGAAAGTTAGGATGAAAAAGATATTTCACATCACCTATGACCGGTTCACCTTTAACTGGAGGTGCCAAGGTTTAAATCTGAAATATTTGGCATACACCATAGGAAGTTTTCCATCCTGTAATTTGATTGAATGTAGAGGAACCAGGAATATGTGCAAAAGTTCATTGCTACTTTATGAAAAGGGTTAACTAATAGAGAGGGCGAGCATAAATGCACTAACGTGAATTTCGTCCCTGTCATTGTATTTTTATTCTCTTATTCTTGTTCTCATTTTTGTTTGACAACTTCCAATAAACAAACAAGCAAACAAATAAATAAATAAACCAGGCTTGTTGAACACCAACTTAACTTTATAAATAAAAACTAGGCAATTTGGAAGGGAGAGGGTTCTTTTTCCATTTCTTCTTTCAAATAAAAATCTATCTACACACCATTATAAACCTTTGAAATATGTCCCATACCTAGTTAGCAATTTGCTGCAGGACAAGAGTTACACTAATATTGAAGAAATAATGGAATATAATCATTAAAGACAGGATGCCAAAGGAGGGACAAAATGAAATGTGAATGACAAACATTAAAATATGTTTTTAAATAATTAAATTGATGTTAGTTAGGAGATAAAGGGGGATGAGACAACAGCATTAAGGATTATAACACAAATGATGGAAGGCATATAACAAAGGTGGCCTGGTCTTATTCTTTAATCTTATTTTACCTTTATTGTCTCTGCTCAGTGTTGTCCAGGAGAGGATTTTTGGATAGTAAAAAGCTTTCCTGAGATAGATTTTGGTTGCAAGAGTGATACACTTTGAAGGCACTAAATGATTGGTCAAACATTTATTTTATTGAAAAAAAACATTCTCTGTTCCATGTAATTCTCATGATTTTGACACAACTGTAAAGATGGTGCTGCAGTGTAGACAAGTTGTGTTTTTATAGACATTTTCAGTTTGTGGTTGGTTCAGTCAGAATTGTTTGGGTGTTGAAAACCTACAGCATATTCTCCAACTTATCCTCATCCCAGGTATTGAAATCATTATTTAGAGATATTACCTTGAAAGCAGTTCATGCAACCCATATGTCTATGGAGATTCTCAGTCATCCAAGGTGATGGTTGCCCCAAAGGTGCTGAAGAAGCTTCTTGGATGAGAAGCGAAATATCTTCAAAGAAAAACCAGAAAGTTCAGTTGCCTCTTGAAAAAGCACCTTTGGATGCAACCCATATTAGATTATTTAGATTCGTATCAACTCAGTTTGAGATATGGTTTTGGGGAATAAACTGTTTTCTCCCATGGACAACATACTGAAAAATGTAAAGTCTGTTTTGAGATTAGCTTTGCTCCTGGTTATTTCATGGATGCAGGGGTGAAATCCTCCCGGTTCGCCCGGGCCAGTCCTTCGGCGTATAGCCAATGGAACTGGCGGCGGTCGCGGCGCGGAGCTTCTCCCGCCCGCTTTCCCGGCCCGGCTGAACACAATCACCGCTTTCCCGACCCGGCTGAACACAATCATTCGGGTTATTTTTCCCTCTGTGCATGCGCGCGCATGCACAGAGGGAAAAATAACCCGAATGGCGGCGTTCAGCCGGGCCGGGAAAGCGGGCGGGAGAAGCTCCGGGCCGCGACCGCCGCCAGTTCCATCGGCTATACGCCGAAGGACTGGCCCGGGCGAACCGGGAGGATTTCACCCCTGCATGAATGGATCCATGCAGTTTTCTTGGCAGTAGTATGCAATTGGTTGTCTACTTTGGCACTTCGCCTGGGATTTGGTGGTGATCTTCCACCCAAATACTACCAGCCCAACAATACTGAATTTCCAAGACCAGACAACTTTATTTTAGTGTTGTTATTTGATGTCTAGATATCATATATACCAGGAATAGATAGTGAGAATGCAACCATGGGCTTCTCCTTGACTGTTAGTTCCATTGATCATGAGCTTATGGACTTCCTTTGTGGTTTGCATAGAGAGGCATGACTGGTTTTGGAGACTGATTCTTTTTGAAAAACAAGTCCCCGAAGAAGCTCTTTGGGCTATAGCATGTAGTACAGTTTACTTGTTCCTATGCTTTGTAATACTTATATGAAACTGTTGGGAAATCATTTGAATTTTGATCATTGTAGAATCATTGTAGAAGTGCCATGTAGCTTTACATTGCATTTACATCTACAGTACTTATCCCAGGGACCTCCTGAAACTCTTTAAATCCTCCTGAATATTGGAAAATGTAGAAAGATTTCTGCATTGGACAAATAGCATGCCTGGAAGAGGCCAGAGGAGAATCCTAGTCTCTTAACATCTTTTTTTCACAATGATGGAAGAAAGCATTAAAACACACAGTCTCTTATTTGAAATGCAATACAAATTGGATTTCAAACATTAACATTAACACCATTAAAGAGTTCGAAGGTCACAGTCTTTAACTAACATTGTTATTTAAAGTGAAAAAGAAGCTGCATTACTTTTCGAGTGACTCTTCCATAGCCAGTGCTTCCATTTCATGACAGAAATAAGCAATTAAAATCTGAATTTCAGCAGTAGTGAAGTGACTTTGAAAGAAGCTGAGGAGTAGACCTATTGAGTAGGAAGGTACTGTTATTATAGTCATGCTTTAGAATAGCTACTGCAATTGCTAAAACATATCATTAGGCCCTCCATTCTCCAATGGCTTTGTAGAATCCAGAGCTCTTTGCTGTAGGAGGATGGGTGACTTGGTACATGAAATTATAACTGTTATTTCTCTCTCTGAGAATGGTGCTTGCTACTTCAGAACCATTCTTTTGTTTGCAGCCACGTCTATTAAAAGCAATTAGTCATTAATGGGAACATGCTACAGAGCTGAAGGAGACAGCCATTTTCTGAAGTAAAGGAAAAGGTACAAGGACATTGCTGCTTGAATCTGGGTATCTCTGAAGTTATTTACAAAAAATGAAAAAGTTACCTCACCCCTTCTTCCCCCCAAATATCAGGGAATGTAAAAAAATGGTAGCCGGCCACATTTTTGGTAGGGCTATAAAAATCCAGATGAGCACCAGATGACCAAAAGTTCAGGGTGTTCTCTATCCTCATTACTTCCAACTCGTAGTGATCCAGTTTTTTTTCAGTCCAGATCTACTAGTCTAATACTTCGATCAAATACTTTCTGGAAAAAATGGGGGTTCAAAGTATTGATAGCTTTGTTAGGAATGGTAATATCTCCCTTTCTTATCGGGTTATTGATGAAAACTGGTTGATGAAACCAGAAAACTGGTTTCTTTTGGATCCCAAAAGAGGGAAAGAAAGCATGGGTGAAATATCCAGCTCAGTTGCAGAATTCAGAATAGCTCCCAGCTGGATGTGAATTCAAATGTTGTGTGCTTGAGAACCAAGTTTTTCCTTGTTCTCACAAAAAGTTGAAGGAGGGAACAGGTCTGTGAAATGGGTCCATGAAAGCCCCTGTTCTACTAGGGCAGGGCTGTTAGTGCTACTAGGGCAGGGCTGTCAAACTCACGGCATCACGTTGTCATCACGTGACATATCACGACTTCCCCCCCTTAGCTATAATGGGGTGGGCATGGCCAGCGCATGAAACATCTGGCCTGCGGGCCGTGAGTTTGACACGCCTGTACTAGGGTCTTAAAACTGTGAGTTGCCAGGTGGAAGCTGATTGGGCTGTTAGATAATTAAGAGGGCTTGGCTTAAACCCTGATAAATTGGTAGCAATTCTGTGAATTAGAGATTTAATCTTCAGATGGAAATTTTCCATCATTGCTTTAGTTTTTGCAACACATTTTAATTTGTTTTATTATGGCATTTATAAACTATCATTTTTGCTGAGAGTTCATAATGGTGCATTTAAGAATTTCCCCGATTTATTCCCACAACAATTGGGAGTTAGATAGGCTATGTTAAATGCACTTTAAATACGGGCTGTGTGTATAGTCCTAGTAAAGTTCATCTGGCAACTTAGATAATTGTTTGGAAAGAATTGCAGGGATTTCATCTTTGTCCTTTACCTCAAAAGAATCTATAATCCCTCCATCCCTTCCTTTTCTTTTATTGATTTTTTATTGTATGTTGGTTTTTAAAAACATAGTTTTGTGTATTGCCTTGAATTTGGATGATGATAATAGTAGCAGTAGTGATTTCTGTGTAGGACTTAAAATAATTTTTCAACTCCTAGTGACCGTCTGGACAAGTCCCTGCATTTTTTAGAAAGTTTTTAGAAGTGGTTTGCCATTACTCCCTTCCTAGGTTTGAGAGAGAGTGACTGGCTGTCAAATCTTCCTCTTCCTCCTCTTCACTATCATCCTTCGGAAGAATTTAACAAGTGAATAAAAATATCTAATCCAATTTTAAAATCTGGCTAACTGTATGATCAACTACAACAAAAACAACAATAATAACTGTCCTATGAAAGACCAAATGAAGAATAGAAAAGAGACATGGAAAGACAAAGTATTGCATGACCAAGACGTAAAAAAATTGCCAAGTAAAGCAGATAAGAAATGAGACTTGGCAATGGCTAAGCACTGGGAAGTTGATGAAAGAGCTAATTCTGGCTTCACAAGACCAAACCTTAAGAACAAAAGCATACAAAGCCAGAATTGAGAAATCAACAACAGACAGCAAATGCTTCTTCTCTGCAAAGAAGCTGCAGAAATAGTGGACTACCTAGTTAGGGACTGCAAGAAGATCACACAAGCTGACTACAAAAGACAGCATGCCAAAGTAGCAACTATGGTGCATTAGAATAGCTGCAAGAAATACTATTTGTCTGCAAGCAAGAACTACTGGGACCACAAAATAGACGAAGTAATAGAAAACAAAGAAGCAAAAGTGCTTGGGACTTTAGAATTCAAATAGAAAAGCATCTGTCATACAATATCCCAGACTTAACAATTGTTGATAAGAAAGACATAAAAGTCTGGATAGTGGATGTTGCAGTACCTGGAGACAGCAGAATAGAAGAAAAAAACCTGGCGAAAAATCACAAAATAGGAAGATCTTCAGTAAGAAGTAGAATGACTGTGGCAAAAGAAATAAAAGACAACACTAATAGAATTAGGTACCTTGGGTGCAATTCCAAAACACCTGGAACACCATTTGAACACCATCAGCATTGACAAAATTGCCTGCTTTACCTGGAATAGCTTATATCTTGTAATGATACATTTAATATTATTAAACAACAACATCTGCCAATCCGAGGTCCTTGAGAAGGACCGGATGGGTGGACAAAAATGCAGAAGTCTAAACATCTGGCTGATTTTATGACCAAGCATAATAATTATAATACTGCCCAACTTCCTAATCGGTCACCTAGGCATCAAAAATATAAAATCCAAAGTATCAACAATTAAAATATGATAAAATTGTAATGAGAGCAATAGCATCAGATTTTAAGCAATAAAAGCATGAACATGAATACCATATTTTTGGGAGTATAAGACACACATTTTTGCCCCCCAAAAGAGGGTGGAAATGTCGGTGCGTCTTATACACCAAATACAGCAATTTTTTGGCCTCCCGAAGCCCTACCACCGCATCCCATTTTTGCGAAAAACGGGCTAGTTTTTGCAAAAATGAGGGCGTTTTTGCCTTCATCCACCCCCTAGGAGTGCTCTACAGGCATCCCAAACCCTCTGCATGCCCTGTTTTTGCAAAAAAAAAAAAAAAAAAAAGAGCAAAAAACGGGCCGTTTTTTGCAAAAACTGGGGTGGTTTTGCCTTCTAATTACCCCATCTAGCATGACTGGAGGAGGAATTCTGGGAGTTGAAGTCCACTAGTCTTAAAGCTGTCAAGTTTGAAGACCCCTGGGTTAGGGGTTAGGGGTGCAAGGGTCTTCAAACTTGGCAAGTTTAAGACTTGTGGACTTCAACTCCCATTCCTGAGCTAGCATGACTGGAGGAGGAATTCTGGGACTTGAAGTCCACAAGTCTTAAAGCTGTCAAGTTTGAAGTTTGTAAAATGTATACATGGTTGTAAAAAGTATATATGGTTGTAAAAAGTATACATGATTGTAAAAAGTATTCTGCTACACTGGTATTTTATTAAATCATATATTACTACACCATTTGGTTCAGAATACTTTTTTCCTTATTTTCCTCCTCTAAAATCTAGGTGCATCTTATACTCCGAAAAATATGGTAGATCACCATCAAGAAAAGTAGTCTTGTTTTTTGCTTGGTACATGAAATATAAAGAAACTAGGTCAGGGGTCGGCAATCTTAAAAACTCAAAGAGCCATTTGGACTCGTTTCCCAGAGAAAACAAAACACCTGGAGCCACAAAACCTGGGAGGGCGTGGCCAACTTGACGTCACTCCCACCGAGTCACATGACCCCCCAGCTACACCTACCCAGGTTTTGTGGCTGTTTTTTTTTCTATGAGAAAAAGGAATCTCTCTTTCTCTTTTCCCTCTCTCTTTCTCTCTCTCTCCCTCTCATTTCTCTTTCTCTCTCTCCCTCTCCCCATCTCTCTCTCTCTCTCTCTCTCTCTCCCTTCCTCCCCACCCATCTCTCTCTCCCTCTCTCTCCTTCATCTCTCTCTTTCTCCCATCTTTCTCTTTCTCCCTCTCTCCCCCCTTCTCTCTCTGTGTGCTGAGGAACGATCGCCACCCCCGGCGCAAGCTTTCCTTTGGGTGACCTCTTCCCCCTCTTGTGATTCCCTGGCTGGCTTTTGCAGGGCCAGGAGGGTGCGCATGTGCGGGGAGACCCTCCTTCTGGAAGCCGCGGATAACCTTCCTTCTAGAAGCGAGAGGCCGCGGAGGACGGGTGGCTTCTCGCTTAAGGAGAGTCTTTGGACACAGCTTCTCTCCTGTCCTAAGGATCCAGCCATTGCCTTGCCATGTCCACCCCACCCCCACAGTTCTTTGGCCAAGCAGGGAGGGCATAAGCTCCAGCCCGAAGCAGCAGGAAGCGAAGGCTGCCTTATGCGTAAATGTGGCACAAAGGCAGGTTCTTCGCTCCTGCACTAAGGCTCCCAGGACCCTCCTCCCCCTCCTTCTCCTCTCATGCGGGGGGGGGGCACGGCAAGGCAATAGCTGGATCCTTAGGGCAGGAGAGAAGCTGCGTCCAAAGACCCTCCTTAAGCGAGAAGCCGCCCGTCCTCCGCAGCTTCTTCCTTCCAGAAGGAAGGTTCTCGCGGCTCTGCGGCTTCCAGAAGGAGAGTCTCCCCACACATGCACACCCTCCTGACCCTGCCATAGCCAGCCAGGGAGTTGCGAGAGGGGGAGGAGGGTCGCCTGAAGGAAAGCCTGCGCCGGGGGTGGCGATCGTTCCTCAACCAGCGCCTCAACCAGTGCCGAAGAATGAACCCTGGCCACTTCTCCATTCCCGCCGTCGCCCTTACCTTCTCAGGCCAGGTGAGGGAGGGGAGGGCGGGCCAGCCAGTGATGGGACAGGGAGACACAGCAGGGGCCCCAAAGAGCCGCATGCGGCTCCGAAGCCGCGGGTTGCCGACCCCTGAACTAGGTTCATGTCTTTGGATGCTATAATCAAAATAGATCATGTTATTGGAGCGACTTAGCTACCAATGAAGCAAATCTTTTGATATGGAGCTGATAGATACAGTGTTCAAAATTATCAGATGGATCAATGCCTTTTTCATTCAAGCAATAAAACTCCAGGTAAAATTTAATGCCAGAAGCTATTTAAGTATTTTAGGGTTTTCCTTTGCTGGTTTGTGACCGTAATAAAGATTGATTGATTAGGGTTTTCCACATATTTCTCTGTAATGACTCTTCAGTTCTGAATGAAATAAAAAAATAAAAAATTACATTAACATAAGCTTCAATAAGAAGGGAGGGAGGGAGGGAGGGAGAGAGAGAGAGAGAAAGAAAGAAAGAAAAAGAAAGAAAGATAAAGAAAGAAAGAAAGAAAGAAAGAAAGAAAGAAAGAAAGAAAGAAAGAAAGAAAACTTAGATTATTACTCTGCTTTCAGAGTTTTGAAAGGCTCAGAAAAGCCTGCTGACCTCTAAGGCAAACCCTTTTGTGAGGAAGGAGTTGCCAGAACTCACATCACACCACACTCAAAATTCTGACTATGATCAACCTTTTGTCATTTCCCAATTTTTTAAAAAAATAGTTATATCATTGCTCCACAAATATAATTGCTGTGGCCAATTTGAGATAGATGAATGTGTTAAATTCGTCAAGAGTTTTATAAGAAATCTCCAAAAGCAATGCTCCACATCCATTCATGTTCAAACACCACTTTAATTCTATAAACCCTCCGTTTTCTCTCCATTTACTGAGGGGTAAATGGGAAATATACTATAAGAAATATAAGTGTCTTAAGGTTTTGTTAAGCTCTTCCTCCTCTCGCAGGTCTGTCTCCCCCCCCATCCATATTCCTTAAAAGCTATATCAAATATGATCTGAGGCAGAGATCCAACTTGAATAGAAACAGAATATAAACCTATTCATTTGGAGTGCATGCTCTCCAATTCTTCCACATTAAACAGCCATAATACCTACAAACAATAAATACAATTGTAAGAGTCTGTGGTGCATCAAAGCAAGAGGGAAAGTTATTTACAACATGTCAAGGTCTTCCTGTGATGGTGTAAGCACACTTTGATAATGATGATATAGTACTTAGAAGTAATGATGTACTTATAAGTATAGATGAAACACCTTTAATTTATTTGATAAAGGGGAAACTGAAGTGGGCAGCTTCCGAGAAACGTACAACTTTGTACCTGACTTGCACAGAATGTTTACTCTGAGAACATATGCACTGGTATGAAAGGCTTTGCCACTAACAAAGGAGCCTTTTAATATATCGATAGACACCGAGGCATAAAGAGCTTTTTGAAATTGAGAGACAGGCTTGTGGCTAGCATAATATGTACAATACGAAGGTGGACAATGGCTTCAAGAATTGAGAGGTTACTATATATCCTTCTGGTGCCATCTCCATGTTACATAAGCAGCTCCCATTGTTTCCCCTCTCTCTGTATTGATTGGAGCAGAGAAATAAAGAAGTTACAATTCTTCTGGCATGATGACATGGGCAAGAACATCAATTGAGGATGAAGGTCATTCCAGTAAAGTGAGGGAGGCTGTATCCAAGCTTGTGCCATGCAGAAGATTTGGCACTACCACTTCTGGAATCTCAAATTAGATGGCCAACAGGGAGTCTGGGGTTGAAGTCCTAACATTTCCATAAGATTTTTATATCTAATGTTGAATTCTTAAAATGTATTTTAGAAAGTAGTTCCCATTGGGGATTTTGTTAGGAGTCAAATGATGAAACATGATAGCCATGTTACGAGCCGAGGTGGCGCAGTGGTTAGAATGCAGCACTGCAGGCTACTTCAGCTGACTGCTAGCTGCAGTTCAGCTGTTCAAATCTCACCGGCTCAAGGTTGACTCAGCCTTCCATCCTTCTGAGGTCGGTAAAATGAGGACCCAGATTGTTTGGGGCAATATGCTGAACTCTGTAAACCGCTTAGAGAGGGCTGTAAAGCACTATGAAGCGGTATATAAGTAAAGTGCTATTGCTATTGCTAATTGGAACATTATGGAGTCAAGTCTCATTTTAGGCATGCTCATTCTTCATCGATTTTGCAATGGTGTTAAAAGGCATAGCTCTCTTTCACACCCGAACTGAATTTGGACTGCATAAACTATGTTATATACTTAATTTTCATTTTTCTTGTAAAGACAATGGCATAAAACATAAGTACTAATAATTTAATTGAATAATATTTATCTATATATTCATACCTGTTGATTGTTGCACTGTAAGCTTTTCAGAGCTTTTCTTTTATTCTACAGTATATTGAAGGATCCCGATAAGGTTATTATTGCTAATAAATACTAACTACAATAATGTTCTCTGTTCTAACACATGAAGTTGCTACTGAAATGTCTCTTTTAATCTTCAGCAATTGTGAAATTAAGCCCTCTTCTGTAGCAAATGACATAAAACAAAACAATAGCTTCACTAAGTAGGGAACATTTATCTATTTACGTATGGAAACCTAATAATTGAATGGGTGGCAATAGAATAGAACATTATCAGAAGTTATGTTACACCCAATTCAGCAGCCATGTTAGGATTCTTGGACAATTCTATAATATAGCCCCTTAAGATTAAGGCAGAAAAGCCTTAATCTCGTATCCAATTAATCCAGGCCAAACAGTACCTTTCAGTTACAGCTTTGATAAGCTATGTATATATATTTGAAACTGTGAAAAGTAAGCTCTAAAAATGCAACACAAATGTAGCCCACTTGCTTACTAATGTATTGTTTCAATCTTTTCACTGAAATTCTTACAAAAAGCAGGTAATAGCCTCTAACAAAACCATTAAAATCCAACTAAAACAATTTGTGAAGAGCTTATAGATCAAACTGAAAGGTCTTAGAATCATAAGGCTGGAAGGGACCTTAGAGGTCTTCTAGTCCACTCTCACCCAAGGCAGGAGATCTGATACCATCCCGAACAAATGGCTATCCAAACTTTTCTTGAAAACTTTCAGCAATGGAGCAACCATGACTCCAGGAGGCAAGCTGTTCCATTGATTAATTGTTCTTACTATTAGGAAATTTCTCCTTAGTTCCAGGGAGATCTCCCTCTGCCAAGCATTACTTCTTCTCCTGCCATCGGGTGCTTTAGAGAATACTGTAAGTCGACATTGGCTTTTTTGGCAGCTGCAGCACACTATTGGCTCATACTTAAGTGATAGTCCACCAGGACACCTAGATCCCTCTCACAATTACTATTGTTGAACCAGGTACTGCCTATTCTATACCTGTCCATTTGATTTTTTTTGCCTAAATGTAGGACCTTTTTCTTCTCACCACTGAACTGCATCTTGTTGGATAGGGTCCATTGCTGTCAAGTCTGTCAAGATCCTTCTGAATCCAGAGTCTATTTTCCAAAGTGTTAGCAATACCCATCAGCTTGGTGTCATCTAAAAATTTGATGAGTTATGCTTCTATCTCCTCATCTAGATAATTTATGAAGCTATTGAAGAATGTAAAAAAGAACCTTCAGGTATCCCACTGCATGCTTCCTTCCATGTAGATGTAATAGCATTGAAGTTGGTTAGCCAACTGCAAATCCTTCTGGTGGTGCTTGTTTAAAGAGGAAAGACTGGAGTTCCTTCCGGATCCAAACTTAGTGAAATGAATGATAATTCCACCTCCCAAAGAGTTGCCTATAACAGCTTAACTAGGGATGTGCATCTTTTCTTAGAACAAGGACTGCATTTGCCTTCAGAGTTACATGCTAGAAGCATTATTCTAAACCAGTGTTCTTCAAACTTGACAACTTTAATATGTGTGGATTTCAACTCCCAGAATTCTCCAGCCAGCCATGGAATTCTGGGAATTGAAATCTATACATCTTAAACTTGCCGCATTTGAGAAACACTGCTCTAAATCAGAGCCAATTTAATCCCAACTCCTAAAAGCCTGGATGAATTGGGTGTAGATAATAATTATACAGTATTCCAGATGCATCCGTGAGGTGACACATTTGAAACCAGTCAAAACGAGTAGAAAATTTTCTTTAATATTGTTTGTAGAACAGCTTTCATTAAACCAGAGAAAACATATATAGGAGGAAAGTTCCTCTCCTGCAGGGAGATATTCATTAATGTAATTCATCAAGCTTGGGTGATTTTATTAGAAAGGACAAGCAAAGAAGAAGCTGATGGTCTCCCTCACCTCTCCAGACATCATATTCATATCCTTAAGATTACTATATTGAAAATAATTCATAATAAAATGGCAAATTTATATCATTATATCCTGCCCCATAATTGGAGTCCAAATCAAGGCAAATGGAGAAAAAAAACCTGCCCAAAGAAGCTATTTCTATTCCAGACTGCTGTAGAATTAGATGGCATCTTTTAGCATACTTTATTTACGAGAGTCTTCCTTAGAAAATAATAATAGTGCGTTATTGCAGCCTCCAATTTTAGTCATCTCTTCACAGAGGTGCTTATTTCATAGTTGGGCCAAATATGCTGTTAGTGATTTCTTGCCCCCTCAAAATAGCCACGAGAGAACATTGATATTCCCTTTGGGTTTTCAAAATAAACAAGCAAGAGGAAATCTCAGCGTGGTTAGGCTATATTTACTATCCATTTATATTAATGGAAGTTGAAGAAATGACTAGGAGAACCCCCAAATTGGATACAATAAAATTATTTGAGTGCACTAGCAAAACTTGAAATATTTCTCTTTTATCGTGTTTATTTCATTTTCATGAATTTTTTCCCTTTGCCTTGGAAACCACAATGCATTAAAAAAACCACTTACTAATTGCTATATATCTGTGACCTCAACTCTCAGAGAGGCTTTTTGTCTGGAGATATAAGATTATCAGTTGTATTTATATATAGACTGTACTTGCTGATAGATTATCCTTTAAAATGCAGATAATGCATGCTCAAAGCAACAAACTAAGAATCCATGTTCTTCATATCTTAAGCAGAAATAGATGCATTCGTTTCCTTTCACAGGGGGAATATTTTCTTGCCACTCCCACTCCCCATCTTTCTTGGTGTGGTAGAGAAATTAGTAATGCAGATCAAGTTTTTTTCTGTTGGGGTAGAATATTACTTGAAATTCAAATTCAAATATTAAATGAAGAATTAAGCTTATAAATTAAAATATCTATCATGAGGTGAGTTCCAGTTTCACAGACTTTGAATGAAGCAAAACATATTAAACAGGTGTAAGCAGAATATTCCAGCATGGAGTGTTTGACCCTGGAATGATCTATTCCAATTTTAGGAGCTACTCTTAGATTTTAGGGACTATTTTTTGAAACACTTTTAACGATTCCTTATTGAATAAGCAGATTATCCCCAAACTCTCAGAATGACTCATGTCAAAGCTGGAAAATCTTCTTCCCAACTGGAATGTTGAATGACTACCACAATTTTTAATGGATTTAATTCTTGCTTTGAAAAAGCTGTATTATTATTTTTAGTTGTACTTAGTTTATAATGTTCTGTGAAAGAAGCAAAATATTACATGTCACACTGATATGAGGGAAAGAGAATGGCTATAGGAATTGTTCAGGGGTGGGTTCTATTTACCTTCCCTACCAGTTCACATCGTGTCAGAAGTGTGCGTTTTGTGCGCACGCACGCGCTTTGCTCGCCTGCATCACATCGCAGCAAAGGACCCTCTGCGCATGCGCAGAAGCCTCTGCGCAAGCGCAGAGAATTCTTTGCCAGCTGCTTTCAAGGAGCGGCGACCAGAGGACAGGTTCGGGGGTATGGCCAGCCGGCCATCGCTACCGGTTCGGTGAGCAGAGGCAAATTTCCGCCACCAGTACAGGCGAACCGATCTGAACCGGCCACAACCCACCACTGGAATTGTTCATTTAGTTTAGCAGTCTCTAAGACAGTCGTTCTCAACCTTCCTAATGCCGCGACCCTTTAATACAGTTCCTCATGTTGTGGTGACCTCCAATCAGCGGCGGGTTGCTTGCTTACCGGTGCCGGTGCGCTGCGCGTGCATCTCCATGTTTTGGCCGCACGCGCGCTCACTTTGCGCACACACCCCCTCACGTGATTTTCTTCTGTGCATGCACGGAAGCAAAATCGCGCCAAAATTTCACGCGCGCACCCATCCCCTCGCATGCGCAGAAGCAAAATCGCCCAAAAATTCACAGAAAAAGATGGCAACGCGCGCGACGGACAGGCAGAGGGCTCCGGAGCGGTCGCGTGCAAATTGCGCAATTGGCCACTCCCTACCAGAGCTGTGCACCGGACAGCTCCGGTAGGAACCCACCTCTGCCTCCAACCATAAAATAATAAAATTATTAGGAAACTCAGGGGTGGGTTTTAACTTACCTCGCTGCCGGTTCACTTCCTCCTACGCTGTGTGGCCGTGCCTCATGGCCGCGTGCACGCATGCGCAGTGCTGAATTTTTTGCAAAAAAAGGCAAAAACAAGATGGCGACGCATGCGCAGTGTCAGAAATTTGGCTTTGCACATGCTCAGAAGTTCCCATGATACAGATTTTTTTTTGCAGTAGTCTATTTACATGTGGGTGGACCCACCTGGAGATGGATAGAGGAGCAGTGTCTCGGTTCCTAAGACCATCAGAAATATGTGTTTTCATATGGTCTTAAGCGACCCCTGTGAAAGGGTCATTCGACCCCCAAAGGTGTCGTGACCCCCAGGTTGAGAACTGCTGCTCTAAGATTTCAGCAAAGCAGAACATGTAGAAAGCTATTGGTAGAACTCTGACAAGTGCCTTAATAGTTTCTGAAGCCATTTGGAAAATGAACTTCAATTAAAACTTCGATCAATACAGAACATCCTTCAAAGCTTCATACAGCCCTAACAGATAAAGCCAATATATCTTCTGGACAGCAGGCCTGCAAGTACAAATGGGCCAGGGGTGAAATGCTCCCAGTTCGCGCGCCCCTGCCGGTCGTCATAGAGCCGGTAGCATTCGCAGTGCGAGGCTTCGCCCACCCGCCTGGACACCGCCATTTGGGTTCTTTTACCATCTACGCATGCGCAAAGCATTCTGCGCATGCGCAGTGGGTAAAAGAACCTAAATGGCGGCGTCCAGGCGGGTGGGCGAAGCCTTGTGCTGTGATTGCTACCGGCTCTACGATAACCGGCAGACACGCCCGAACCGTGAGCATTTCACCCCTGAAATGGATATTAGCCCTTCTCCTTCATTGACTCTGGCAGATGAATTTCTAGACAAGACTGCATTTGGGGTAACTTTGGGGAGATTGTATATTTTTGTTAACTTTAATGTGATAGGGCTGACACTTACATTAGTATTTTCATATTTCCTGGTGTAAAAATTTTGTTTTCAAAAATCACAATCAGAGGTATCTTTGAGAGTTCCTTAGAACAGGGGTCTCCAATCTTGGCATCTTTAAGACTTGTGGACTTCAGCTCCCAGAATTCCTCAGCCAGCTTTTGCTGGCTGAGGAATTCTGGGAGCTGAAGTCCACAAGTCTTAAAGTTGCCAAGGTTGGAGACCCCTGCCTTAGAGGATTGCATGTAGTGCTGTGATTACAGGCAGCCAACAAACAGCGTAGCACCTGGACAGGTGATACTGTCCATGCTAAGAAGTATTGGATCTGAATTATAGCAATTTTTAATAAATACAGCCATTTATTTAAAAAACAGCATATACACAACCTGCAAAGTTTCTTGTTGTATTTTTATTCCTTTCTGACAATGGACTTTCTCCTTTGAGTCTGTCCCTTCCTCCCGTTGTCCCAGATTGAATTTTGTGTTGTTAGTCCAGTGCAGGCCTTACGTACCTGTCTTCCAAGATAGAAGAAATAGTATTCTCTGTGTTATTTGTTACAATAGTTTACCTTATCCCTCCCCTATTTAAATAGCACTTCTAAAAGTAAAATAATTACAAGCATTCCTGTAAGAACAAGATAGGAAGATAATTAATGAAGAAATTGAACAGAGTGACACACAATGGGAAAGAATAAAACTAAGCCCTTTTTGGCCCATTACAGCTGTCCTAAAAATTGTGGAGGAGAAACATTAGAACTGTAATCATTTCACAATTATTTGAATTGTGCAAATCTTGTACATGTTTTTATGATACATAAATAAAACCTGACAACATTTGCTGAGTCTTCATTAAAACAGTAACAACCAAATCCATGGTACATGCAGTTCTATCTCTTCTCCACTTATACATCTAGGTTTCTGAGATACACTAAATTTAACATTCATGGTTGTTTCTGACAGAACAATGCTGCACTCATTCTCCCTAATGGTAGACCTGGCCCAGCCTCACCAAAGAATTACTGAAGAAACTACAAAATCCACTTTTGCTGGCTGATCTCCTTAACTAAACAAATTTTTCATATATGGCATATCAGAGTTTGTTGCATAAATCAAAACCAGAAGCACACACAGATAACAGATTCAGCTGGATTCATTAACTTCTTTATAAACATAATAATATATATACAATATCACAAGTACATTATTTCTTCAATGTAGCAGTTACAAGCAAAATACAAGCAGAGTTCAGAGTTCAGAGAGAGAGAGAGTACAGAGTGGACTGAGCCACATCCAGCCTTCTAGTTTCAGTTTCGATTCTCTGCATAGACTCAGATGTGTTTAGCTCTCATTGGCTGACTTAGTTGCTATGCCTATTTATTGGCTGACCTTGTTAACATGGCTCTCCCAGTTCATGAATATCTTAACAAGCCAGACATAATTTTTTTTAGCAGAGCTACAACAAAAGGGAAAAATAGCAACATGCATAAATGCAGAAAAAAGGAAAAACCTTGAAGCAAAATAAGTTTGTATATCTATAAAAAATAACTCAGCTTTTAAACAAAAGGTTGAATCTTGATCACATCGAACCATTATTATCCAGTCTTTCCATTACATTCATGAACAGCCATTTCAAAGGCTGAGAGTGCAGACACTTTGTCAGTCCAAGTCTGAGGCTACACATTTTAAAAGTATACCTTTAAAAATGTGCTCTTGAAAATAGACAGTGAAAAAGTGATAGTTATCTACATATATCATAAGAAACTAGGCAGATTTAAATTTGTGCTACCTAAAATTTGGTCCTTCCATGGGAAATAAATAAAAGGGCCAACATTTGTCTGTGAACTGATACATTCTCCTGTGTGCTGCTTGGAGAGTCCAAGCATGGGAGATTAACTTCTGTCGGTTGCTAAGGGACTGAGTTAAAAATAGATGTGGTCACGCCTCTTATGTTCCACCGGCTTCAATCTGGGTCAGTGTCACAGTTCCAAATAGTAACTCAGTTGAGCTAATGGGACATGTAATTTCCTTCTCCTTTTAACTCAATTCATTAGCAACAGAGAAAAGTGCTTGGACTCTCCTTTAAGGTAGACGGTGAGAATAATAAAGAGAAGCCAGAGTCCCTGCCCTGAGTGGGCTATACTCCACTTTAAAGATCAGCTGTGAGGCACTGGGAGTGGCTTGCTTCCCTGCCGTTTCTCCTCACGGGGATAGCGGGAGAGCCAGTCGGGCAATTTTGTCAGAGCCGGATTTGGAGTCCCTGCCCTGAGTGGGCTATACTCCTCATTGGTAATCTGCGGCTCAAGGCTAAGTAGGAAAAGCCATCCGGTGGCGGAGACAAGCGAGCGCCATTTTTGAAGGTGGAGATTCGCACTGAAACCAACGGCTCTGGGAGCTCCTAGCATACTGACAGGCGGTCCTCCTCCTATCGCCTAGCCTGCTGGCAACGATGAAGGGTGGAGCCGCTACATTGCGGGCGCCATTTTCTTGCCCTCATAGCGAATTTCAGGCATTAACTGTTGATTAGCTGTTTGCTCTTAGAGATCCGTGCCGGATTTTTTTGCAGCATGCGGTGTGTGTGATCCCCAGGTCGACAGCCACCACCTGCCTTGATCTTTGGAACTCTTGCCTGATATCTGACGAGTCCTTGCCCTCAGGGGTATCACTCTTTTTCTGGATAACTTACGAGTCCCTGCCCTCAGGCGATTAATCCCCGCATGACATCGCCTTATCTCTCCCCAGCCTTTTTGGACTGCATGACAGGAGTCTCTGCCCTCAGGGGTTATACTCCTTTGGGGAATACCGGCAGTGTGCCTGGGCTCAGGCATCGACTGTGGTGAGTGCTTGAATCGAAGGCCTTGACAGGTCCAGCATTTCTGATCTGCTACAATAGATACCTGTTTCCCGGGGCTCTAAACAGATATACTTGCTCCTAAGCAGTCTAAGACCAAGGACTCTTCTTCCAGTAAGGCCTCCTCAGCTGCCCTCAAGGATGCTGAGTGCCGCCTCAGAGCACTCAAAAAGGAATTCGGCAAAGTCCAGCATCAAGTTGAACTGGCCAGGACACCTGCAATTAATTCTCAGGAGGTAGTCCAGAATCTGCCAGAATATTCTCCCGGGGCAGTTCAGGATTGGTCCCCAGACCGCATAGTCTGTCCCCAGGATCCGGGAGTAGCTGAACTCTCTATAGTACCTCAGGGAGATATTAACCAGGGAGCCATTATGCCTCCACCTGATCCCACCCAGAAGGCAACCCCTTCGGCTACCTTTTCCCCTACTGCAGCGGGGCTCCGCACATGAAATCAAAACTGCGCCTTTCCACTTTTCCCTTCATGGGAGGTAATCTTTTTGGTCCAGCCGTGGATTTGATTGTGGTCAAGACCAGAGATAAGCGAAAGGTGTTACCCAGCCTCCATCGCAGGTCTGACCATCACCCGACTCCTTATTTCTGCCAGCAGCCCTTTTGGCAGGATGTGGCCTTTGGTGCCCCACTTACCAGAGGTCCTACTATCAGGGGGCGGATAGAGCCCAGGAAAGACCTTATGGCAGGGACAGGGGCAGACAGTTTAGTCAGGCGAGATACCTTTTAGAGGCTCCAGCTCTAGGGGTTTCCACAAGTCAAAGTGACTCCCTGGCACGCCCTCCCATCGGCGGTCACTTACAACATTTCACTGACCAGTGGGAGGTCACGACCATGGTCTGACTCTGGAATTTGTTTCAACACCCCCGAGACAATTTCTCCAGTGTCCCACCCCTCCCAACTCCACCAAGAGGGCTCTATTAGAAACCGAGATCCAACACTTGTTGGACATCTCGGCGATAGAGAGGGTCCCCTTGGATCAAGAAGGCCTAGGTTTTTACTTGATCATATTCCTAGTCCTCAAAGGTTCGGGGGGGTGGAGAGCTGTGTTAGATCTGAAGCATCTCAACGCCCACATAACTTACAGATGCTTCAAGATGCACTCCCTCAGTTCCATCCTGGGGTGCATCCACCAGAACGATTGGCTAACCTCCATAAATCTGCAGGAGGCTTACCTCCACGTGCTGATGCAACCGTCACAGAGACAATTCCTGTGAGTTTATGTGGCAGGACATCATTACCAGTACTGCACCATGCCGTTTGGTCTCTCGTCGGCACCGAGAACATTTACAAAACTTCTGGCAGTGGTAGGCAGCGTATCTCAGGGCACGTCCTATCAGACTCCAATGTTACTTGGACGATATTCTCATCCAATCGACCTCTGCCCTTTGAGCACAAGACCTGTGTTACACGCTCCATGTGCTACAAGCTCACGGCTTCTCAGTCAACCATGCAAAAAGCCACCTCAACCCGTCCACCACCCTTCTCCACCTTGGAGCTATCATCGACACCACAACATGTGAGGTTTTCCTGTCGTCCGACCGACGCGCCAGCATCGCATCTCTGAAGGAAGCAGAGAGACTAGCACTATGGGCGGAGCACAACTTGCGGTCAATTCGGGCAAGTTATCTGTGGAATATCGAATGTGCAGGCGGACTGGTTAAGCAGGTCCACCATAGACCACTCGGAGTGGCGCCTGTACCCGGACCTATTTCAATCACTAGTCCGGAGGTTTGGCCAGCCCATAGTGGATCTTTTTGCAACCAAGGCCAACACACACCTGCCGAGGTTCTTTGCCAGATTCCCCAAGCCGGGGGGTGGAAGGGGTCAATGCTCTCCGCAGTCCCTGGCCTCCAGGGCTGCTATACATGTTTCCCCCTCTTCCACTCATCTCAAGGGTGATTCAAAAAATCCTAGTAGAGAGGGCGGAGGTTCTCCTCCCAGCACCCCATTGGCCCCGACGCCTTTGGTTCGCAGATCTGGTGGACCTATCGTTATCCCCCCCCCGGAGGATTCCCAACCACAGGATTTCCCTCTGCCAAGGGGCTCTACTCCATCCGGAGCCCCAGTGGCTACAACTAGCTGTATGGCACTTGAGGGGGACATCCTGTGGTGGGAGCAATTCTCCAGGGTCTAATACTCACCATCCAGGCATCCATGCGGGCATCCACAAACCACATTTATGATGCATCGCGGAGGGCCTATTGCAAATTCTGCTCGAGATCTGGCTTTAATCCATTAGCCGCCTCGATCTGCCAGGTACTAGAGTTCCTGCAGGAAGGGTTTGTTCAAGGTTTAGCGCCCAATACCCTACCCAGGCAGGTGGCGGCCTTGTCGACTTTATTCATATTGACAATCTACAGTCCCTGTCCCATCACCCGTGGGTCTGCGGTTTCTTAAAAGGGGCTACTAATTTAAGACCTCAGGTAGTCCATCGCTATCCCTCCTGGGATCTCGCCTTGGTACTTCAGGCACTAACCTCGTCTCTCTTTGAGCCATTGAGATCATTTCAAAACTGTCTTCCTGGTCGCTATCACCTCAGCCAGAAGGATATTGGAATTGGCGGCCCTTTTGGTCCACCAGGATTTGTGTATCTTCCACAACAATAGGGTTGTCCTCTGCCTGGATCCCTCCTTCCTTCTGAAGGTAAACTCCTGGTTCCATCGGGCCCAGGAGGTTATTTTGCCAGATTTTTGCCCAAATCCCAAACATCGATTGGAACATCAGTGGCATAAATTAGATGTTAGGAGGGCTCTCCAGATATATCTAAAACGGATTTCCTCATTTAGAAAGACTGAGGTGTTATTTGTCTCATTTCAACCTGCATCTATGGGGCAGAAAGTATTCCCCTCGATGATAGGCAGATGACTTAAGGCATGCATCGCCACATCTTATGAATGTCAGGCCAAACCATTGCCCAGTCGCTTGACAGCTCACTCCACCAGAAGTGCGGCCACCTCGGCTGTGTGGGCCACGCAAGCATCCATTGAAAAAATTTGCAGAGCAGCAACATGGTCTTCACCATCGCCATTTGTAAAACACTATAAACTGGACTCGTTTGCCTCAGCTGAGGCATCCTTTGGCAGACGAGTTCTCCAACGAGTCTGCTCCACCTCCAATACCCTGGACCTTTCGGCTCCCACCCATGGGAATTAAACTTTGGCATATCTTCCATGCTTGGACTCTCCAAGCAGCGCACAGGAGAAGAAACATTGGCTTACCTGAACGTTCTTCTATGTGCGCTGTGGAGAGTCCAAGACCTGCCCTGACTGTTATGGTCCAGGGTTGGGCTTTGACTGAACTGGAATGATCTTGTCACGATTTGAACATGTCTTCAGGGTCTACGCCTACGTTAAAAGAACTGACCCAGATCGAAGCCGGTGAATCAGAAGAGGCGTGACCACGCCTATTTTTAACTCAGTCCCTTAGCAACCGACAGAAGTTAATCTCCTATGCTCGGACTCTCTGCAGCGCACATAGAAGAACATTCAGGTAAGCCAATATTTCTTTTCTCAGGACCTGTGCTTATCTAAGAAATTACTGTAGCTTTATGTCAATGAAAAAATAATGATTTCTGTTTATAAGCATAGATTTACTTAATAAGGAGGTATTAGAGCTGCATGGTCAGTTGAATCTGTCAGGTCAAATTACCTTCTACCAAGCTCGTTAGCTATAACCAAGCGCAGAAAACAACAGGATTCCATAGATAGATGATAGATAGATAGATAGATAGATAGATAGATAGATAGATAGATAGATAGATAGATAGATAGATAGATAGATAGAAACAGATATAAATATATAGATAGAAGATAGACAGATCTCAAAAATAGAAGCAAATTTGATCTGACAGATTCAACTGACCATGCAGTTAAATTCTCTAACTCCTTTTGCTTATTTATTAAATGCATATTGCATTTATTGGAGTTGTTTATTTTCAGTTTATAAATGTGTATGTGTAGAGAAAAAATTATAAACTGAAAGAATTTAGAGAATTATAGAAAAAATATTGTTACTGTATTGTAAATTTAGAAAATCACTTGAGTTTTCCATGTCTGCTATGGAATATTACAGCATTAGCATCATTTCTCCTTTGCCTGTCAATTTATAGTTTGCATATTTGTTATGTAATGTCTTCTTTCACTATTATTTTGGATGAAATAGCAGAGGTTGTGCACAGTTATGCTTCATTAATCTGGCATACTTTGACAATAGCAATGATTTTTTAAAATTTTTATTTATTCATTAAATTTGTTTGCGGCCCATTTGGGGGTGGGGTGGGGCAGGGAGGAAAGAATATTTTAACTACAGAAATAGAGGGGGGGAATTAAAAATAGGGAATGAAGGGCTAGTGTCCCTGCTTCCTGGGGACATGACAACTTTACTGCACCAAATTAATGTAACATCTGAATACAAATGCAGTAAATATTAGACAAATAAGGAGCTCATCTATGACTGTGAGACAACTCTAGGCATAATGTTCAAATGCAGACCTTTGCCTAACAGCTGAAATAATAATAATAATAATAATAATAATAATAATAATAATAATAATAATAATAATAATAATAATAATAATAATAATAATAATAATAATAATAATAATAATAATAATAATAATAATAACTATTATTATTATTTATTGTCATTGTACGTATATACACAGTACACCCATACAACGCAATTCACATAACGCTTCAAGACCAGTCCCAACGCACATAGCAATCCCCACCCGCCACAAATTCCCCACCCTGAACCACTCAAACATCCATACAACAGACCAAGTAATACTATCCAACAGCTCACTGATGGTGACCCTTCAATTCATTATTAAGTGCAATTATAGCTCTAGGATAAAAACTATTCAGAAAGCGTGTGGTCCGAGTTTTAATTGTTCTGTATCTTCTGCCAGAAGGCAACAGTTCAAAAACAGAAACTTTTACTAATACCATGAAGTATAGTACCGGTACCTAAATTATTTAACTGAAGTTTCTCTGATTTTCTCAAATCCATGAACAGTGTAGGTGAACTATAGACTAAGACTACAGAAAGATTTAATAGGTGTTCTTTGTTCTTCTTGAGATATTAAATCGGTTGTTTGGTTGTTGTTTCTATTTAATTTCACTGCTGAAGGATGGGTAATACATAACTTGGCTATTACAATATCTCCGTTATTTCTGTGCCCATTTTTTTCTCACAATTTCTTGCTTGATGATGATCACGGGAGCTTCTGGGAATAAAGAATTCTACTTTGAACTAAAATATTCACCAAAAAAAATATAGTCATCTTTTCCCCAATGCATAACAGATGGAAGAACTTTTATTTTCCCTTGTATATTGTTTACAATAAATTTATGTCAGTAGATAAACTCAGTCTGTACAAGATAGTGTAAAATGATGGCAATTTACTATTAATCACTTCTGTTGATAGGGACTGGAATTACACTGGGATCTCAGTGTCCTGCGGGATTGGGCGGCCTATAAGAGCGCTTATAAATACATAAAAATAAAATCTCTACACTTCTCAATGAAATGACTAAGGGAAGCCTGGGTTAAAACTGTGCATCTGGAAAAAGGCTTTTGAACAGAGTAGTGTAGAGTAGAGTAGAGTAGAGTAGAGTAGAGTAGAGTAGAGTAGAGTAGAGTAGAGTAGAGTAGAGTAGAGTAGAGTAGAGTAGAGTAGAGTAGAGTAGAGTAGAGTAGAGTAGAATAGAATAGAATAGAATAGGGATTCTTTATTGGCCAAGTGTGATTGGACACACAAGGAATTTGTCTCTGGTGCATAAGGTCTCAGTATATAAACAAGCAACAAAATCATGATCATAATCACAAAATACAATCATTATAAGTCATAAGATACAACATTCAGTGATAATCATACTGTCAATCAACATATATCATAATAGGTTACTAATAAAATCAATCAATATGTAAATCATAAGATACAAACAACAAAGTTATAGTCATAAGAAGCTAAGGAAATAGGTAAGAGGAAAGATAAGTAGGATAATAGTAATAATAGTAAAGTTATGTGGAATAAGCATTGGCTTTTTGTCATCACTGCAATGAAGCTTAGCTGGTAATTCTTTACAGTTGATGTATTACCATACATTTCATTCCCCAAAGACAGTTTTAGCCCACTTGGCAATCATCTTCATTGACTTTGACCCTCGAATACTGAGAATATCATAAGCCAACCAATGTCCTCTCCAGCTGACCAATCAAAGACTGGAATCCAACCAGTGCCCTGGCTCCTCTTTACATTTTTAATTTCATGTTGTGTGGCTTTGTCTCAGGATCTCAGAAAACTGGAGTTGTGCTGAAGAGGGACTATGAATTTAGGTATATTATGCCTATTACTTTCTGATGGTCCATTAAATTCGTAACTATATTTAAAAAGCAGTCATGATTTGGTTTTATTTGTTCTTGATAACCCCTGGTGACTCCAGTCACTTGAAACGCGATCAGAATGGATGAAATCCTTTTATCTCAAGTGGCTGATGAGTCTAATCTGCAACACTAAGATAGCCTTTGATTGACGGAATGGTCAATCAAAGCCCAGCCTGGACCTCAACAATGAAGTCTTTAAAATGGGTGGAAACTAAACAAGGAGAGAAGTAACTTAGAACTAAGGAGAAATTTCCTGACAGTTAGAACAATTAATAAGTGGAACAGCTTGCCTCCAGAAGTTGTGAATGCTCCAACACTGGAAGTTTTTAAGAAGATGTTGGATAACCATTTGTCTGAAGTAGTGTAGTGTTTCCTGCCTAGGCAGGGGGTTGGACTAGAAGACCTCCAAGGTCCCTTCCAACTCGTTGTTGTTGTTGTTGTTGTTGTTGTTGTTATTATTATTATTATTATTATTATTATTATTATTATTATTATTATTATTATTATTATTATTATTATTATTATTATTATTATTATTATTATTATTATTATTGCATAAGAAGCCCATGGACCTTTACAGATCCAAGACTGACTGCATTCAGCCAGGGTAAATAAACTTGGCTTCTGAGGTGAAGGGCCAAGATATATATTTTTAATTACTGGACTGTGTGCACATTATAAAACCATTACAGAACAAAAGCATATAACATTCCAAATTAGAAAAAGGCAGTTGATACAAAGCTGTAATAAAATAAATAATACATTAACTAGCTTCATTGTTCTATGTTCATAGACACTAATAGAGCCATATACATCAGAGGCCATAAAATGCATGCATTAGCAAAGAGAGTGCTCTGGTTAAAGAGGCCTTGCCTTGTTTTTTTCCTGGATCGTGAAGGTCGATTAGCACAAAGGCATGAGGCTATATTTGCCATTTAAATTCTTGTTGACTGTGCAAGAGAAATGCAAACCTCAAAGATCAGGATGGCAGGGGTGGGTGGGGGGGAAATCCAGAACATTTCTCATGGAGACATTTAATGTGCAGCCACCAGCACAACTGTCATTGAATAAAGAAAAAGAACCTGTAAGTGAATTTTTAGGTTAGAGACTGAAAATTATACCTCATCAGCCATACCATCTACTCAGTGTCATTCAGTAGAGCTTGTTTGAATGGTTAAAAGTCCATCAAAGACTCCGTGTGATCGATTTGCTCAACATTTGATGGGAAAACCATTCCGGTAATCCAATGCTGTCTAGAATGGAGAGGCCACCAAATAAAAAAAGACAAGAAAAGAGAGTTGCATCTCAGCATCTTGAAGATGCAATTCCTAATGAACTACAGCTTCAGGTTGTTTGAAATGACACCTCCTGGGGAGGCAGTATTTTGGATCTTTTTTTTTAAATCTACCAATATTCAGACTAATCCAGGCTTAATGGATGCAATGCACCGAAATTTGGAGAATTGGTTGGGTTTCTGTTGCTGGGGAGTTGGGGGATACTTTTATAAAAGTAAAGCACAGAAATAAAAATAAAGGGAGATGAAGACTCATGTAGAAGTTAATCTTAATAATTAACTTATTTTCTAAAATTACATATACATACTTGAGGTTTTCTTAAAAATAAAAACCAAAAAATTCTTGATATGAATATTCCAATAGAATGAAAGCGCATGAGAAAAAAATTCATACAGGTGAATTTTCCAATTTGATACTTATCACCAACTGTATTTCAGAAATATTTTCCCGTGTATGATCAATCAAACAAATAAATATGGCTGTTGTTTTCTTCCTATATTTTTGTTCTAGAAGCTCCATGCTATAAATACTATCTTAGCATCAACAGAAAAGATGTGTGATGATGCACCTAAGCTCCCAGGAAGCTTTGTTGAAATATTTAGGTAAACCAAAAAGAATTTAGGTTCTTGACGGCTACCATGAATGATCAACCTTTGGAACATAATGTAAAAGTCAAGATCTGCTGTGTCCAAGTAACCGTTTTGTGTGCTTGTGTGCAGAAGGTAAATGCGAAATTCAACTCATCGCCATCAAGGACAATTCATTTTCTAACAATCCTCAGTTTGACATTAATTTTCCCTCCTCTTTATCAAATTGCAACTGTGCTAAACTAATTAGTTTTCAATCGTCCTAGATGTTCCCCTCACCCGCGCTCCGGTTTCATTTAGTTTATTGTAAATTTGTATGCATGAAACATAATTAAAGTGTTTTGTTAATGCGGGTGACCCTAAATGGACAAATTCAAATTGGAAGGGGAGAGACACAGTGAGAAAAAAACAACTCTGTAAATTTAGGAAATGGGCTAATAAACTAGAAATATATCATTTTTTGTCTACACCTGGCATAACAATGGGGAATAATACTTAACTGCTATTATTTCTTGCAGAGTTTGAGATGGGGGAAAAACCCTAAGTAGCTTAAAAAATCAAGTAATAAACAACTACACGCAGAACCTTTTTAAGAAGTGTTATCAGCATGCAACATAGGAAATGAAAGAGGCATCATTTTGCTGCATGATATTGATAGATGTATGCCTGGGTTTTCAAATGGCTAAAAAAAAAATGCAGAAGTCAATTTTAACCCAGGGTTACAATCTTCTTAGTCTTTTCCCTACTGCTAACTGTTCTAAACTTTGTTGCAACTAAAATAAATTGTACAACTATCTCAGTAGGAAGAAAACCCTTTTGCACTAAAATAATAATCACGTATCATTGGAATGATCTTGGATGGTTGTACTACTATCTTCTGCAGATTTTACCACCGATCAGGTAAGAATCAGAAATTTTCCACAAGGTTTATAAATTTGTATACAATATTAATCTCTTGGGCATTTAGTCCTATGCTGAAGATTACTCAGAACTAATTTATAATCTGGGATCGCAAATTACAAAGAATGCATTGAGTTCCCTTTTTCCATTACATCTAATAAACCTATATCCAAATATGCACTGCCTATCCCATCAACAGAGCTGAAGAAGTTTCTTGGATGAGAAGCAAAACGTCTTCAAAGAAAAACCAGAAAGCCCAGTTTGCCTCTTGAAAAAAAAGAACCTTTGGGTATCCCATCAATAATATGCAAAGAGGAAATGGAACTGCCCTTTGTGATTCTATTAGGGGGGAAAACACACATTTTTACTGTTTTTCTCAACCTTGCCAGTGGTGGAAGAATGTGAATGATCATTGCAGTGACATCTGATACATAATACAAGAAATTAGATTTAAAAATGGTGAAGAGAACTCAGGAAAAGGTCACATTTCACTGAGAGTACTACTGTATGGACTATGGTATTGTCCCATTCTGGAACCAAGTCAAGGATCACAGAGGGAGCACAAGTAGCTCAAGGCAGAAATCTTGAAATAAAGAGAGCTGAAGACAAAAGGAAGATCAGAGGCCTCTGGAGAAGACAACTGCAGGAAAGAGGAAGCTATAAGCTCATAGGTGAAGAACATGCATATGGAGAACGGTTGTAGGAATTGGATATGGCCAGTCTAGAGAAAAGAAGGACTAGGGAGGACATGATAGCAATATTCCAGTATTTGAGGGGCTGCCACAAAGAAGAAGGTGTCAACTTATTTTCTAAAGCACCAGAGGGCAGGACAAGAAACAATGGATACTAACTAATAAAGAAGAGAAGCAACCTGGAATTAAGGAGAAACTTCCTAACAGCAAGGACAATTGACCAGTGGAACAGCTTGCCTTCAAAAGCTATAGGTGCTTCATCACTGGACATTTTTAAGAAAAGGCTGGACAGCCACCTATCTGAAATGGTATAGGGATTCCTGCTTAACCAGGGGGCTGGACTAGAAGTCCTCCAAGGTCCCTTCCAACTCTATTCTGATTGAAAGCTGTCATTGCAATCCCTGTAGATGCTTTCAGACATGATTGATAAACATCAGTGGCATGGCTTACCATCATTTTCAGGCAGGAAATACAATGTTTAGTGTATACCTTAAAATAGGATTCACAATTTTAAATAAAGTGCTCTAAAAGTTATGGGCCCCTTCATAGAGTACGGGCTTGTCGTGGCGAAGGGGCTTGCGTAGCTCAATGAAGCTATGAGCTATGCTGTGCAGGGCCACACGAAATGAACAGGTCATAGCAGAGAGCTCTGACAAAACGTGATCCACTGGAAAAGGAAATGGCAACCCACTCCAGTATCTTTGCCATGAAAACCCCATGGACAGTACCAAAACGCAAAAAGATATGATGCTGGAAGATGAGCCCCTCAGGTCAGAAGGTGTCCAATATGCTACTGGGGAAGAGCAGAGGGCTAGTACTAGTAGCGCCAGAAAGAGTGAAGCGACTGGGCCAAAGCTGAAAGGACGCTCAGCTGTGGATGTATCTGGTGGTGAAAAGAAAGAAATGCTGTAAAGATCTTTTCTCCATAGGAACCTGAAATGTAAGATCCATGAATCAAGGCAAGCTGGATGTGGTCAAACAAGAGATGACAAAACTGAACATTGACATCTTAGGAATCAGTGAACTAAAATGGACAGGAATGGGTGAATTTAATTCAGTGACCATCAGGTATGCTACTGTGGGCAAGAATCCTTCAGAAGATACTGGGATACAATCCCCAAAATGACAGAATGAACTCAGTTCGAATCCAAAGCAAACCATTCAATATCACAGTAGTCCAAGTCTATGACCCAACCACTGGTGCTGAAGAGGATGAAATTGAACAGTTCTATGAAGCCCTACAGCACCAAAAATGATGTCCTTATCATCATGGGGGATTGGAATGCTAAAGTAGGAAGCCAAAAGATAATCGGAATAACAGGCAAGTTTGGCCTTGGAGTACAAAATGAAGCAGGGCACAGGCTGATAGAATTTTGTCAAGAGAATACGATGGTCATAGCAAACACTCTTTTCCAAAAACCCAAGAGACGACTCTACATATGGACATCACCAAATGGTCAACACAGAAATCAGATTGACTATGTGCTCTGCAGCCAAAGATGGAGTTTACAGTCAGTAAAAACAAGACCAGGAGCAGACTGTGGATCAGATCATTAGCTTCTCGTTGCAAAATTTAGGCTTAAATTCAAGAAAGTAGGGAAAAGCACTAGGCCACTCAGGTATGAACTAAATCATATCCCTGATGAATATACAGTAGAGTTGACAAATAGATTTAAGGAATTAGATCTGATAGACAGAGTGCCTGAAGAACTATGGACGGAGGTTCGCAATGTTGTACAAGAGGTAGTAACTAAAACCATCCCAAAGAAAACGAAATGCAAGAAAGCAAAATGGCTGTCTGAGGAAGCTTTGCAAATAGTTGAGGAAAGAAGAGAAGTGAAAGGCAAGGGAGAAAGAGAAAGATACACCCAATTGAATGCAGAATTCCAGAGACTATCTAGAAGAGATAAGAATGCCTTCTTAAATGAACAGTGCAAAGAAATAGAAGAAAACAATAGAATAGGGAGGACCAGAGATCTCTTCAAGAAAATTGGAGATATAAAGGGAACATTTCATGCAAAGATGGGCATGATAAACGACCAAAATGGCAGGGACCTAACAGAGGCAGAAGAGATTAAGAAGAGGTGACAAAATTACACAGAAGAACTATACAAGAATGAGCTTAACGTCCCTGATAACCATGATGGAGTGGTCACTGACTTCGAGCCAGACATTCTGGAATGTGAAGTCAAATGGGCCTTAGGAAATCTGAGCAACAACAAAGCTAGGGGAGGTGACAGTATCCCAGCTGAGCTATTCAAAATGTTAAAAGACGATGCAGTAAAAGAGCTACACTCAATTTGCCAGCAAATTTGGAAAACTTAACAGTGGCCACAGGATTGGAAAAGATCAGTTTACATTCCAATTCCAAAGAAAGGCAATGCCAAAGAATGTTCAAACTATCGCACCATTGCACTCATTTCACATGCTAATAAAGTTATGCTTAAAATCCAAAAGCTAGGCTCCAGCAGTATGTGGATCAAGAACTACCAGAAGTACAGGCAGGATTTCGAAGAGGCAGAGGAACTAGAGAATTGCCAACATACGCTGGATCGTGGAGAAAGCTAGGGAGTTCCAGAAAAACATTTATTTCTGCTTCATTGACTATGCTAAAGTCTTTGATTGTGTGGATCACAACAAATTGTGGAAAGTTCTTAAAGAGATGGGAGTACCAGACCATCTTATTTGTCTCTTGAGAAACCTATATGCGGGTCAAGAAGCAACAGTGAGAACTGGACACAGAACCACTGATTGGTTCAAAATTGGGAAAGGAGTCCAGAAAGGCTGTATACTGTCGCCCTGCCTATTTAACTTATATGCAGAGCATATCATGAGAAAGGCGGGGCTAGATGAACCAATGTTGGAATTAATATTGCCGGGAGAAATATCAACAACCTCATATATGCAGATGACACCACTCTAATGGCAGAAAGTGAAGAGGAACTAAAGAGCCGCTTGATGCGGGTGAAGAAGGAGAGTGCAAAACTTGGCTTGAAATGCAACATTAAGAAAACTAAGATCATGGCATCCGGCCCTCTCAATTCCTGGCAAATAGATGGGGAAGAAATGGAGGTAGTGACAGATTTTATTTTCCTGGGCTCCAAGATCACCGCAGATGGGGACTGCAGCCAAAAAATTAAAAGATGCTTGCTCCTGGGGAGGAAAGCTATGACAAATCTAGACAACATACTAAAAAGCAGAGACATCACCCTGCCAACAAAAGTGTGTATAGTCAAGGCTATGGTTTTCCCAGTGGCAATGTATGGCTGTGAAAGTTGGACCACAAGAAAGGCTGAGCGCCAAAGAATTGAGGCCTTTGAACTATGGTGCTGGAGAAGACTGCTACGAGTCCCTTGGACTGCAAGGAGATCAAACCAGTCAGTCCTAGAGGAGATCAACCCTGACTGCTCTTTAGAAGGCCAGATCCTGAAGATGAAACTCAAATACTTTGGCCACCAAATGAGAAGGAAGGACTCACCGGAGAAGAACCTAATGCTGGGAAAGATTGAGGGCAAAAGAAGAAGGGGACGACAGAGAATGAGGTGGCTGGATGGAGTCATTGAAGCAGTAGGCATGAGCTTAAATGGACTCCAGAGAATGGTAGAGAACAGGAAGGCCTGAAGGAATGTTGTCCATGGGGTCGCGATGGGTCAGACACGACTTCGCAACTAACAACAACAAAAAATTATGGGAAGGCCAGAATATCCCATTCTTTACCCTACCCACTGCAGTTTTTGCCTCATCCCTACTCAATCAATGTTCATTACACTCCTACAGTCATTACAAGATTATTCATTTATGCTCTAAATTAGAGAACTGCCAACTCCTTAGCTTTCAAGATGATGAGACTTTTTTTAGTTGTCCAGTTAGCTCCTCCAGGGGAGGTGGAGCTGACCACATAATGTCTCACTCTAAAAGATTACAGAAATGGTTAAAACAGTTAATCTGCAGTTATTCCCAGTTTGCAATAGCTCTACATTTACTGAGTGGAAGCCACAATACATTAGTGGGTGGATACTTAAGAGATGTGCCATAGTAAGAAAGACTAGAACTGCCTCTGGGTGTGGCTTGGAGACCTACTCATTCACATACATTTCCCCCCCAAATAAATACGTGAATAGATTCTCACAAACTTATTTACACATGGTGACTGATTAATTCATTTCTGCACATATATGCATCATCATCATCATCATCATCATCATCATCATCATCATCATCATCATCATCATCATCTTATGTTCTCCCTGTGAGAGTAGAAAAGGACAACAGCAGGAACTCTGAACTCTGGTTTTTAACTGCATTCCATGATGAAATACAGAATTTCCTCTTTTGCAGGAGGAAGAGATTGTCAGGGTGGAAGGAAGGAATGGGTGAAGAACTTCAAGTACTGTCAGAGATCTAATTCCAGAAAAAGCTACGCATATCCAAAGATCCACAAAAACAATAGCCTGTATGTCAATCCAGAAAGCAAAGTCAAACCAATTCAAATGTTAGATGAGGGTCAGAGACAAGAGACCATACATTAGTGTGCAGTCAGACGTTGATTTTTCTCATGTACTCTTCCCCCTCCCCCGGTGGGGAATTTTTCAGGGGAGAAAATACCTAGGATATTTAATTTGGCTGCATGTGTGCCAGGGGTGAAATCCATCAGGTTCTGACAGGTTCTGGAGAACCGGTAGCGGAAATTTTGAGTAGTTCGGAGAACCGCCAAATACCACCTCTGGCTGGCCCCAGAGTGGGGTGGGAATGGAGATTTTGCAATATCCTTCCCCCAGGAGTGGGGAGGGAATGCAGATTTTGCAGTATCCTTCCCCTGCCATGCCCACCAAACCACGCCCACAGAACCGGTAGTAAAAAAATTTGGATTTCACCACTGA